>JAWDGP010007864.1:0-14269 GCA_033675545.1 Elysia crispata | reverse complement strand
TTGTAGTTGTAGTAGTTGTAGTTGTAGTTGTTGTAGTTGTAGTTGTTGGATGTAGTTGTAGTTGTAGTTGTTGTAGTTGTAGTTGTAGTTGTAGTTGTTGTAGTTTTAGATGTTGTAGTCTTAGTTGTAGTTGTTATGTAGTTGTAGTTGTAGAATTGTAGTTGTAGTTGCTGTTTTTGTTGTAGTTGTAGTTGTTGTAGTTGTAAATGTAGTTGTAGTGTTGAAGTTGTAGTTGTAGGTGTAGTTGTAGTTGTTGTAGTTGTATTTCGAGTTGTAGTTGTTGTAGTTGTAGTTGTAGTTGTAGTTGTTGTAGTTGTAGTTGTAGTTATAGTTGTTGGATGTAGTTTTAGTTGTAGTTGTTGTAGTTGTTGTAGTTGTAGTTTTAGTTGTTTTAGTTGTAGTTGTAGTTGTATTTTTAGATGTAGTTGTTGTAGTTGTAGTTGTAGTTGTAGTTGTAGTTGTTGTAGTTGTTGTGGTTGTAGTTGTAGTTGTAGTTAATATAGTTGCAGTTGTAGTTGTAGTTGTAGTTGTTGTTGTTGTAGTTATAGTTGTAGTTGTTGTAGTTGTGGTTGTAGTTGTAGTTGTTGTAGTTGTAGTTGTAGTTGTTGTAGTTGTAGTTGTAGTTGTAGTTGTTGTTGTTGTTGTTGTAGTTGTTGTTGCTGTTGTTGTAGTTGTAGTTGTATTTGTAGTTGTTGTAGTTGTAGTTGGAGTTGTAGTTGTTGTAGTTGTAGTAGTTGTAGTTGTTGTAGTTGTAGTTGTTAAAGTTGTAGTAGTTGTAGTTGTTGTTTGTAGTTGTAGTTGTTTTAGTTTGTAGTTAGTAGTTGTTGTAGTTGTAGTTGTAGTTGTAGTTGTTGTAGTTGTAGTTGTTGGAAGTGCCGATTGTTGTAGTTGTAGTTGTAAATTTAGTTGTAGTTGTTGTTGTATTTATAGTTGTAGAATTTTTGTAGTTGTAGTTGTAGTTGTAATTGTTGTTGTTGTAGTTGTTGTAGTTGTAGTTGTTTTAGTTGTAGTTGTTGTAGTTGTTGCAGTTGTAGTTGTATGTTGCTTAGTTGTAGTTGTTGTATGAGTTGTAGTTGGTGTAGTTGTAGTTGTTGTAGTTTCTTAGTTGTAGTTGTAGTTGCAAATGGTTAGTGCTGTAGTTGTAGTTTGTAGTATTTGTAATTGTAGTTATAGTGGTTGTAGTTGCAGGTCTAGTTGTAGTTGTAGTTGTAGTAGTTGTTGTAGCGTTGTTGTAGGTGTAGTTGTAGTTGTAGATTGTTGTAGTTGTTGTAGTTGTTGTAGTTGTAGTTGTTGTAGTTCTGGCTGTAGTTGTAGTTGTAAAAATGCTTTGTAGTTGTTGTAGTTGTAGTTGTAGTTGTTGAAGTTGTAGTTGTAGTTGTAGTTAGAGTTGTTGTAGTTGTAGTTTTAGTTGTAGTTGAAGTTGTAGTTGTAGTTGTAGTTGTAGTTTATAGTTGTAGTCGTAGCTGTAGTTGTTGTTGTAGTAGTTGTAGTTGTTGTAGTTGTAGTTGTTGTAGTTGTAGTTGTAGTTGTAGTTGTTGTAGTTGTAGTTGTAGTTGTAGTTGTTGTAGTTGTAGTTGTAGTTGTTGTAGTTGTAGTTGTAGTTTTAGTTGTTGTAGTTGTAGTTGTAGTTGTAGTTGTAGTTGTAGTTCTAGTTGTAGTTGTAGTTGTTGTATTTGTAGTTGTTGTAGTTGTTGTAGTTGTAGTTGTAGTTTGTAGTTGTAGTTGTTGTAGATTGTAGTTGTAGTTGTAGTTGTTGTAGTTGTACATTGTTGTAGTTGTAGTTGTTAGTAGTTGTAGTTGTAGTTGTAGTTGTTGTAGTTGTAGTTGTAGTTGTTGTAGTTGTAGTTGTAGTTGTTGTAGTTGTTTTAGTTGTAGTTGTAGTTGTAGTTGTTGTAGTTGTAGTTGTAGTTGTAGTTGTTGTAGGTGTAGTTGTAGTTGTAGTTGTAGGTGTTGTAGTTGTAGTTGTTGTAGTTGTAGTTGTAGTTGTAGTTGTTGTAGTTGTACTTGTAGTTGTAGTTGTAGTTGTTGTAGTTGTATTTGTAGTTGTAGTTGTTGTAGTTGTAGTTGTAGTTGTAGTTGTTGTAGTTGTAGTTGTAGTTGTTGTAGTTGTAGTTGTAGTTGTAGTTGTTGTAGTTGTAGTTGTAGTTGTAGTTGTTGAAGTTGTAGTTGTAGTTGTAGTTGTTGTAGTTGTAGTTGTTGTTATTGTAGTTGTAGTTGTAGTTGTTGTAGTTGTAGTTGTAGTTGTAGTTGTTGTAGATTTAGTAGTTGTTGTAGTTATTGTAGTTGTAGTTGTAGTAGTAGTTGTTGTAGTTGTAGTTGTAGTTGTAGTTGTAGGTGTAGGTGTAGTTGTAGTTGTAGTTGTAGTTGTTGTAGTTGTAATTGTAGTTGTAGTTGTAGTTGTAGTTATAGTTGTAGTTGTAGTTGTTGAAGTTGTAGTTGTAGTTGTAGTTGTTGTAGTTGTAGTTGTAGTTGTAGTTGTTATAGTTGTAGTTGTAGTTGTAGTTGTTGTAGTTTTAGTTGTAGTAGTTGTAGTAGTAGTTGTAGTTGTAGTTGTTGGTGCAGTTGTAGTTGTAGTTGTAATTGTAGTAGTTGTCGTTGTAGGAGTTGTAGTTGTAGTAAGTAAAGTTTTAGTTGCTGTTTTTGTAGTTGAAGTTGTAGTTGTAGTTGTAGGTGTAGTTGAATTTGTAGTTGTAGTAGTTGTAGTTGTAGTTGTTAGTTGTAGTTGTAATTGTAGTTGTAGTTGTACTTGTTGTAGTTGTTGTAGATTAAGTTGTAGTTGTTGTAGTTGTAGTTGTAGTTGTAGTTTTTGTAGTTGTAGTTGTAGTTGTAGTTGTTGTAGTTGTAGTTGTAGTTGTTGTAGTTGTAGTTGTAGTTGTAGTTGTTGTAGTTGTAGTTGTAGTTGTAGTTGTTGTAGTTGTAGTTGTAGTTGTAGTTGTTGTAGTTGTAGTTGTAGTTGTTGTAGTTGTAGTAGTTGTAGTTGTTGTAGTTGTAGTAGTTGTAGTTGTTGTAATTGTAGTTGTAGTTGTAGTTGTTGTAGTTTTAGTTGTAGTTGTAGTTGTTGTAGTTGTAGTTGCAGTTGTAGTTGTATTAGTTGTACTTGTAGTTGTAGGTTGTTGTACTTGTAGTTGTAGTTGTAGTTGTTGTAGTTGTAGTTGTAGTTATAGTTGTAGTTGTAGTTGTTGCAGTTGTAGTTGTTGTAGTTGTTGCAGTTGTAGTTGTTGTAGTTGTAGTTGTTGTAGTTGTTGTTGTAGTTGTAGTTGTTGTAGTTGTAGTTGTTGTTGTTGTAGTTGTAGTTGTAGTTGTAGTTGTTGTTGTAGTTGTAGTTGTAGTTGTTGTAGTTGTAGTTGTAGTTGTTGTAGTTGTAGTTGTAGTTGTAGTTGTTGTAGTTGTAGTTGTAGTTGTAGTTAATATAGTTGTAGTTGTAGATTTAGTTGTAGTTGTAGTTGTAGTTGTAATTGTAGTTGTCGTTGTTGTAGTTGTAGTTGTTGTAGTTGTAGTTGTTGTAGTTGTAGTTGTAGTTGTTGTTGTTGTAGTTGTAGTTGTAGTTACTGTAGTTGTAGTTGTAGTTGTTATAGTTGTAGTTGTAGTTGTAGTTGTTGTAGTTGTAGTTGTAGTTGTAGTTGTAGTTGTACTTTTAGTTGTAGTTGTTGTAGTTGTAGTTGTAGTTGTAAATGTAGTTGTAGTTGTAGTAGTGTTAGTTGTCTTAGTAGTTGTAGTTGTAGTAGTTGTACTTGTAGTTGTAGTTGTAGTTTTAGTTTTAGTTTTAGTTGTAGTTGTCGTTGTTGTAGTTGTAGTTGTTGTAGTTGTAGTTGTTGTAGTTGTTGTAGTTGTAGTTGTTGTAGTTGTTGTAGTTGTAGTTAATGTAGTTGTTGTAGTTGTTGTTGTAGTTGTAGTTGTAGTTGTAGTTGTAGTTGTAGTTGTTGTAGTTGTAGTTGTTGTAGTTGTAGTTGTAGTTCTTGTAGTTGTAGTTGTAGTAGTTGTTGTAGTTGTTGTAGTTGTTGTAGTTGTTGTAGTTGTTGTTGTAGTTGTTGTAGTTGTTGTAGTTGTAGTTGTTGTTGTTGTAGTTGTAGTTGTAGTTGTAGTTGTTGTTGTAGTTGTAGTTGTAGTTGTTGTAGTTGTAGTTGTAGTTGTTGTAGTTGTAATTGTTGTTGTAGTTGTTGTAGTTGTAGTTGTAGTTGTAGTTGTAGTAGTTGTAATTGTAGTTGTATTTGTAGTTGTAGTTGTAATTGTAGTTGTAGTTGTTGTAGTTGTAGTTGTAGTTGTTGTAGTTGTAGTTGTAGTTGTAGTTGTTTTAGTTGTAGTTGTAGTTGTTGTAGTTGTAGTTGTAGTTGTTGTAGTTGTAGTTGTAGTTGTTGTAGTTGTAGTTGTAGTTGTAGTTGTTGTAGTTGTAGTTGTAGTTGTAGTTGTTGTAGTTGTAGTTGTAGTTGTAGTTGTTGTAGTTGTAGTTGTAGTTGTAGTTGTTGTAGTTGTAGTTGTAGTTGTAGTTGTAGTTGTAGTTGTAGTTGTTGTAGTTGTAGTTGTTGTAGTTGTAGTTGTAGTTGTAGTTGTAGTTGTAGTTGTAGTTGTAGTTGTTGTAGTTGTAGTTGTAGTTGTTGTTGTAGTTGTTGTAGTTGTAGTTGTAGTTGTAGTTGTTGTAGTTGTAGTTGTAGTTGTAGTTGTTGTAGTTGTAGTTGTAGTTGTAGTTGTTGTAGTTGTAGTTGTAGTTGTTGTAGTTGTAGTTGTAGTTGTAGTTGTTGTAGTTGTAGTTGTAGTTGTAGTTGTTGTAGTTGTAGTTGTACTTGTTGTAGTTGTAGTTGTAGTTGTTGTAGTTGTAGTTGTAGTTGTTGTAGTTGTAGTTGTAGTTGTAGTTGTTGTAGTTGTAGTTGTAGTTGTAGTTGTTGTAGTTGTAGTTGTAGTTGTAGTTGTTATAGTTGTAGTTGTAGTTGTTGTAGTTGTAGTTGTAGTTGTAGTTGTAGTTGTTGTAGTTGTAGTTGTAGTTGTAGTTGTTGTAGTTGTAGTTGTAGTTGTAGTTGTTGTAGTTGTAGTTGTAGTTGTAGTTGTTGTAGTTGTAGTTGTAGTTGTTGTAGTTGTAGTTGTAGTTGTAGTTGTTGTAGTTGTAGTTGTAGTTGTAGTTGTAGTTGTAGTTGTAGTTGTTGTAGTTGTAGTTGTAGTTGTAGTTGTTGTAGTTGTAGTTGTAGTTGTAGTTGTTGTAGTTGTAGTTGTAGTTGTAGTTGTTGTAGTTGTAGTTGTAGTTGTAGTTGTTGTAGTTGTAGTTGTAGTTGTTGTAGTTGTAAGTGTAGTTGTAGTTGTAGTTGTAGTTGTAGTTGTAGTTGTTGTAGTTGTAGTTGTAGTTGTAGTTGTTGTAGTTGTAGTTGTAGTTGTAGTTGTTGTAGTTGTAGTTGTAGTTGTAGTTGTTGTAGTTGTAGTTGTAGTTGTTGTAGTTGTAGTTGTTGTAGTTGTAGTTGTAGTTGTTGTAGTTGTAGTTGTAGTTGTAGTTGTTGTAGTTGTAGTTGTAGCTGTAGTTGTTGTAGTTGTAGTTGTAGTTGTAGTTGTTGTAGTTGTAGTTGTAGTTGTAGTTGTTGTAGTTGTAGTTGTAGTTGTAGTTGTTGTAGTTGTAGTTGTAGTTGTAGTTGTTGTAGTTGTAGTTGTAGTTGTTGTAGTTGTAGTTGTAGTTGTAGTTGTAGTTGTAGTTGTAGTTGTAGTTGTAGTTGTAGTTGTAGTTGTTGTAGTTGTAGTTGTAGTTGTAGTTGTTGTAGTTGTAGTTGTAGTTGTTGTAGTTGTAGTTGTAGTTGTAGTTGTTGTAGTTGTAGTTGTAGTTGTAGTTGTAGTTGTAGTTGTAGTTGTAGTTGTAGTTGTAGTTGTAGTTGTTGTAGTTTTAGTTGTAGTTGTAGTTGTTGTAGTTGTAGTTGTAGTTGTAGTTGTTGTAGTTGTAGTTGTTGTAGTTGTAGTTGTAGTTGTAGTTGTAGTTGTAGTTGTAGTAGTTGTAGTTGTAGTTGTAGTTGTAGTTGTAGTTGTAGTTGTTGTAGTTGTAGTTGTAGTTGTAGTTGTTGTAGTTGTAGTTCTAGTTGTAGTAGTTGTAGTTGTAGTTGTAGTTGTTGTAGTTGTAGTTGTAGTTGTAGTTGTTGTAGTTGTAGTTGTAGTTGTAGTTGTTGTAGTTGTAGTTGTAGTTGTAGTTGTTGTAGTTGTAGTTGTAGTTGTAGTTGTTGTAGTTGTTGTAGTTGTAGTTGTAGTTGTAGTTGTAGTTGTAGTTGTAGTTGTTGTAGTTGTAGTTGTAGTTGTAGTTGTTGTAGTTGTAGTTGTAGTTGTAGTTGTAGTTGTTGTAGTTGTAGTTGTAGTTGTAGTTGTTGTAGTTGTAGTTGTAGTTGTAGTTGTTGTAGTTGTAGTTGTAGTTGTAGTTGTTGTAGTTGTAGTTGTAGTTGTAGTTGTTGTAGTTGTAGTTGTAGTTGTTGTAGTTGTTGTAGTTGTAGTTGTTGTAGTTGTAGTTGTAGTTGTAGTTGTTGTAGTTGTAGTTGTAGTTGTTGTAGTTGTAGTTGTAGTTGTAGTTGTTGTAGTTGTAGTTGTAGTTGTAGTTGTTGTAGTTGTAGTTGTAGTTGTTGTAGTTGTAGTTGTAGTTGTAGTTGTTGTAGTTGTAGTTGTAGTTGTAGTTGTTGTAGTTGTAGTTGTTGTAGTTGTAGTTGTAGTTGCTGTAGTTTTAATTGTAGTTGTAGTTGTTGTAGTTGTAGTTGTAGTAGTATTTGTTGTAGTTGTAGTTGTAGTTGTAGTTGTAGGTGTGGTTGTAGTTCTAGTTGTAGTTGTAAGTGTACTTGTAGTTGTTGTTGTAGTTGTAGTTGTAGTTGTAGTTGTAGTTGTAGTTGTAGTTGTTGTATTTGTAGTTGTAGTTGTAGTTGTTGTAGTTGTAGTTGTAGTTGTTGTAGTTGTAGTTGTAGTTGTTAGTTGTAGTTGTAGTTGTGGTTAGTTGTAGTTGGTTAGCTTGTTGCTTTGTAGTTGTATTTGTAGTTGTTGTAGTTGTAGTTGTAGTTGTAGTTGTTGTAGTTGTAGTTGTAGTTGTAGTTGTTGTAGTTGTAGTTGTATTTTTACTTGTTGCAGTTGTAGTTGTAGTTTTTGTACTTGTAGTAGATGTAGTTGTAGTTGTTGTATTGTATGTTTTGTAGTTGTAGTTGTACTTGTTGTAGTTGTGCTATGCTTGTTCTTGTTGTAGTTGTAGTTGAATTTGTACTTGTTGTAGTTGTTTTTGTATATGTTGTAGTTGTAGTTGTAGTTGTACATGTTGTAGTTGTAAGTTTACTTGTTGTAGTTCTAGCTGTACTTGTTGTAGTTGTAGTTGTAGTTGTAGTTGTAATTGTTGTAGTTGTAGTTGTAGTTATAGTTGTAGTTTTAATTGTTGTAGTTGTAGTTGTACTTGTTAAAGTTGTAGTTGAACTTGTATTTTTTGTAGTTGTAGTGTGTTGTAGTTGTAGTTGTCGTTGGTGTAGTTGAAGTTGTAGTTGTCGTTGTTGTAGTTGTAGTTGTTCTTGTTGTAGTTGTAGTTGTAGTTTTAAATGTTGTAGTTGTAGTTGTAGTAGTTGGAGTTGTTGTAGTTGTAGTAGTTATAGTTGTTATAGTTTTAGTAGTTGTAGTTGTAGTTGTAGTTGTTGTAGTTGTAGTTGTAGTTGTAGTTGTTGTAGTTGTAGTTGTAGTTGTAGTTGTTGTAGTTGTATTTGTAGTTGTAGTTGTTTTTGTTGTAGTTGTAGTTGTAGTTGTAGTTGTTGTAGTTGTAGTTTTAGTTCGTACTTGTAGTTGTAGTTGTACTTCAACTTGTAGTTTAATAGTTGTAGTTGAACGTTCTTGTAGTTGTAGTTGTACTTGTACTTGTATGTAGTTGTAGTTATACTTGTACTTCTTATAGTTGTAGTTGTAGTTGTAGTTGTTGTAGTTGTAGTTGTAGTTGTTGTAGTTGTAGTTGTAGTTGTAGTTGTTGTAGTTGTAGTTGTAGTTGTAGTTGTTGTAGTTGTAGTTGTAGTTGTAGTTGTTGTAGTTGTAGTTGTAGTTGTAGTTGTTGTAGTTGTAGTTGTAGTTGTAGTTGTTGTAGTTGTAGTTGTAGTTGTAGTTGTTGTAATTGTAGTTGTAGTTGTAGTTGTAGTTGTAGTAGTTGTAGTTGTAGTTGTAGTAGTTGTAGATTTAGTTGTAGTTGTTGTAGTTTTTTTTGTAGTTGTTGTAGTTGTAGTTGTAGTTGTAGTTGTTGTAGTTGTAGTTGTAGTTGTAGTTGTTGTAGTTGTAGTTGTAGTTGTAGTTGTTGTAGTTGTAGTTGTAGTTGTAGTTGTTGTAGTTGTAGTTGTAGTTGTAGTTGTTGTAGTTTTAGTTGTAGTTGTAGTTGTTGTAGTTGTAGTTGTAGTTGTAGTTGTTGTAGTTGTAGTTGTAGTTGTAGTTGTTGTAGTTGTAGTTGTAGTTGTAGTTGTTGTAGTTGTAGTTGTAGTTGTTGTAGTTGTAGTTGTAGTTGTAGTTGTTGTAGTTGTAGTTGTAGTTGTAGTTGTAGTTGTTGTAGTTGTAGTTGTAGTTGTAGTTGTTGTAGTTGTAGTTGTAGTTGTTGTAGTTGTAGTTGTAGTTGTAGTTGTTGTAGTTGTAGTTGTAGTTAATGTTGTTGTAGTTGTAGTTGTAGTTGTAGTTGTTGTAGTTGTAGTTGTAGTTGTAGCTGTAGTTGTAGTTGTAGTTGTAGTTGTAGTTGTTGTAGTTGTAGTTGTAGTTGTAGTTGTTGTAGTTGTAGTTGTAGTTGTAGTTGTAGTTGTAGTTGTAGTTGTAGTTGTTGTAGTTGTAGTTGTAGTTGTAGTTGTTGTAGTTGTAGTTGTAGTTGTAGTTGTTGTAGTTGTAGTTGTAGTTGTAGTTGTTGTAGTTGTAGTTGTATTTGTAGTTGTTGTAGTTGTAGTTGTAGTTGTAGTTGTTGTAGTTGTAGTTGTTGTAGTTGTAGTTGTAGTTGTAGTTGTAGTTGTTTTAGTTGTACTTGGACTTTTTTTAGTTGTAGTTTTACTTGTTGTAGTTGTAGTTTTAGTTGTACTTGTTGTAGTTGTAGTTTTAGTTGTACTTGTAGTTGTAGTTGTAGTTTTGGTTGTTGTAGTTGTAGTTGTAGTTCTTGTAGTTGCAGTTGTAGTTGTACTTGTTGTAGTTAAAGTTGTACTTGTATTTGTTGTAGTTGTAGTTGTAATTGTTGTAGTTGTAGTTAGACTTGTAGTTGTACTTGTTATAGTGGTACTTGATGTAGTTATAGTTGTACTTGTACTTGTTGTAGTTGTAGTTGTACCTGTACTTGTTGTAGTTGTAGCTGTAGTTGTAGTTGTATTTGTTATTGTTGTAGTGGTAGTTATACTTGTAATTGTTGTAATTGTAGTTGTACTTGTACTTGTTGTAGTTGTAGTTCTAGTTGTACTTGTTGTAGTTGTAGTTGTACTTGTACGTTTTGTAAGTGTAACTGTACTTGTTGTAGTTGTACTTGTACTTGTTGTAGTTTAAGTTGTAGTTGTAGTTGTTGTAATTCTAGCTGTATTTGTACTTGTTGTAGTTGTAGCTGTAGTTGTACTTGTTGTAGTTGTAGTTGTACTTGTACTTGTTGTAGTTGTAGTTGTAGTTGTAGTTGTACTTGTACTTGTTGTAGTTAAAGTTGTAAGTGTAGTTGTAGTTGTAATTGTACTTGTTGTTCTAGGTGTACTTGTTGTAGTTGCAGGTTTGCTTGTTGTAGTTGTACTTGTACTTGTTGTAGTTGTAGTTGTACTTGTACTTGTTGTAGTTGTAGTTGTACTGTCCTTGTGGTAGTTCTAGTTGTACTTATTTCTTCTAGTTGTAGTTTTACTTCTACTTGCTGTAGTTGTAGTTGTAGTTGTTTTAGTTGTACTTGTAGTTGATGTAGTTTAAGTTGAAGTTGTGCTTGTTGTAGTTGTTGTTCTACTTGTACTTGTTGTAGTTGTAGATGTACTTGATGTAGTTGTAGTTGTAATTCAACTTGTTGTAGTTGTATTTAAAGTTCTACTTGTTTTAGTTGTAGTTGTAGTTGTATTTGTTGTAGTTGCAGTTGTACTTGTACTGGTTAAAGTTGTAGTTGTACTTGTCATTGTTTTAGTTTTAGTTGTACTTGTACTGTTGTAGTTGGAACTGTACTTGTTGTAATTGTACTTTTACTTGTACTTAATGTAGTTTTAGTTGTGGTTGTACTTGTTGTAGTTGTAGTTGTGGTTGCAGTTGTACTTCTTGTAGTTGTAACTGTACTTGTTGTAGTTGTAGTTGTATATGTTTTGTTTTAGTTGTACTTGTACTTGTTGTAGTTTTAATTTTACTTGTACATGTTGTAGTTGTATTTGTACTTTTACTTGTTGTAGTTATAGTTGTAGTTGTTGTAGTTTTAGTTGTACTTGTACTTATTGTAGTTGTAGTTGTAGTTGTAGTTGTAGTTGTTGTAGTTGTACTTGAATTTGTACTTGTTGTTGTTGTTGTAGTTGTACATGTTGTAGTTGTACATGAAGTAGTTGTAGTTGTAGTTGTACTTGTTGTAGTTGTAGTTGTAGTTGTACTTGGTGTACTTGTAGTTGTAGTTGTTGTAGTGGTATTTGTACGTGTTCTTGTTCTACTTGTAGTTGTACTTGTTGTAGTTGTAGTTGTACTTGAACTTGTTGTAGTTGTACTTTTACTTGTACTTGTAGTTATAGTTGTAGTTGTAGTTGTATTTGTACTTATTGTAGTTGTAGTTGTAGTTGTACTTCTTGTAGTTGTAGTTGTAGTTGTACTTGTTGTAGTTGTAGTTGTACATGTACTTGTTGTAGCTGTAGTTGTACTTGTTGTAGTTGTTCTTGTACTTGTTGTATTTGTAGTTGTACTTGTACTTGTTGTATTTGTAGTTGTACTTGCGGACTTGTAGTTGTAGTTGTACTTCTACTTGTTGTAGTTTTAGTTGTAGTTGTACTTTTTGTACTTGTAAATGTTGTACTTGTTGTAGTTGTAGTTGTATATGTCGTAGTTGTAGATGTAGTTGTACTTGTTATAGTTGTAGTTGTAGTTGCAATTGTTGTAGTTGTAGTTGTCTTTGTTGTAGTTGTAATTTTAGTTGTTGTAGTTTTAGTTGTAGTCGTACTTTTTGTAGTTGTAGTTTTACTTGTTGTACTTGTAGTTGTAGTTGTACTTGTTGTAGTTGTAGTTTTAGTTGAACTTTTTGTAGTTGTGGTTGTAGTTGTAGTTGTACTTGTTGTAGTTGTAGTTATAGTGTTGTACTTGTTGTAGTTGTAGTTGTAGTTGTAACTGTACTTGTTGTACTTGTATTTGTATTTGTTGTAGTTGTACTTTTACTTGTTGTAGTTGAACTTTTACTTGTTATACTTGTACTTGTACTTGTTGTAATTTTAGTTGTACTTGTACTTGTTGTAGTTGTAGTTTTACTTGTAGTTGTTGTAGTGTAGTTGTAATTGTTGTAGGTGTAGTTGTACTTGTACTTGTTGTAGTTCTAGTTGTAGTTACTTGTTGTAGTTGTAGTTGTACTTGTACTTGTTGTAGTTTTAGTTGTACTTGTACTTGATGTAGTTGTAGTTTGACTTGTTTCTGTATTGTTGTAGTTGTAGTTGTACTTGTGTAGTTGAAGTTGTACTTGTACTTATTCTAGTTGTAGTTGTAGTTGTACCTGTTGTAAATGTACTTGTTGTAGAAGTAGTTGTAGTTCTACTTGTTGTAGTTGTAGTTGTAGTTGTTGTAGTTGTAGTTGTAGTTGTCGTTGTAGTTGTACTTGTGTTTGTAGTTCTACTTGTACTTGTTGTAGTTGTAGTTGAACTTGTTGTAGTTGTATTTTAAGTTGCACTTGTTGTACTTATAGTTGTAGTTGTAGTTTGTACTTGTGGTAATGGTAGTTGTACTTGTACTTGTTGTAGTTGTAGTTGTAGTTTTACTTGTTGTAGTTGTAGTTGTGTTGTAGTTGTTGTAGTTGTAGTTGTAGTTGTAGTTGTTGTAGTTGTAGTTGTAGTCTTGTTGTAGTTGTTCTAGGTACCTAGTTGTAGTTCATGTAGTTGTAGTTTTATTTGTTGTAGTTGTAGTTGTAGTTGTAGTTGTTGTAGTTGTAGTTGTACTTGTACTTGTTGTAGTTGTTGTTGTTGTTGTAGTTGTTGTAGCTGTAGTTGTAGTTGTGGTTGTTATAGTTGTTGTAGATGTTGTAGTTCTACTTGTTCTTGTTGTAGTTGTAGTTGTAATTAATGTAGTTTTAGTTGTAGTTGTACTTGTTGTAGTTGTTGTTGTACTTGGACTTGTTGTAGTTGTAGTTATACTTGTACTGTTGTACTTGTACTTGTACTTAATGTAGATTTAGTTCTGGTTGTACTTGTTGTAGTTGTAGTTGTAGTTGTAATTGTTCTAGTTGTGGTTCTATTTGTAGTTGTTGTAGTTGTAACTGTATTTGTTGTAGTTGTACTTGTACTTGTACTTGTCGTAGTTGTACTTTTACTTTATAAAGTTGTAGTTTTACTTGTACTTGTTGTACTTGTAGTTGATGTAGTTGTAGTTGTACTTGTACTTTTAATTTTTGTAAATGTAGTTGTACTTGTTGTAGTTGTAGTTGTAGTTGTAATTGTTCTAGTTGTAGTTGTATTGTACTTGTACTTGTTGTAATTGAAGTTGTAGTTGTACATGTTGTAGCTCTAGCTCTTGTTGTACTTGTTGTAGTTGTACTTGTACTTGTAATTCTACTGTTGTAGTTGTGCATGTACTTGATGTAGTTGTAGTTATACTTGTACTTTTTGTAGTTGTAGTTGTACTTGTACTTGTTGTAGTTGTAGTTGTACTTGTACATGTTGTAGCTGTAGTTCTAGTTGTACTTGTTGTAGTTGTAGTTCTACTTGTACTGCTAATTGTACTGTTGTAGTTGTATATATAGTTGTACTTGTTGTAGTTGAGTTTGTACTTGTACTTGTTGTAGTTGTACTTTTACTTGTTGTAGTTGTAGTTGTACTTTTTGTAGTTGTACTTGTTTTAGTTGTACTTGTACTTGATCTAGTTTTAGATGTAATTGTTCTTGTTGTAATTGTAGTTGTACTTGTATACGTTGTAGTTGTAATTGTACTTGTTGTAATTGTACTTGTACTTGTAGTTGTAGTTGTATTTTTTGTAGTTGTAATTGTACTTGTTGTACTTGTAGTTGTAGTTGTGTTTTTTCTAGTTGTAATTGTACTTGTTGTAGTTGTACTTGTACTTGTTGTATTTGTAAATGTAGTTATTGTAGTTGTAGTTGTTTTTGTACTTGTTGTATTTGAAGTTGTACTTGTACTTGTTGTAGTTGTAAATGTACTTGTTGTAGTTGAAATTGTTTTTGTACTTGTTGTAGTTGTAGTTGTACTGGTACTCTATGTTTTTGTAGTTGTACTTGTACGTGTTGTAGTTGTAGTTATACTTGTTCTTGTTGTAGTTGTAGTTGTAGTTGTACTTGTTGTATTTATAGTTGTAGTTGTACATGTTTTAGTTGTATTTGTAGTTCTTCTTGTTGTAGTTATAGTTGTAGTTAAACTTATTGTAGTTGAAGTTGTGTTTCTATTTATTGTAGTTGTAGTATTACTTGTACTTGTTAAGTTGTAGTTGTTCTTGTTGTAGTTATGCTGGTACTTGATGTAGTTGTTGTTGTACTTGTACTTGTTGTAGTTGTAGTTGTACTTGACCTTTTTTTAGTTGTAGTTGTATTTGTTGTAGTTGTAATTTTACTTGTACTTGTTGTAATTGTAAATGTATTTGTTGTAGTTGTAGTTGTTTTTGTACTTGTTGTAGTTATAGTTGTACTTGTGCTTGTTGTAGTTGTAGTTGTAGTTGTACTTGTTCTAGTTGTAACTGTACTTGTTGTAGTTGTATTTGTACTTTTACTTATTGTAGTTGTTTTATTACTTGTTCTAGTTGTACTTGTACTTGTACTTATTGTAGTTGTACTTGAATTTGTTTTAGTTGTACTTCCACTTGTAGTTTTAGTTGTACTTGTACTTGTTGTTGTTGAAGTTGTACTAGTACATATTGTAGTTTTAGTTGTGATTTTACTTTTTGTAGTTGTACTTGAACTTGTACTGGTTGTAATTGTAGTTGTACCTGTTCAAGTTGTAGTTTTCCTTGTACTTGTTGTAGTTGTACTTTGTGTTGTAGTTGTGGTTGTAATTTCTTGTAGTTGTACTTGTTGTAGTTGTAGTTATAGTTGTTCGTGTTGTAGTTGTTGTTTTACTTGTTCTTGTTGTAGTTGTAATTGTACTTGTTTTAGTTGTAGTTGTAGTTGTACTTTTTGTAGTTGTAGTAGTAGTTGTAGTTGTTGTAATTGTAATAAACT
>JAWDGP010007863.1:20000-21725 GCA_033675545.1 Elysia crispata | reverse complement strand
ATATATATGCCAGAGCTGGGTTGTAGTCTTCGACAGACGCTATTCTGTAACATGATATATATATACATGCCAGAGCTGGGTTGTAGTCTTCGACAGACGCTATTCTGTAACATGATATATATATATATACATGCCAGAGCTGGGTTGTAGTCTTCGACAGACGTTATTCTGTAACATGATATATATATATATATATATATACATGCCAGAGCTGGGTTGTAGTCTTCGACAGACGTTATTCTGTAACATGATATATATATATATATATATATATATATATATATATATACATGCCAGAGCTGGGTTGTAGTCTTCGACAGACGCTATTCTGTAACATGATATATATATATACATGCCAGAGCTGGGTTGTAGTCTTCGACAGACGCTATTCTGTAACATGATATATATGCCAGAGCTGGGTTGTAGTCTTCGACAGACGTTATTCTGTAACATGATATATATATATACATGCCAGAGCTGGGTTGTAGTCTTCGACAGACGCTATTCTGTAACATGATATATATATATATATATATATATATATATATATATATATATATATATATATATATACATGCCAGAGCTGGGTTGTAGTCTTCGACAGACGTTATTCTGTAACATGATATATATATATATATATATACATGCCAGAGCTGGGTTGTAGTCTTCGACAGACGTTATTCTGTAACATGATATATATATATACATGCCAGAGCTGGGTTGTAGTCTTCGACAGACGTTATTCTGTAACATGATATATATATATATACATGCCAGAGCTGGGTTGTAGTCTTCGACAGACGTTATTCTGTAACATGATATATATATATACATGCCAGAGCTGGGTTGTAGTCTTCGACAGACGCTATTCTGTAACATGATATATATATATATACATGCCAGAGCTGGGTTGTAGTCTTCGACAGACGCTATTCTGTAACATGATATATATATATACATGCCAGAGCTGGGTTGTAGTCTTCGACAGACGCTATTCTGTAACATGATATACATATATACACATGCCAGAGCTGGGTTGTAGTCTTCGACAGACGCTATTCTGTAACATGATATATATGCCAGAGCTGGGTTGTAGTCTTCGACAGACGCTATTCTGTAACATGATATATATGCCACAGCTGGGTTGTAGTCTTCGACAGACGTTATTCTGTAACATGATATATATATATACATGCCAGAGCTGGGTTGTAGTCTTCGACAGACGCTATTCTGTAACATGATATATATATATATATATATATATATATATATATATATATATATATATACATGCCAGAGCTGGGTTGTAGTCTTCGACAGACGCTATTCTGTAACATGATATATATATATATATATACATGCCAGAGCTGGGTTGTAGTCTTCGACAGACGCTATTCTGTAACATGATATATATATATATGCCAGAGCTGGGTTGTAGTCTTCGACAGACGCTATTCTGTAACATGATATATATATATATATACATGCCAGAGCTGGGTTGTAGTCTTCGACAGACGCTATTCTGTAACATGATATATATATATATACATGCCAGAGCTGGGTTGTAGTCTTCGACAGACGCTATTCTGTAACATGATATATATGCCACAGCTGGGTTGTAGTCTTCGACAGACGTTATTCTGTAACATAGCATATATGCCACAGCTGGGTTGTAGTCTTCGACAGACGTTATTCTGTAACATGATATATATATATATACATGCC
>JAWDGP010007863.1:0-15000 GCA_033675545.1 Elysia crispata | reverse complement strand
TTTAATAAGTATCATAATTCATAATGACATTTTGTGTAGCTATCTAAAAATGCTATATGTGTGGAAGTACAATAGATCTATAGATCACGGGTTCGGTACTACTATCGTCTATAGATGAATGTGTCTAAGGAAAATATTTACTGATCATTACCATTTCTTTTCCTTTGTTGCTCATCATCTTGTTTTTTTCTCTTGCTTTGTACACTGATGACTAAAAATGTTGAATGTTTTAATGTGCCTGTGTCGTTCTGGAGCTCCACGTCCTATGTGTTGCGTTTTGTTCTTTTTGTGTATTTTGTCTACATTTTTTTGCCTTTTGTTTTCCCTGCTTTTTTATGCAACGCATTCTTTTAAATTCATTTGTAACCATGCATATTCTAATGTCAATTTTCTATATTTGCTCTTTTCATGCTCATTATGTAGCTTATGGGCGCTGTTCAAATCCATGTCTCTTTAACGCCTTTTTATACGCCTTTTTATACGCCTTTTTATCCGCATAGTAACCATTCGATGACTGTGTTGAATTTACTATGACATGTCATTTATTCTTACCGCGACTCTACATGCCTCTACTGTCATATGATGTGACATACACAATGCAAATTTGTGTAATTCGCTGGCGACTGATTTATAAGGTATAAGGAGAGAGATATTCCTACCGAGATAAAATGTCGCACTTGTTGGATGGAATTTAGTACTGAACTTAATATTGTGGTGAGTTTGTTCTAATTATTCAAACTATGTGCCATGTAATGATGATATTTTGAATGATCTAAATCTTTTGTATCGGTTTTATTTTGCATGGGCCTATGTATCTATAGCAATGACTTTTGGGATGACCTCATTTTTTATTATTGCCTGGACAGTCGACTGACCCCACCTTTACCTTCGGCCTCCCGCATTATGTTCCGTACTGCCGCACCGTTCCTTTGAACTTTTCTATTATATCAGTAGTGCCGTCTATCTCGTGGCGTGAGTGTTTGGGTTATCTAATGATGACCGTGTCCTGGTAGCGGAGTATCGTTTGCTGTCTTATTTACTTGGCGGTACTTTTTCCCCTTAGCTGAGGGTTGAGCTTAAGTTCAGTTCGTCGGAGCTGAACAATTTTTTTTGTGGGGCGATTGTAAGGAGGCTGGTATAGTTATTGATTTGTGGCAGTAGCAGTAGGCCTTTAGAGCAGATCTATAGTAATTTTTTTAGTTTGTCAGTTGTCAACTTGTGGGTGGAGCCAAGTGCACTTCTAGATTGTTTTATTAGTAGACTTAGTTTAGTGGCGGGAAACTAGTCTCCGCCCCTCTAGCAGTATTTCTTAGTATTCTATAATAATTATGAAGATAGTTCGTCTGATGTAATGATTACATTGACGAGCCGATTTATTCTTGTCCAGCTGGCCAGAGAAGCTTTTCTTCAGTCAGCTTAGGACGTACTTTGATTCGGGGATCTTCGGGAATTTAAGGAAACTACTAGTTGTACTAAGTTTATATGATGCTTTGATCGGGAGATGTATGCTAGATGTAGCGATGAGTTAACGACGGGTTTCGTAGATTCTATGATGTCTTAGGGTGATGTCTTAGTTGAGGAAACCGTCCGACGGAGTAGAATTCTCTTCGGTCGGCATTGGCCCTTGTTCTAGAGAAATTGGACGACAAACTGGGAGACCAGGGAAGTCTTTGACCGGGAACTGTGGCGACTGAGTTTATACTATAAATGTAGAGCTCGGAGAGACTCGTTGTCAGTACCTTTTTGGAGTATATAGAGGCCACATAGGTTCGAAGTATTGTTTGAAATTATTAAGATAGTGAGAAATTCTTGTTATCATTCATAGTGGACATTACTGAAGTATTGTGGAAACCACTACTACTACTAACCAAAGATCTTGTGTTAGATTATGATTTCTTGTAATTCTAACGTGATTTTCACCGTGACTCGGGCGTTGGCTGACTTTAAGGCATTTTGTATAGGCATTTTGCATGCGCTTCTATTTATTATCTTCTACTTAGTATTCTGGCCATTTTGTATTAGTATCTGATCTTAGTATGTGTGTTCTTTATCTTCAGCATTTTCTTGGCGTTTATCATTCTGACTCTTGCTTTAGTATCATCTAAACGTACATGACACTTTGTTTTGGCCACTTCTAGACGCTTGCTATTTTAACCATTTTATTAGTAACAGTATCTTTCATTACGTACTTGGTTTTGGATCTTCTATGTATTTAATTCTTTGAGAATTGCTTTCATTCATTGATAATTGAGTATTCTTGTAATAAACTTATTATAGGTGTTGGTAACTTTAACTTCTTGCTGTGTTTTTTCTTTCTTGAGTGTAGCCATTTTTGTCTCGACATCCACTCGCATTTGTTAGGGAACAGTGGCCTTAGTACTCCGTTGATACTCAAGGACCCGTGAGTGTGAACTCTGTAGTATTGCACGGCTGATAGGCACGCTACCATAACAAGATAAGGCATGCAATTACTTAGAGTAGAAGGAAGCACTGGGCTTCTATAGATAACTAGTGGGTCCTGTTGTAGTAGGAAGTTATGAATCACCCAGATAGTTACACATATTTGGCATAAAATTGTAAATTGACTTAAAGATAGGATGATTATTATTTTTTTCCACCAAAATTGTGTTCTTCGAAAACTTAAGGCACAAATGTGATTATTATTTTCTTAAAAGAAAAAGTTAATGTGCGAACTACCATCAATATGTGTAAGCACAGCTTGACAAAGATGGCAGGACTGAAAATGAAAGTACATAATTATACATATACAATGTCGATTAAGGCGGCGGCAGTTCTAAAACCGTCTGCAATAGATCTACATGTTGTAGTGTAAGAACTAAATAAAAATCTTAAAATGTTGCTTGGACATAAATCTAGATCTAGGACCTAGATATTTATAGCAGCTAGACTCACATCAACATGTTAGGATCTAGATCTAGATAGATCGAGAGTTTCTTTAAAATTGCATAAGGATAAGGTCTAGACCTGGATCTTGAGTTTAGAACTTAGAATAATAGAGATGTCTAGATTTATGGTAAAGATGGACAGTTGGAGGCATTTATCTGAATCATGTAAGTAAAAGGATAGATATCAAGACCATAGCTTATTAAACACCCCCCTCCCCCCCAAAAAAAGAAAAAAAAATATCCGGCAAATTCACATGGTATTATTACAGATATCGGCCCAACCCACCCTAACCTTCACAATTGTATTATTCTTAATGAATTTTATAAGCTGGTTTTATTCGTCGCAAATAAACACTTTTCAAGATATAACCATTTTTTTTCTTGCTCTAAAATCCCATTAAACTTCTAGTTTCGATTTCGTCGGGAAACATTCATTTGTGACGCCCGACCCGAGGTGGACCGATATCTACAATTTTACCCATGACACTTGGGTCCAGTTCATAGAACTGGTTTTTCAGCTTGTACTACTACTACTACTACTACTACTACTACTACTACTACTACTACTACTACTACTACTACTACTACTACTACTACTACTACTACTACTACTACTACTACTACTACTACTACTACTACTACTACTACTACTACTACTACTACTACTACTACTACTACTACTACTGCTGCTGCTGCTGCTGCTATTGCTGCTGCTGCTGCTGCTGCTACTGCTGCTGCCTACTACTACTACTACTACTACTACTACTACTACTACTACTACTACTACTACTACTACTACTACTACTACTACTACTACTACTACTACTACTACTACTACTACTACAACTGAGAATTGTATTGGATTACTGTATGCTGTCGTAATTCTTCGATTGAGATTGTGGATTGTTTAGTCAATTTTAGAGTACATAATTATATTGACTTTCTGTCTGTATTTTACATGAGTCTATTGAGCCTATTTAGCCTATTGATCTGCTCAGAGAGGGTATAGATCAGATCTAGCTAAATAAATGGTACTGCTAGATGGTAGATGTATCTATAGCCTCTCTGACTTATCACATGGAACTACATGTATTGGTTTAATGTTCTCTTCAACCTCCATTTTCTCATTGTCTAGCCACTGCATAAGACTCGATTCCGTTTCAAACAGTAATATCTTTTATTTTTTTGTCGGTCTTTCGGATACTGGAAAAATTTTACAGCAGTAGATAAGGAATCTCAAATTCATCTATAGCTTTCGCTTTCATTTGAGTTCACAGATTGAGAGAGGCAGAGACGCACAGAGAGAGACAGACAGACAGAAAGGGAGAGAGAGAGAGAATTTAAAAACAGATGAATAGACAGATTGTGTGATAGAGAGGGAAAGGGAACAGACAAATAGATATCCAGACAGAATAAAGTAGAGGAGGGGAGAGGTAGACTGAGAAACGGGGGTCGGGGGACAAAGAGGGGCTGAGACAAAGAAGAGAGAGAGAGAGAGAGAGAGAGAGAGAGAGAGAGAGAGAGAGAGAGAGAGAGAGAGAGAGAGAGAATTTAAAAACAGATGAATAGACAGATTGTGTGATAGGGAGAGAAAGGGAACAGACAAATAGATATCCAGACAGAATAAAGTAGATAAGGGGAGAGGTAGACTGAGAAACGGGGGTCGGGGGACAAAGAGGGGCTGAGACAAAGAAGAGAGAGAGAGAGAGAGAGAGAGAGAGAGAGAGAGAGAGAGAGAGAGAGAGAGAGAGAGAGAGAGAGAGAGAGAATTTAAAAACAGATGAATAGACAGATTGTGTGATAGGGAGAGAAAGGGAACAGACAAATAGATATCCAGACAGAATAAAGTAGATGAGGGGAGAGGTAGACTGAGAAACGGGGGTCGGGAGACAAAGAGGGGCTGAGACAAAGAGGAAAAGAGAGAGAGAGAGAGAGAGAGAGAGAGAGAGAGAGAGAGAGAGAGAGAGACAGACAGACAGACAGACAGAGAGAGACAGAGAGAGACAGAGAGAGAGAGAGACAGAGAGATCGGAGAAGTGAGAAGCAAAACAGGATAAAACGAAATAAAGATGCTATATAATACATGTACGATATTTTGTTTCTCTACCCTAACGAAAGAGAGGTAGATGCTATACAATACATGTACGATATTTTGTTTCTCTATCCTAACGAAACAGAGGTAGATGCTATACATTACATGTACGATATTTTGTTTCTCTACCCTAACGAAAGAGAGGTAGATGCTATACATTACATGTACGATATTTTGTTTCTCTACCCTAACGAAAGAGAGGTAGATGCTATACATTACATGTACGATATTTTGTTTCTCTACCCTAACGAAAGAGAGGTAGATGCTATACATTACATGTACGATATTTTGTTTCTCTACCCTAACGAAAGAGAGGTAGATGCTATACAATACATATACGATATTTTGTTCCTCTGCCCTACGTCTCCAACTTGATTAGCGCAGTCTCTCTACACTAACTGATACGGCTGGAGCTAGTATCATCGCTCACGGCCCATGTACCCTAAATATCACACGTTCCTACAATACACACTCATTAGAGTTATCGGTCGGTCAACTCCTCCCTCCTCCCCCCCTTTCCCCCTCTCTCTCTCTCTCTCTCTCTCTCTCTCTCTCTCTCTCTCTCTCTCTCTCTCTCTCTCTCTCTCTTCAGTTCTCTTGTACCGTAGTAACGACTGTCTTTATAGATGGAAACGTTTGTTCCTAAACATTGTGCTGATTGAACCAGAAAAAGTAGGATAGACTTATTAAAATCAAAAACTTTTACTTTCTATGCTTTGTGGTGCGTGATTCAGAAGAATAGGGATTGGCTTTGCAGACTTAAAAACCTTCGCACTTTGAATGTGGTACTTAGATTCTTCTGTAGTGTGAAATATTAAAAAAAAAGTTTTTGTTATGAAAAATGACTTGCCTTTAACGCATTCTTAATCGCCTCGTCGTGAACAGTTTTGTAAACTCTCAACGAGTTAATTGACATTATTTAAGAAGAAGATATCTCTAGCTAAATATTAAACTAAGTTTCGGTGCAATCTTTTCAGCAGCCCTCTCTTCAGTTTATCTCCCTACCAGGACTATAACGTGGTGCTGATGACCCATTACAGATACAATGTTGTGCTCGACCTGATGTGGTGAAAAAGTGCTCTCCAATTGGAGTCCAATACAAAGTAAAAATGTGCAACTGCTCAGGCAATGGTAAGGAAGAAAAAAATATTTATACTCCGGATTTTTAAGAAACGCATTGGGTAACCCTGGATTGCTGAAGCTTATAATTATTCGTGATATAGTCACTGTGATGATGATGATGATGATGGATGATAACACAAAAGAAAGAAACACGCTTGTGTTTGTTTACATCGCCATTATAGAACTGACTTTTTTATTTTTATTTTTTTACCGGCAATCACTTTACAGAGTTGCCAGGTACGTGAACAATGTACAAACCAAAAGCATAATTATTGATGGACAGCACAATCCTTCCTTCTTTTAGTTAATTGATGTACATAATTTTAAAGTTATATAAACTCTTGAAAAAATTAAAGTGTAATGGCATAAAACTTGTTTATTGTTGTTTATATGAATTAAGGATTTAAATACTTTTATGACTTTGAAAAAAAAGGGGTCTTTAAAAATACTTCCTTTTGCAGTTATAGGTGGAGTTAGATAAACTTGTAAAATATTAACTTACAAATGTATCTCAATCATTAGTTAATTATCAATTACAACTTCTCTCCTTTCCAAGAAAAAAAATGATGTAATTATGGCAAAAATTAAGACATGTAGCACAGGATAGTGCAGTAAGATTATTGTTTCATCAAAATCAAAATCATTAGAAATTATTGTTTGAAATGATAGCAACAGCATGGACATGCGTAGCTTTTAAAAAAATTATTGTTCTGTTTTGATAAATGTAAAAACTAAAATAAAAGACAGTCAATCAATTTTATCCGGGTTGAGTGTTCAATGTCTCTGTTCCTGCAAGTCCTGAACTTGAATTGATATTGAGTATTTGATTTGCTAGAAATACATCAAATAGGTAGAAAAATGAATAAAGTGAGTTTTATTCAATTTGCCATAAGGGCATTATCTTTAGTGTCTAGTTTGCTTTTTAAGGTGTATAAATTGCATTTGTTGTGACCGCTGCACTACCCTTGGTAAATCATGCCTAGTCATTATATTTGTTGGGTTTGCAAACAGCGCGGCCACTTTTTGTAGTGTATGGTGCATTTGTGTGAGGAACTCTCTTGGGACGTAGAGGTTCCACAGGTTGCCGTGCCTGTTCATGTGGTGAACATGGGAGTTCAACCGGCAACTTCGAAGATTCTATGAAGTTGCTATTTGAAGTTGGATCTGGTTCTTGAATTTGTAGGTCTGGATCAGATTCCATTTCTTCATGAAAGTCTTGATCTGCTATGGGGATGTATGGGGGGACTTTCTTAAAGTGAGAGGAGTTTCTTGTTTTATCTATGTTTCCTCTGCTTGCACAACCTTTAACAGTCACAACCTGTATAACTCATGCAAGCAAAGTAAGAGTGATAAATAGGCTAGATAAAATAGTTTAACTTGAATGTATGGCTCCTTACATTCGCAACAGCCGCTTTCTCCACAGAACGGCCAGTTTTCCATCACGCTTTTCCTGTAGCTGGAGTAGGTCAAATTTCATTTAATTTCATAATTTGTTCAGTAAATTAAAATGGGTTTAAATACATACAATATATATATATATATATATATATATATATATATATATATATATATATATATATATATATATATATATATATTCATTTAGCAAACAATTTTGATGAATCATTCACTATAAGAATATAATGAACTTAAGAGCATTTCATAAGCCTTAAACCCAATGTTTCCTTTAATTTTTTTTTTTTTTGTACCGAGTGGGACACTGATCGAGGTAGATCAAAACTCGGTAGCGTTAACCTTCATCATTATACATTGAGTGATTTTGGAAGAAATGGCGGGGAAAGAAATCAAAGTTACCTTTTATAATATTGATGCTTTACAATGCAATCTGTATGTTTACGGAAAAAGAAGAAAATCATCTTTGAGGCTTTGTTCTTAGAATTTGAAAAATTGATGCTGCTGCAACAAGTACTATGGGTGCTATTTTGTCCATCTTGTAAAGGTAAAATAGCGCACCTCGATGCTTACTGCGGTGAAATTTTCACATTGTGTCACTACAGCGAAGGTCGGGGTCGCGGTCACGTCTGGTTATTCTAAATTTGAGGTAGTAGAAGAAGAAGTAGTAGTAGTAGTAGTAGTAGCAGCAGCAGCAGCAGCAGCAGCAGCAGCAGCAGTAGTAGTAGTAGTAGTAGTAGTAGTAGTAGTAGTAGTAGTAGTAGTAGTAGTAGTAGTAGTAGGGGGCATGTTTAGCATCGGTTCTTTGATAAATCTGGCAACAAAATTCCAGCCCCAGCCTCCGACGTCTGCATATAATATTTTAAATTAATGGCATCGGCGTTTCAACTCCTGGGTCAAACATCTCGAGAATTTAGATCTAGATCTAGATCTAGTTTCACACAAGTTTAGCAATAGCATTGTTGAGTGATTAAGTATGCTCACTTAAGATATTTAGATGAGTGAGAAACTAGGTCTAGATCTAGATCTAAACTCTAGCAGCACTTAATTGAAAATAGCCCTGTGCTCTCTTTCCAAACAGGTAAGACTGCCGGAGTAGTCATCGCTTCTGTACCAAAAGAAATCAACCATACACAATGTCATGCCTGATTCATATGATGAGTTTACCGTACTTAAGTAACAAAGGGTCTAAGTCATCAGTGAAATATGGATCCACCAATTACACAATCTACCGGTAAATCTAGATATCTAGATTTAACACACACACACACACATATATATATACATATATACATACCTATATATAATTATGTATATATATATATATATATACACACACACACACATATCATCATCATCAATTTTTCGAACCTTCCCAGTGCCTAGTTCCTCTTCTGTACATAGGAGAGCTAGATCATCATATATATAAAACCATGGATAGACTTGTAGAAATTCATGTTGCCTTCAGTTTCCTTTTGTGGAATGGGTTCAATATAGATCTAGCAGTCCAAGGCTTTTCTTCTTGTGTAAATGGAGATGTATTGTTTATTAGTACGGATTTCACTCTCAGAAAACTCAGTTTTGCTTGCAATATTCTTATTGTGATTTCAGTGATTTTGAGTCCATCGCTTGATATTAAAGAACCCAATTCCTGGGTATGTGAATTGTTTGTAACCACGACGATTGGGAGTTTAGTGGGGTTGAGAAATAAATAGGTATAACTTTATTGACCCATTTCACTTGTTAGGTAACATAAGTAATAATTGTTTAAATGTGTCCAAAAGCTTATCTTCATGAGGCAGAGAACTGATGCAATTCTGAAGTAAATAGTTAACTCTATTGATTGTGTCATTGTGTAAAAAAATATAGAATCATATTTTCATAAAATTGTAAGTTTAACAGATGCTTTAATTATCAAGTGAATTGTAAACACGTATAACCATCTGGATCACTCTGTCAGTCTGGCAAGGCAATGCGTCACAGAAACGATCCTCACAATGGAAATTTATCTAGGTTATGGTATCAGGCCGATGGGCAAGACCGTCAAATTTTAGGGCTGAAGCCCCAATGCGGCATAAAATTACGTTGAAATGACACCAGGCATTCTTCCGACAAGGCACAGCTAAAGTCAAGCAACAATGTTAATTGCATCTGTGCAAACAAAAAAATTTTGGGGCTTAAGGGATCAATGAAAAACCTTACTTGCTTACAGGAGTGTCATGCTTGTTAGAACGAGAGTTTGTTGTAAGCAAAGTAAAATATTTCAACCAACTATTTTGTAAGAGCGAAAACGGAAAAACGTATATTGGTGCCTTATATCGCTTCAAAGGATATCATGTTGTTTAGACCTACAAACAAAACGTGAGAACAGTGAAGACATAGATATAGCCGGCAGCCTTCAGTTAGTGATTATAGTTACCATTCTTTTCTATCTGCAATTTGAAAATTAATTGCATGAAATTGAAACAGAACAACAATTGTGCTCAAAATAGTCCAAACAACAGGGTGGGGCTTCAAGCCCTAGGCGAGATGACACCACTGATTACCACTGATAAAGATGTTGATCTGTTGACACTCATTGTTTTGACTGGCAACCATTTCTTTTGTCTTTTGCCTTCACACTTCCATTTCAGTTACTTCACACACGAGAGTCAGCGCTGGACTGATCATTCCTCATTATAGTTTGGACCACTTAACTTGCAAGACATGTCTCACTGTGCTCTCCTCCTTTCTCGACTTTTATGGATATACTTTTTCTTGGTTGTGTTCCTTTTTTTTGGATTCTTCATTTGTTTTGCTTTGACTGTGTCCTTTTCTCTGACACGTCATATTTCATGTATATGTTGATGCTGAATTATTTTTATTGTGAACATTTTATTCACTACCTAGCTTTGTTAGTGGCCTTTCTAGGCTCACACTTACAATATCATACTGATTAATCTTGTTTTTTTTGTGACACTTCAACCATATGTTTACTTTGGAAACATTTATTACATGCCATAATACTCCACATTAAATATATTAAAACCTCAAGTGGGAAAAAAAGGTGCAATCATGAGTCCCCAGGCTCTGACAGAAAAAGCAGCCGTCCATCTATAGCTAGGTCAATAGTAGGTTCAGTGGAATCAGGCTACAATCAGAGTTTTGATAACCTGAGGTGCAAACGGGTTGCTCAAGAGATGG
The DNA here is from genome assembly GCA_033675545.1 of Elysia crispata. Lineage (NCBI taxonomy): Eukaryota > Metazoa > Mollusca > Gastropoda > Plakobranchidae > Elysia > Elysia crispata. Next base: position 4,284 of record JAWDGP010007863.1, on the reverse strand, counting down.
ACGAGCATAATTACTAAAAGCAAAGCGGCTATTTTGAAATCAGGCTGTAAGACCTCTAGCACCTCAGGGAAAACAAAACTCCTGTCCCTCTCACTGCAAACACACAAAGCATTCTCTACATCAGAGTGTCAGACTGAGGTTGGGAGCCAGAACACTAGTCGCTTTGGCGAAGTGCGCTATTTTCTAACGCAAATCAGTGCTTTAGTTAAGAATCAAATAGAGGAGGCTGTCAGTGTTCAAACAATACACCAAAGTGCTTCTGACTCCTTGACTCTCTCGCTTGCAGCAATTCATTGCCTCTACCTTGAAGATACCCCCTCCTCGCCACCACCTACTAAAAGGCCGCTGCAGACTTTTAGATCTCTATAGTAGTGACAATGAAGAAAACTTATGGAGTGATCATGATGATGTAGAGTATTTTTCATCTTCTCTGAAAGGCGAAGAAAGCTTAGGGGAACCTACTCATGAGAAGTTGGTTGTGCTTGTTGACCAGACACTAGGGACCTTTACTGATTTGGACAGCTAGGAGGTTAAAACCTCTTAACAAAATATAAATCGACATTTTAAATCATTGCATCTGATAACCATTCTCATCGCTTTGTTTCCTAAAACTATGTGTAAATGCCAAGAGGCTCGCAAACTTACTCTGATCAACTCCACATGCATCTAATGTACTGAATTCACAAAGATCCCTTGTTTTTGTCATGCTGCATGCCACCTTGATTTTATCGAAGAAAGATTTTCTCAGATACTTGCAGTATATTGTAAGGGATCAATTCAAATACTTCGGTACTATAATATCAAGTGATAGACGCAACAACACTGAAATTAAGTAAAAAGAAGTGCAATTAAAAAGAGTTTTCAGAGATCGAAATCATAATTAACAAGTAACCACACCTTAATTCAAACAAGAAGAAGATTCCTGGATTGGTATATTGAACCCATTCTGATAAAAGGATGTAAGGCCTGGGCAATTTCAAAGCAGGTACAAAGGAAACTGGTTACAACAGAAATGTGGTTCCCTCGGAAAATACTATGTATCTCATGGACTGAAAACAAATCAAATCAAACAGTTTTATGAGCAGCGGACACAAAAAGATTACTCATAAATAGAATATATAAAAATCAAGTGACCTGTTTTGGCCATGTGATGAAAAGGAAGAAACTAGAACATCTTGTGACTTCTGAAGTGATTGAAGTAAAACAGCGTGAAAAGATGTTGGATGGACTAACAAATTTGGTCAACGTATGAAAGGTGACAGAAGCACTGAAAGCAACGAGGGATAGAAAAGCTTGGAAAGTCATGATCTCTTACATTAAAGAGCATGTCACCTGATTCATTGACAGTATATTGGCACAGAACAAAGATAACCATGCATGATCTCTGTAGAGATATGTAATCCTTCGTAAATCCTGCACTTGTGCCAGACTGTGACTTTTATCATTAAGGTTTAACTTGCTTCACACAATTATGTAAAACTTGAAGCAGGAAGAAAAGGTGAAAAAATAATTCTACGACAAGTACCATACTTTTAAATCATTGAGGATCAGTCAGTGCAAAAGTATGAAAATTATATATTGGTCTTGCTTCTTTTTGTTTATCTATATTATTAAAGGCAGCTTGGATTTCTTTCTCTGCTATCTTCTCCAAAACCGCTACAGTAATGAAGTTTACTGAATTTTAATCTGAAGAGATCAGTGTCCCAAGCGGTTAAAAAAAAATTAAATATAAGTTACGCAAATAGGCTACAAAATGCTCTTGAAAGTTGATTATATTTGTACTGTAATTAATTTGTCAAATTTTTTTGCCAAACTTTTTGTTCAATGGACTGTTCTCAGAGATTTACAGTTTATATATATATATATATATATATATATATATATATATATATATATATATATAGTTGTTAAGTTTGCTTTTCTTTAATGTAGTTGTATGGCACAAGAGGAGATGGACTTGTTATTCTTTTATGCAGTGGTCTACCCCACCTGTTCATGGTTGTAAAGTTTGCTTTTCTTCAGTGCAATTGTATGGCTCTGGAGCATATGTCTGTTATTTTTGTGACGTTTGCATTTCTTCAAGGTAGTTGTCTTCCCCACATGTTCATTTGATAGGGCAGCCATGCTTGTTATTTATATTTCCAATTGCATTATCAAGAATTGTTCACATTTCTTCATCTACGACTGGACAATTTTTTCTGCAAAGAAATAGGCCTGCATATTATCTAAATCTATCTTAAATAAACTGAAAACTTTTATGCCCTGCATGGCAGCAGATATTTTTTTTGTAAGAATTTACTTCAGTACATCAGTAATAGATCGCTAAATTGGATTAACAGATAAGCAATGAATTGACTTACCTCAACGTTATACCAATTTACTTCACCATGTCATCTTCAACTATGTATCAGTCATTATTTCTAATAAGAGAAAGGGTAGTTTTCATTACTAGAAAACCTTTTGTTTCTAAAAACCTGAAGAGAATTGTTGATCGTGAAATTTTCTTTTTGTATGATGAAATATTTTGGAAGTCATTGTTTGTTAGTCTATTTTTGGATTTGCATACATAGATTTATTGCTGAGGTTATAGCATCATTTGATGGCAAATGGTATCAAAATCTATTTTGAGGAAAGAGAATGTTTGTTCCATTTTCATTTGCGATTATATTTACTTTTTCCTGTATTCATATTAAGATCCTCCAAAATTTATCCTTCAACTTGACAACTTCAAAAGAGATGCTCAAATTATTCAGGATATTTGTTGTAAATTTTGCATTTTTTATTCTGTTCCGTGACAAGTGACAAATTTGCTAAGGTAGAGTAATATTTTGTATTGAAACCATTGGAGATGTGTAACCTGAATTGAGTTTTAGGTTTTTTTTTATATAAAGTTTAAGGATCTGTTTCTCTTCAATTGAATCTATGTACCTGCCAAATGTCGGCTTTGTTCATAGGATAATTTGCATTTTGCAAAGTGTAATATGTGAGTGATGAGGCTGGGAGTTTGATGCTGCAGCCCTTATAAGCTGATATAAGGTTTTCACTGGCAAGTCAATTTGAAATGTCATTCTCTTCTGGACACTCCATCTCCATCTTGTATTGCTAAAACCTAAGTGAGTTATCTGAACAATAACTTATTCAATAGTTTTATGTGTTTAGTATGGAGCATCTTGTCACCTATGAACCTGTCATTGAAAAAAACAGTCAAATAAGTGTTGATATCAAGAAACAGTTTTGTTTTCATTATTCTTGCGTTGCTCCTAGATGCTTTTTTAAAAGCAATGTAAAGTGAGGTTATCATGTCTTGAATAATTGTTTTTGAAATATTTTTTGTAAAGCTTGTCTGTTCTATGCAAGTTATAAGACCCCTGTGCTGTGCTGTGGGTGACAGATTATTTTGGAAACTGAAATTTATTGTTTTATTGGGATGCATATTTTAGTGTTTCCAGGAAAATTTAAAGTATACAGCACAACCACCTGACCCTCTGGGCTTCTAACATTCTTCGATTCCTTGAATATTTTTGCGCTTTGTCAAAAGTGATTTCTTCCTCTAATTTTTAAGATTTGCCTTGTCTTGTATTTCATAGATATTTTAAATCTTTTCCCCTTCTCCTATCCATGGGCTTCAGGGCTTATCAGGACAGCATTCCTGATTTTTTATCTGATATTCTCTAACAATCCCTTCTTAAAAAACAAATTCCTTGCAGTTTTCTTTGTTCAGTGTCATTAATGTTTTCTTTCTAGTTCCGTCATCTCTGTGTTTCACTCCTGTTTTGGTGGCGATGATATCTGTATTGACGTTTTTCTTTCTCTAACAAAAACTTATGCCTTAATTATGCAGGGTTAATTATAGTCTTTTCTTCAAAGCTTTCATTTATTTAAAAGCTAAACAACTGGCCTTTTAATCCATTAAGTTTTAACTGAGATGGTCTAACAGCATACCCTTGGATGACCTTTTTGTTTTATACTCAATTTAATTTCCAACCACAGAAATTAAAGCCACGGTGTCTCCTGTCAAACTTGCTTGCCCCACTTTTGTGTTGCAAGATGAAATCCATGATGTCACAGGTATGTATTTAGCCTTTACTAAGGACAGGAACTTTTTTTATTTTCAATTTGAAATACTCACATCCTTGTCTATCATCGCCTCAGTATTATATTGTTCTCACTGACATTTCCAGAAAAAATGAGCTGGGGGCACTGCTGAAATCTAATTTACATTTTGTTCTTAGGTGAGCATTAAAAAAAAAAAAGCAACTTGAAATTACTTACTCCATGTAGTTA
>JAWDGP010007862.1:82500-83606 GCA_033675545.1 Elysia crispata | reverse complement strand
TGAGGTCTCGCCATTATTGAGTGTGGAGAGATCGGTCTCCTGATTTGAGGTCTCGCCATTATTGAGTGCATGCTGGGAGAGGATCCAGGTGAAGGTCAAACAGGTTCGCACGTGAGTGTTGATCGAGCTGGTCTAGACACCACTCACTCCATTCAATACTGAATACAGAAACACTCAACTCTGTTAGCAGCTTCATGTCGGTTTGTTAGTGTTGGTGTGTTCTGTAGAATGGATGAGTAAGAGTGGGCACTCGGAGTGAGAGAGAGAGAGAGAAATGATTTGAGAGCAAGGAGAGAGGTAGAGAGGGATAAGTAAAGATAAAGATACCGGTAGCCAAGTGGAAGAAGAAGAGGCCGGTAGGACGGATAAATTGAATAGGGTTTGAGCAAGAAAAGGGTAACAGATTAAGAATTGGTTCTTCAAAACTACTGACAATGGCAAGCCTTGATGGACGTACTAGTAATCGTATCGAAGAGTTCATTAATTTTTCTGTTCCAAGAAACACATACCACTCAGAGAATGTCCTTAGTGTGGATGTGGCTGAAGGTTTTTGAACGAACCTCGATTTGGTTGACCCTAGTGGAACGTAGCTCCACCTTCTGAAGTGGGTCACATGACATTCCTGGTTGGTTGGTGGAAGCTCTAGAGGTAGCGTGTATGATGCGGGTACTGGGAGGGTTTTTTATACATAGAGAGAGGCAAGTCGAACGTGATAACTTGTATGGAATATCAGTTCACAATGCTAGGTTGATAGTCCAAGAAAAAAAAAATAAAAAAAAAATAAATAAATAAAACAGCTCAGTTAAGCGTGTAGCATTGAAAGAATAATGCTTCCAAAGTTCGTTTATGTATTCAACTACTCTATCTATGAATAAGAATAAGTAAAATCCCGTTCTATTTAGATCATTTAAAACGCTATTTATCATTTTAGTCTAAGTAACAAGGAGTCCCATAAGGCAGGGCGACTCTTGGCATTTTTTCTTACAGAAATTCTCCGCCGTTTGATGAATACCTAGAGATGTATTTCAATAGCTTGGGACTACAGATGGAGCTGATTTTACATAATCTATGAGTTCGCATTGAAACGGAAATGCTGCAGACAGTAA
>JAWDGP010007862.1:0-77500 GCA_033675545.1 Elysia crispata | reverse complement strand
TCATCATCATCATGATCTTCATCTTGCTGTTTTTTAGATTTTTTTTTGTTCTTGTTTTTGTTCTTGTTCTTCTTCTTCTTCTTCTTCTTCTTCTTCTTCTTCTTCTTCTTCTTCTTCTTCTTCTTCTTCTTCTTCTTCTTCTTCTTCTTCTTCTTCTTCTTCTTCTTCTTCTTCTTCTCCTCCTCCTCCTCTTCCTCCTTCTTCTTCTTCTTCTTCTTCTTCTTCTTCTTCTTCTTCTTCTTCTCCTCCTCCTCCTCCTCCTCCTCCTCCTCCTCCTTCTGCTTCTTCTTCTTCTTCTTCTTCTTTAATTATTTTGTTGTGTTGTACTTTTATTTACAAAATTAATCAAATGGAGAGAGGTTTTGATAACGCTTTATCACTGAGTGAGATCTGTGATCAGAGAGAAAGATTTTAGGCGAACTTTGTTGACGATAGATATACCGATTTGTTAATTTAGTCGGCTTGGATCATATATGTATGTATATGTGGGGGGGGGGGTTGGTATGCAGTCTCTGATTTAAAGCCACTATTGGTAACGCCCTGGTGACAGTATGCTTAGCTGAAAGGAAAGTTGGCATAACTTGAAGGTTTTAGAATGAAATGTGTGAAAAAAAATAGTTCATTATAACATTTTAGTGCAAAAAATACTCGACAAATGCGTTCTGCTAAAAAAAAAAACAAAAACAAACTAACTAACTCTTATATGGGATTTATTTCTGAGAAATCTTACGTAGACATTTATGATTACATTCACCTCAAGCCTAAGCATGTTAAAATGTTGATAAACGTCTCCCTAAACCAATTGATTTGTTATAGGTCAATAGATGTCCGCGTTGGTCAGTCGGGAAAAGTAATTAGAGTGACGGACACACTCGCTGACGTCATGGGAGTTAGATTAAAACACGGGCAGATTGGTAGCTACATTGCTAGATTGATGGATGGTCAGTCAGTAAGGAGTGATAGAGTACATTATATATATATACATATTGTGTAAATAGATAATCGTAAATAGATGAACAGATGGGCTACATAGGCAGATAAATAAATGAACGAGTAGAAAAGCTAAAAAAAGGGGAAGAAGGTAAGTAAGAAGATAGGTAGAAGGGTGGATTTTTAGATCGATTTTTTAAAATTTATTGACTATCAGGTAGGGGTGGACGTATCGAAAATTACAGAGAGAGAGAGAGAGAGAGAGAGAGAGAGAGAGAGAGAGAGAGAGAGAGAGAGAGAGAGAGAGAGAGAGAGAGAGAGCTATTCTTGGAGTAAAAACGTTAGACCAATATTTCCAAAGAAGTAGGTCAGCGACCTAGTTGTGAGGCAGCCAGAGCCCACAAATGTCCCAGATTTTGTGGAGTGCGAGTCATGTTCGGTGGAGGAGGTCAACCCAGCTCAGCTCTCGTGGCAGTTCTGGTTCTTGTTTACCTACCACCAGCAAACTCGGATGTCCTATGTCAGATTTTTAGATTACACACAAAAAAAAAAAAAAAAAAACCCTCTCACTACTAGTCGCTGCCACACGCACGTACTTTGTTCGAACAAAAAAAAATTGCTTGCACCCTTTCCTTCCCTCTTTAAGACCTATTCTTTATATGTTTGTGCATCTCTCCCTCTCTCTCTCTCTCTCTCTCTCTCTCTCTCTCTCTCTCTCTCTCTCTCTCTCTCTCTCTCTCTCTCTCTCTCTCTCTCTCTCTGTCTCTCTCTCTCTCTCTCTCTCTGTCTCTCTCTCTCTCTCTCTCTCTCTCTCTGTCTCTCTCTCTGTCTCTCTCTGTGTGTCTCTCTCTGTCTGTCTGTCTGTCTGTCTGTCTCTCTCTCTGTCTCTCTCTCTCTCTCTCTCTCTCTCTCTCTCTCTCTTTCTTTCTTCAATATTAATTTTTTTTTCTCTTTTTCTTGCACTGATTTTCCTAGTCATAAGAAAAGAGGAACAAATGAGGACAAAAATGACAAAGAAAAAGCACTATGAAAATAGTTCATAGAGAAAGAAGACAAAACTTTAGGCACGCATCATCAAACCATAATCCTATTCTTTGGCTTGGAAAACCAGTTGGACTAGCGTCGTCCTCTGTCTCTTTCTGTCTGACGCGTTTACCTCGTTCAACTAGACCTGGCTCAGTCCATTATGATGCCGAGATGACGGTAACATATTGAGACACGCAATTGATTCAAATCTGTCTCAGTACCTCCTCGTGCAAACCCGTGCATCTCCTTCAGTTTTCCAAGAACGATAACTCAATGCAATATTTTTTACTTGCGTTCTTTGCAAAGTCTAATCACTCCGTATTCCTTGAGCAATCTTTATACTCTGTTGAAGACAAACTTTTGACATATTTCGTTTAAAAAATGTACATATTCAAAACACTTCAAATGTTCTCTCAGCAGTCTATCGCGTAATTTTATTGCAAGCGAACGGATTTTGGATCACTTTCCATGAATGTTGACATTTCTTAGAGATTTGTCTCAAAGATTTCGATAGTTTACATGTTTGTACTCCCTTTTCCTGGTACAAAATGGCATGTTAAAAATGTAAGCAGATGGGTGTGTTCTGGTCAGCCTTCAAAAGTGATGTCATATTTCTGACTCTTGCCGAAACGTTCTCATAAACAATGTCTTACACACAAATGATGCCATATTGCACATCTCTTGCAGAAATGATGTTATATTCCACAATTCATGTACAAATGGTATCCAACGTCTCAGTTATGGCATATGAAACGTTTCAAGCAGACAAGATATTATGTTTTACATCACATGCAGAAATGATGTCATATTTCACATATCATACAACGCTTTCTCTTCTTGCAATGATCGCGCGCTGTTGTTATGAATATTTTCTGGTCGATCTGCTTTTCTGATATATATATATATATATATTATAATAATAATAATCAGATACCCTTTTGCCAAAGGGTCTCTCTGCACTTAAACCATATATGATGTAGTTTTGAAACAAAGAAAGTAGGAAATCAATGTTAAATGCTGGGACAGACGGGGCTAGACCTTAGGATATAAAGATGAAATTAATTATATATTAAAAAATAAATAGTATGTAAAAATCAATAACAAATTTATGTCTAACTCGAGACCGCCAAATAAGGCGAAAGACTTGAAAACATAATAAAAGACAGATGATATGGAGTGGGATCGAAATTGTTGATGCAAACCATTTCAAGAAATCTTGAAAGACGATACGCAGTTAAAGACAGTCTCATGTCCTCGTCCAAGAACTTGAGAGAGACTCAGGGAAACTCCTGCTACTTTTACATCTTTTACATACGACTTGAAATCTGGAATAATACTTGATGGAAGTTATATGTCCTCTTACTGGGACAATCCTTATAGCTCCAGTCTAAACTGCGCCATAGAGAGAAAAAAATCAGAACATAGTTATTTTTTTTTTAATATCTCGATGCTTTGATTTATCGAACAGCTATGAAATAGACTGCACCAATGGTTGAGGGGGGGTTAGATTGTCCTTCCTGCTAGCCTCAGGTAAAGTCATCGCGGGTTCGAGTTTAGGACCTTATCTGTTTGGTTCCACATAGCCTGACGGGGGGTTTAAGTTTAAAATGCAGAAAAGGCTTGCGATCATCGTGTTACGGAATGGCTGGATATAACAATAAACTCGCTTGTTTTGGTCTTTTTAACCAACTATGCTCCCATCCCTCCAACCTTTTGTGTGAGAGTTCTCGGGACAGCGTGAGCTTCCGACCAGGGTAGATTTATTGCTCTGTAAATGTCACAGCATCAAACTCTTGCGACACGACATGAACCAACAAATTACAAGTATTTTCTTTCTTTGGCTAATGATAATGCTAAAAACGTCCTTAGTAGATTGGAGTGAACTTTAAGAGAATCAATAATCGGAAATGTATTTTTTTTTATGTCTAGGCGCTTTAGTCCTAAAAATGGCGCTAAGTATATTTATATGTTGTTGTTAATGAATATACCGCCAGAAAGGCTGGAGAATGGTTAAGGAAAGAAGGACTCTGGCGGACTTAGACACATGACCGCTCTACGGAAATAATCTCGACTCTAAACTTTCCCGGCTTAGCGATTTAGATGTACGATTATGTGTGTTTGTTTTACGCTTGGTTAGATGTCTAAGCAATAGAAAAAGAATTTGCTGATATGTACTTTAGAAGAGAAATTTGAAATAATTCATACGTTGGCAAACTTTGTTTTAACCCTAACCATAACTGTGTTGTCTCTATCTCATTATCTTGAAGTGCAAACGCGTGGGATCGGGATTCTCACAATTATTAAAATAAAAAATAAAAAAAAAGGAACCCGTTATATCGTAAGAACTTGAAAAGTGATTTTTAAGGCTAAATTCCGCATTCACGCTCATATTTAAGATTATGCCGCTTTATAAAATGTATCTGAAGAAAGTCTGGTTATTGCTTAAGCTTTTGAAAAGAAAACAAACAACCCTAAAATATTCAAATGTTATCGTAGCCGTTCAATGAGGTTATATAACCCGCCGTCTGTGATAATTATATTGAAACATTTTCAATGTCTTCGATTGTTTCCAGGACACAAACTGGATTTGGAATGACACTTGCGACAACTGGCATTCGGTGGATTTGAAACAGTAAACTTCCTGGAATGAGAGCATGAAGTATTCAAATTCTTAAGATGTGAAATTTTGCGGGACCTTTACTGACCGAAGTGGACATAAACTGGACAAAACCGGATGACGAATTGGAGCAAGGAAAGGAGATAGATAGCACCTGAAGACCTGAATGTCTCGAGACTACCCTGTCTACGCCAGGCTGTGTCATTGGATCCATAGTCCTGAGAAGTGATTGTGGGCTATTCATTATTGTGTGTTTAGTTTAGATTTTTCCAATATAACTTTCTAATATCAACAAGGTCTTTTCACACCTCAAACAACTTCTATCCCCAAAGATATTTTGCTGCTCACTTCGTATGAGAAATTCAAGGAATTGAAAGTCCCCAGTTTCCGCTTTTTCCAAGTCTCACAAGCAGCTCTGCATCATACTCGAATACCAGGACACATAGACTGGCTAGTGAGAACAGCTGTCCTGGACACTGGGGCGTTAGGCCCAGCGGTCAGCTAGGACTGGACACAAGCATCGTTATGATGTGTCAGCGGCAGGTTTGAGTCCATGGCCACTAAGGGAGTTCAGGTGGGTGAAACACTAGTTTGTTCTTCTCTAAATCAGTAATCTCTCATCTCACCTAATCATTTCATGTTTCGATCCGAACTTCACAAGGCGTCTGTAAATGAAAGGAAAGAGTTGAGCTGATTTATGCAATCCACAGTAGCCCGATAGATGATTAGATGTTCCTTGTATAGAGTTTTCTTCACTCAAGATTTTAATTCGAAGAGATGAAAAGGGCAGTCAAATTGATCTAGTTTTTCTCTTCCTAATTCAAAACTATAGACATATTCCTACTTCGCCCTTTGATGGGTAAACTGGTGTGTGTGTGTGTGTGTGTGTGTGTGTGAGAGAGAGAGAGAGAGAGAGAGAGAGAGAGAGAGAGAGAGAGAGAGAGAGAGAGAGAGAGAGAGAGAGAGCAAAGCGCATTTGTCAAACTTCTTGTACATCTGTTATATAATCACATGTTCGAATTGATAAAAAAAAAATCACAGGTTTATTACAAACTAGGATACACATCTTTACGTTTACCGATACCTCCACAATCTTTATTTCTACTTAATGTGTATTTACTGCAACACATTCATGCGTATCACTTATAGTTATACTTTCAATGACAATTTTGCATGCAGTTGTACTATAAATGAATGAATCAATCAAAGAAACACATGATCCTAATATTCTCACAGGCACCAGATGCATAGTTTAAGCCTCTTGGCTCACAATCATAGAAACTGATTTTATTTCCATTTCAATATGCAATAAGTTCATTAAGGCTATTATAAAAAAAATACAAATAAGAAAAGAAAAGCCAAGTGTCGTTCTATAAAGTGTAAATCTAGCCCGACATATCTCATCGCCGTAATAGGTAGGTAGAGCAGAAATCTGATGCTCCATTTTCATAATATGAACAGAGTTGGCATGGAAATCTATCGATGGTGCCATGGGCAACCCTGAAACGTGATGGTCATAATCTACAATCGCCTAGTTCCTCTTACCCTGTTACTTATTATCCATTTAGTCCAGCAATCATCGATTAGGAAACATCGTCTCTAGCAAATCAACTTTGTTTCATGTTATGTACAGCAAGCCACCATGTTTGTTCACGCCCACTCGCTTGCTATCTTGTTTGGATCGTGCTAGTCTCCTCAACTTGTCTTGGTGGTTGCAGGTAGACAGCAATTCTTCTAAGCTCGTAGCAAGAAAACTTGCTGAGTTACAAGTAAAAGTAAACTTGAAATAGTTTGGTCATACTAGCCGGCACGTAGTAACCCTATCCAAGTCCAAAACTGGTCCATATAACCAACCTTGTTAAATTCGTACTGTAGCAAGAGAAATAAGTCCTGTTCCCTTGTCAAGTGCATCCATCTTCTTCTATTAGAATCCTGTCACACACATCCTCCCCCCTGCCAAGCACAATCATTTTACTCTAACGGAATCCTGTTCCCCCTGCCTAGTACATCCATTTTCTTTTAATGGTGTCCTATCTATTTTGTATAGTACAGCTATTTTCTTCTAATGGTATTCTATCCATCTTGTATAGTACAGATTTTTTCTTCTATTGGTGTTCTATCCATCTTGTATAGTACAGCTATTTTCTTCTTATGGTGTTCTATCCATCTTGCATAGTACAGCTATTTTCTTCTAGCGGTGTCCTATCCCCACTGCCAAATCCATCCATTTTCTTCTTACGTTGTCCTATTCCTCTGTCTAGTACAGCCATTTTCTCCTGACAGTGCCCTATCCCCCTGCCTGTACAATCAGTTTCTTCTAACAGTGTCCTATCCCCCCTGTCTAGTACGACCATTTTCTTCTAACAGTGTCATATCCCCCTGCATGTACAACCGGTTGCTTCTGATAGTGTCCTGTACACCCTGTCTAGTACAGCCATTTTCTCCTAACAGTGGCCTAACCCCCTGCCTGTACAACCAGTTTCTTGTAACAGTGTCCTATCCACCCTGTCTAGTACAACTATTTTCAACTAACGGTGTCCTTTTTGCGCAGGGTGAAGGCGGCTCCACGATGCCCGCCTCGTCCTTCATCCCCTGACATCTCCGTCAAGCCATGAACGCCAACATGGGCACCCAGCCTGCAGGCAGCAACGGTGACAGCAGCAGCAACGACACAAGTTCCAACGCCAGCAGCAACCATAACAGCGGCAGCGGCAGACCGAGCGGCGTTGGTTTCAGCAGCGGCCTCAACAACAACGGAGGGTCCTTGCTGCCACCGGACAGACTTGGAGGTAAGCAGAGAACTTTTGTTACGTACAGCAAGTTTCTTTCGAGGTTCTTCTTCTCCTGTGTTCTCTCTCGATGAAAGTCTCAGGACTTCAAGCTCTCACGTTTATCCATTTTTTACGAGTAGAGAGGCCAGATATCCGGAAGAGCGTCAAAGCCATGTGCAAGAATCAAGCGTGAACATTTGCATGGAATTTGATCATTTGATGAGCCTTAAAAAGAGAGCAATGTTTTACAACTAGGGACAGAACTGAAGTTTATTTTTATGCAGCTATTTAATCAATAATCAGTTACAGTTTTTACATGTCTGTAGTAAACTGTTGTCTAAGTTGCAGCTATCTTCTTAGCAGAAAAACTGTAGTGATAGAACATACGTCACACATTGGGATTGGCTAAAAGACTAACTATAAATGTTTTTACGACATCCCGCTTGATTAAAATGCTGACTGGTTAAGTGAACAGATGAACAGATAGAGAGCCATTCAACTTAAGTACATGCGCTAAAGAAGTGTTGATAGATTCAGGCTCCGCCATGTTTAGAACTGTATCTAAACAGATGCGATATTTACTCAGTAGGTCAGCATAGTTCGCTGTCTGATTGGTAATGGTCACCCATGATGTGGACCTGTTTACTACAAGTTTCTAGGTTCGCACCTCGCTCCAAGATCTCAACTTGTCAGCCTATTGCTCTCTCATGGAACTTCCTCCTTAAAGGCAAATTGTTTCTGGCGGTGAATGTATTGGTCTTCCCCGCTAGAGTTAGCGACCTTGTTTGATTCTTGTTCTTGGATTGTCCAATTAATCTTGAGCCAAGTCTAGGATGAGCACCGCTCTGTGGAGACAGGGCTTGTGTCACGCGCCTTACAGTCACCTGTCGAGATCGAATCCTTGTAGCTCCATGGTTTGTGGTTGATACAGATGTTGGAAGCAAACTCAGCCCGCGATACCATGTAGCATCTCTTGGGATCGGCGTTTATTAGTAACTCTTAAGCCACGAATCTAGACTCCAAGTACTCTCTATCGTTTCGCGCCACATGTGTACAGAGGCTGAGTCTAAGGCGCAACGTTAAGAATTATCCCGCTCACGTGAAGTAATGAAAGTTTTTTGTCGCAATTCTAGCATTTCCATATTTTTATTATCAATTTTAATCAGAAAAGATTGAGCCATATCCCCGGAAAAATTTAAATTAAGAACTCCTTGCTGTGAATCAACAAACGTTGAAAATCTTTTAATGAAATGTTAAAAGGACATTCCGAATAGTCTGAATCAAGCGTTAATCAGTCAAAATGTTCAGCAGATTCTAGGATAGAATATTAAATGCCAACTTCTGTGAGGAAGGTCGAGAAGACGGTAAATTGTTACGCATTCCCCCGCCCCCCCTTAACCGCCTGTCTATGTTTGACCTCAATGTTGATCTTTCCCCCGCCCAGGAGACATGACAGTCATGGCAGGCCACTCCCCATACGGCGGTGTTGGAGGCGGCAGCTTCCCCCAGGTGGGACACCTCGGTGGCTACAGCGGTAACTTCAGCCTCTATGAGAAGATTGGTCTCGGCCAGCAGGCGAGCAAGGATAACGGTAGGTTCAGACTAGCTTAGGAGATAAGCAAATAGATATAAAGAAGGACTGTATCTCTCATATCATGAGAGAGGTGTTCATTAAGCAAAGATGAGATGGTTATATATATAAATGCTCAAGAGCCGAATTCCAGTACTGCCTACCTCAGAAGAATATCTAAGCTGAAGTCTATAGAAACAATATATTGGATAATTATTCCTCTTTTGAATTCTGACCTTCGACTCGAAAATTCCTTTCTATCTTATCAATGGAAACATTTTAGACAAGACCGTCTTGTGCTCCGACAATCACTTGCATCTCACCCTGACATCTGGTCGTAGATTCTGAAAGATCCACAGCGCGCAATGGCTGATACGTGCATTTAAAGGTTATTAGAGATTGAGAGCAGCCTCGCATTTAACAAGCGTTACGATTATAATGGGATTGAAATTTCTAACGCGACGAAATTCTGTTCGGGCAGGAAATACTAGACAAACCCGCAAGGATTATGATGTATGTAGATAGGCTTCCCTGCCTGGCAACTATTGGCTCCAAACTTAGTTGCTAGTGGTCTATATCCCTGATGATTTAAAAGTCTTAGGACTGATACTCACTTTTTTTCCACCTCCTGTCTTGCTTTTTCATAAATCTTAATGAAACTTATGTGCAACTTTAAATTTATACTGAATGACAATTCATGTCATTAAACAAAGCAGAGCCTTCCTGTTATAATAATTCTGTGTTGTGCGTATAACACTGGAGCCTTGTAGAGAACTCTATAAAACCGAGAGAGGGAGAATATGGTTGATTTAGATTGTGAAACAAAATTCTGCGATGCTTTTGCGACTTGGCCAGAAATGAGCTCTCTTGAGCAGGGGCTTGTTTACAAACTTGGAAACTCTCTCTGTGTCTGTCTGTCTGTCTGTCTGTCTCTCTCTCTCTCTCTCTCTCTCTCTCTCTCTCTCTCTCTCTCTCTCTCTCTCTCTCACTCTCTCTCTATGTTGTGATAAGTTTCTTGCTGATATTAAGCTTCCGTTGATTCCATGTTATTGTAACGATATCGCAACAGCTGTGTGTTTTATTTTTTTTTTCCTTCTTCTAAGTTCATTTTTTACATATTGTTTAAACGTTTAGAAGAACTCCTTAGAATTACGAAGACATCTCAGAGAAACTATCCTCACCAGCCTGTTGTGATGCTTGTTCAGACAGTGAGGCTGATCTCTGGGGTTCTTGGAAGATATTTGTCAAAAACGATCTGGGAGAGAGGAGGAGGCAAAAGATCTGGGCACCATGGTCTTTAATGTGCTGGACTAAATAATTGCATTGCAATTTTTCTGTGACAAAGTTATCTTTATTATGAAAGAGGAAATTACAAGAAACCTCTCGATTGATACATGACTGTATTCTAAATTCTTAGGCCATGAGATCCCCGTTTATGGACTGGGCTTGTAAAACGTTTCAATCAACCAATCAATCTGAATTGTTTCCCGTCATCTACCTCTATATTAGTGGTTGGCTCGGTTCAGATATCTAGTGGTTGTATGCGTTCAGATAGCTAGTGGTTGTATGGGTTCAGATCTAATGGTTGTCTGGTTTCAGATAGCTAGTGGTTGTATGGGTTCAGATCTAATGGTTGTCTGGTTTCAGATAGCTAGTGGTTGTAAGGGTTCAGAGCTAATGGTTGTCTGGTTTCAGATAGCTAGTGGTTGTAAGGGTTCAGATACCCAGTGGTTGACATGGCAACGAATAATTTCACTCTTGACGCACTCTGTGATCAGGCAAAATTCGATGTACGAGGGTCAAGTTGATCTGTTTAATTCTCACATTTCAACTTGTCTCATTTTGGAAATAATTAAGGGGACCAAGATAAAGGTTAGCAGCGTACTTGTTTTAGTCCTGTCAACGGAGGCAATGGGAAAACCGTTGGCAAACAAAGACCGAAAATACTGACCTGTTCATGCGTTTAATTATTTTATACTGGCTGCAATGGATGCAATTTAATATCATGGAATCCTAGCCCATTTTAAGTGTTGATTTTCGAATTTATAGATGAAAGGTCTGCGTGAACTTTCCTATCGTCTTGTAATATCGCACTCATGTTACCAGATAAGCATTGACTTTATTTCGTTGGAGACAAACTGAAACTAAATTTCTACTTCATTTCTTGGAATGCTTTTTTACTCTAGCTCTCCCTCTACACCTGAACAAAAAACTCAACCCATTCTTTACATTCTCAACTTGTTTAAAGATGATTCAAAACGCTCATTAAACGGCTGCGAATTCCCGAACAAAAAGTGCCTTGAGGCAATGTTTACCTGACGTGTCAATGACCGATGCCATATAATAGCTGGTCAATAAGACATGATGATCGAATGGCACCTTGTCCTCTGTCCACTGAACAATGAGGAAGACCTGGAAGTTTCCTCCTGAGCATTGACTTCTATGCCTGTGATAGGAAGTGCTAAGGGACACCACTCAGGTTTTAATATCACAAATAAATCGTTAGTGTTGCAGACAAAAGTTAGTTCCCTTGATTAGAAAAAAAAGGGGGTAAGAAAGAATCCCTAGAGACATGATGAAATAAAAGAGAGTGAATATTATTTTAAAAAATTGACATAATGCTGTTGCTGCTGATGAGATAATACGTGTATAGATTAAAAATTCCAAACAGAAACGTTTTAATCTGTCTGACCACACATGCCGGTTTTGAAGATTGTAAATGATTGCACATTTTTTTTCCTATAATTTCTTTTATGAGTTTAACTCCTTAAGTTTCTTGTACAACCTTATATCGAAGATTCCACCTGTTTTCCCCGGTAAGGACCACGGCTGTAGTGAGGGCCAAGATGGTCTTGTTGGACGTTTGAACATATCTTTAATTACTTCAAAAGATTCAACTTTTACATGATACTGAGATAAATGACGACAAAAGTTTGTGATTTCAAAACAAGCCTGCTTGGTTTAAAGTAGTTTTAAATCGCGTATCTTCCCCTGAGTCTTTCTTCTCGTGATCAAACTCAACGGGGAAGCAGCATTCAGATTCCAACCCTCGACAATCATTCTAAGCAGGCTTGTTTTGAAATCACAAACTTTTGTCGTCATATATCTCAGTATCATGTAAAAGTTGAATCTTTTGAAGTAATTAAAAAGAAAATCTTGGAGATATTTTGGCACGGTTAATCTGCATAAGAATTCAGAACCCAGGAACGAAGATTTCTGGTAAAATTTTGAAATCACAATATTATTGTTGTTACACACATCACCCCATCCCCTTCAACTCATGACATTGCAGGCGGCATGTACGATCACTCAAGCAACTTGTATGGAAGCCTGCACAGCTCGAAACTGATGAGCAGAGGTTCGGATCTGAGCATGTCTCCCCCTCCACCCCCCAGAGTGTATAAACCGTGCGTTGTGTGTAACGACAAGAGCTCTGGCTACCACTACGGCGTCAGTTCGTGCGAGGGTTGTAAGGTGAGAGATATCGCTGAAGGGTTCTATCTAGAATTATTGTGTCCCATAATAACAATGTAGACTTTTTCTTTCTTCTCTTTCTCCCTTCCTTCTCCTCGTCGTCATCATCATCATCATCATCATCATCATCCCTATTGACATCTCTCCTCTCCTCCTCTACATCAGCATCATCACACTACTACTACAGTAACTACTGTTGCTGCTGCTGCTGCTACTACTACTACTACTACTACTACTACTACTACTACTACTACTACTACTACTACTACTTCTACTACTACTACTACTACTACTACTACTACTACTACTACTACTACTACTACTACTACTACTACTACTACTAATCAACTGTTACTACTGCCAATGCTGCTGCTACCACTACTTCTACTACTACTACTACTACTACTACTACTACTACTACTACTACTACTACTACTACTACTACTACTACTACTACTACTACGACTACTACTACTACTACTACTACTACTACTACTACTACTACTACTACTACTACTACTACTACTACTACTACTACTACTACTACTACTGCTGCTGCTGCTGCTGCTACTACTACTACTCCTGCTGCTGCTGCTGCTGCTGCTACCACCACCAACACCAGCACTACTTACCACAACATCGTGTATGACATTCCCGGTTTTTCACTCTAGGAAATCTATTTTGAATTATACTGTTGCCGCCTGCCCAGCCTTTCGATGTAAACTTAGTATTATTGTAGCTGTCGAGGCGAGGGCTATGACAATATCGATTTTAGTAACATTATATATCACGTGTTTCAGGGCTTCTTCCGTCGAAGCGTTCAGAAAAACATGCAGTATACTTGCCACAAGGACAAAAATTGTGTCATCAACAAGGTCACGCGGAACAGATGCCAGTACTGTCGGCTCCAGAAGTGTATAGTCACTGGCATGTCTAAAGAAGGTGAGCACGAAAGACGTGCTGTTGGTGGCGCATTTTCAAACCAGAGTTGAAAAATACAAAAAAAACAGAGAGTTTTGTCTCTGTCTCTTTTTCGCTCTGGTTATCTTTCTTTCGGTTTATTTATCTATCTTCTTTCTTATATTTCTATAATTTCAGCTCTTTCTCTCTGACTATACATCTGCCTTCTCTTTTCAAGTTTTCTCTCTCTCTCTCTCTCTCTCTCTCTCTCTCTCTCTCTCTCTCTCTCTCTCTCTCTCTCTCTCTCTCTCTCTTCTTTCTCATTCAGTATGTTTCTGCCTTCCATCTTCCATCTTTCATCCTCTTCTATCTTTGTTTTTCGGTATTCCGTTTTATCTTCTGCCTTTCCTTTTCTTGAAACATTTTATCTCATATGTAATTGTAATTCAGATCCAAGCGTTATTACATCATATGGTCATTTCTCCACCTGTTTCCATCTTTGCCTCCAAGCTGTGCGAAATGACCGGAACAAGAAGCGGAAGCAGCGGCCAGAGAGCACTTCCGGAGGGAGCGAGGAGTTGACGGAGGATGACCAGATGTTGATACAGGACGTGTTGTTGGCCCACAGGGACACAGCACCCACAAACCTGAACGGCATCTCTTCCAGTGTTGCGGCAGCCTCGTCATCTACCTCATCGACCACATTCAAGTCACCATCTGCACCGTTGTCGTTGCCACCATCATTCTCCTCTTCCACTCCCTCTACCACAGCCTTGTCCTCCAGTGGCAGCAGCAGCAGTAGCAGTAGCCAACTGCACGGCCACCACCCCGGTTCTACCTCAGCCGCTTCAGCAGCAGCAGCAATATCATCCACTACCACCACCGCAACTCTTTCAATCGCTACCTCAACCTCGGTAAGTGTGAAAAATATGATAAGTGTGTGTGGTTCTTTTGTCAATGTTTGATTACTGGTACTAAAAAAAATAATAAAAACTATAATTATCGATAATCCTCGCTTATAGCACGATATTTTGTCCTCTATCTTGGTTTGTGCTTGAGATAACCATTCCACAATACTGTGATGTCAGGCCGTTTTGCTTATAACATCTAAACCTTCGACAGACTGTATGGAACTTAACAAATGGTGGAGATGTTTCAACAAATCTGATTACCATCTGTAAAAAATAAGCTTTTTTTCATTACTTATGTCTAATACTTTTACTGATGTGTAGCTTCATTTTTCAGACATTAATCTCAGCCAGTGAGCTATGTGGTCGATCACAGCATGTGTAGCTTCAGGTTTTAGATATTAATCTCAGCCAGTAGATATGGCTGTGGTCGATAACAGCATGTGTAGCTTCAGGTTTTAGATATTAATCTCAGCCAGTGAGATATGGCTGTGGTCGATAACAGCATGTGTAGCTTCATGTTTTAGACTTATTAATCTCAGCCAGTGAGATATGGCTGTGGTCGATAACAGCATGTGTAGCTTCAGGTTTTAGATATTAATCTCAGCCAGTGAGCTTTGTAGTCGATCACAGCATGTGTAGCTTCAGGTTTTAGATATTAATCTCAGCCAGTGAGATATGGCTGTGGTCGATCACAGCATGTGTAGCTTCAGGTTTTAGATATTAATCTCAGCCAGTGAGATATGGCTGTGGTCGATAACAGCATGTGTAGCTTCAGGTTTTAGATATTAATCTCAGCCAGTGAGATATGGCTGTGGTCGATAACAGCATGTGTAGCTTCAGGTTTTAGATATTAATCTCAGCCAGTGAGCTTTGTGGTCAATCACAGTATGGGTGTATAGCTTCAGGTTTCACACATTAATCTCCGCCACTGAGCTTTGTGGTCGATCACAGCATGTGTAGCTTCAGGTTTCAGATATAAATCTCAGTCAGTGAGATATGGCTGTGGTCGATAACAGCATGTGTAGCTTCAGGTTTTAGATATTAATCTCAGCCAGTGAGATATGGCTGTGGTCGATAACAGCATGTGTAGCTTCAGGTTTCAGATATAAATCTCAGCCAGTGAGCTTTGTGGTCAATCACAGTATGGGTGTATGGCTTCAGGTTACACACATAAATCTCAGCCACTGAGCTTTGTGGTCGATAACAGCATGTGTAGCTTCAGGTTTTAGATATTAATCTCAGCCAGTGAGATATGGCTGTGGTGGATCACAGCATGTGTAGCTTCAGGTTTCAGATATAAATCTCAACCACTGAGCTATGTGGTCGATCAAGGTATGAGCAGCTTCATGTTCTAGATATTAATCACAGCCAGTGTGTCAGGTCGCAGAACTAACTTAGACTTTGATCTCCAGGAACCCAAGACAGACCGAGCATCTGGTTCCCTCCAGGGCGAGTCTCTGTGGGAGAAGATTATTGAGCTCTCTTCCGCGGGAATCGTCCTCATCGTGGAGTTTGCCAAGAAGATCCCTGGCTTCCTCTCTTTGTCTACCTCAGACCAGATAACTCTTCTCAGGGCAGCGTGTCTGGAGATCATGGTGAGAACAGTGGAGATTGTTGTCGCTAGATATGTTTAGATTCCATCCAGGCCATTCACTGGAGGATGTCTGACGCTCTTACCTCTTTACTCTGGGATATTTTTCTTGAACAAAGAGTTTTCATCGTCAGCGTAAATAAAAGTCTGGAAAAATAATCAATTCTGATAATTACATCCATCTTTTCTCCTTCCATATGCTGTACCTGTAGTTGTTTTCTGATCCTGGCCTTCCCCCCACTTTACATCAATCTTCTCTCCCTCATTATCTGACCCTGACCTTCCCCACTCCCTATTACCACTTCAGATCCTGCGGTTCAGCATCCGGTATGACCCAGACACAGACACCATGCAGTTCTCGAACGGCATGCTCCTGTCCAGGGAGCAGCTCCAGGCGGGTGGCCTCGGCCCCCTCACGGCCACCATCTTCTCTTTCGCCGCGGCTCTCAAGCGCATGGACTGCGATGAGACGGAATACGCCATGCTGTCCTCGATATGTCTCATCAGCGGCGGTACGGCATCTCTTTCTATCCTCTTCGTTTTCAATGTCTATAGAGAGATAAGCTTATTTTGTCAATGTGTATTGAGAGAAAAGCTTATGATGTCACTGTGCATTGACAGATAAGCTTATGTTGTCAATTCGTATTGAGAGATAAGCTTATGTTGTCAATGTGTATTGAGAGATAAGCTTATGTTGTCAATGTGCATTGACAGATAAGCTTATGTTGTCAATTCGTATTGAGAGATAAGCTTATGTTGTCAATGTGTATTGAGAGAAAAGCTTATGTTGTCAATGTGCATTGACAGATAAGCTTATGTTGTCAATTCGTATTGAGAGATAAGCTTATGTTGTCAATGTGTATTGAGAGATAAGCTTATGTTGTCAATGTGTATAGAGAGATAAGCTTATGTTGTCAATGTGTATTGAGAGATAAGCTTATGTGGTCAATGTGTATCGAGAGATAAGCTTATGTTATCAATGTGTATTTAGCGATAAGCGTATGTTGTCAATGTGTATTGAGGGATAAGCTTATGTGGTCAATGAAATCACTCTCTGAGCGATTAAAGCTAGGGTGGGCGGTACACTTTTGTTTCACTGATTGAGGTCGTGAGATACCTGTTCTGTAAATCTCTTTCCAAGACCACGAAATGACACTAGGTTGGATATTATTTGTACAGGATATGTGTTTCATAAGATTAAAATGATCTAGTTCATCAATTTTACATGGAAGTATTACAGAGGGAGAAGAGATAATCATGTAATGCGTTATACATGTGTACGCAATAGCGAGCAGGTAGTCACTGATCAGTAAAGGACGTAACAACCCATGTGTCGTGCTAGCCATGGTTCTCCCGCTATCAACCATGCCTTGGTTGGGCTCTCTTATTTTTTTACCTCATTTATTATTACACTTATGGGCCCAAGCGTCCCCTCAAATTTAGCTCTAAGACAGAAATATTAGCTTAAATAGATCGTTCAAAAAAAGAGAAAATTGACAGGTTTTTCTTCTAAACATAGAACATGTTAATTGAATAAAGAAGTTTTTACTCAATACATTGAACCCGCTGTATGAATCGTTAGAATTTCACCCTATTTATAGAGCCCGTTATATAAATTGGGAGATTTTTGCCCTACAAACAGAGCCTGTTATATGAATGGGGAGAAATTTTATTGGATACATAGAACCCCTTAAATGAAGAGAGATTTTTATCCTCTACATCGAATGCGTGATAATTATGAAACGAGGTATTTTTACTCTTCACATAGAACACATTATAAACTCTTTAAACTGAACTTTAAAGAATAAACCCAAATGAAAAGGACGTAGACCGAAGCGTCAGATTTTGTATAAGGCGGACCGATTTTTAAAGAATACTTAACTAACTTATGCCGCGCCCAACCCCTCTATCGTTTTTCCTTACTCCCTTCTTAATTTTTTTTTACAAGTCTCAATCTGATTGAATCTGTTTATCTTGTACGTTAGGCAGCCCTTAAACTAGTTTTACCTCACGGAACTCAATGGCTGGCAGACTTCCAGTGTGGCGGTAACACTTTTGCTTCATTTGTTTGCCTTCTTTTTTCAAATGATATACAGTTTTTGCTCAGAGATTCAGTTGAAGTGGTTCTCTATTAAGAAGCTTTAACTCAGCAAACCATTTATGAGATGGTTGGGAAAGAAATATCCAGAAAGACCCACATAGATCTATCTAGATTACCATCGAGTTAAAGGTTCCGTTATCAGAAGAGCTCCTTCACCTAGAGGACAATCGTACTAGTTCTTTATACGGAATTTCTTTTTAGCTTTTGCATGAATAAACATATCGTTACAAACATTTTTTTCTAAATTTCACTCAACCTCCAAAAGTGAGCTGGTTTATACTGAAATTGAACCAATTGCTTTCTAAACAATCGATGCAAATCTTTGCCCTTTCTTTTTCTTTTTCCCAAGGTAGGAGGTCATAGCTTGATACTTTTACACCCATTGGCCCGAGTTATATTCAAATTAAACTGTGTTGATACTTCAATGTAATGTTTTGGTGCTGTTTTATTTTTCGATACTTCCCCTGTCTCCTTTCTTATTGCTTTTCCTTAATTTCAATCTCTTCTAGCTAATCGCTAGAATTTGAAAAGCAATAATGTTAAATTCAGAGCTTTATCACGTGTTTTGACACCCATTACCCGAGTTGTTTTCAAATTAAACTGCTTTGATACTAAAAGTAATGTTTTGGTGCTGGGTTTTTGTTTTTTTTTTGTTTCCTGTTGTTTTTTTTTTATCTCCTTTCTTATTGCTTTTCCTTAATTTTAATCCCTTCTAGCTGCTAATCGCTAGAATTTGAAAAGGAATAATAATAAATTCTGAGTTTTATCATATGTTGTGTATGAATCTCCCCAGATCGGTCAGGACTGCAGGACACAGAGAAGATAGAAGCGATGCAGGAGCCACTTCTGGAGGCTCTCAAACATTACATCCGGTCCCGCCGCCCCGACCAGCCGCACGTCTTCGCCAAGATGCTCATGAAGCTGACGGATCTGCGCAGCATAAGTGTGAAAGGTAAGCCTAGTGCGCAGCTTCCTCTCCCGCCATCTCGGCGCCATTTTGAGTGATTGTGCATTCTTTCCCAAGTTCTTTCAGATCTGTAATAATGTTTGGTGTCCACTGCTGGCGTTTTGTTTTTTTTGTTTTGTTTTGTTGGTTTTTTTTTTTCATTTCGATAATTGTAGAATTATGTGTTTTATTATGTCAGCTTTTCGTGACGACTCTCAAAACCAATATCGCGATTCGTATCATCAGTCGAAGACAAGGAAATATTGAGCAGGTAGCTGCTGAAAGGTTTGCAATTTTCAGTAGAAAACAAAGAAAAACAGGATACGGTAGAAGAGAATTAAATCTTGATAAAATAGGATGTAAGGATGTTCATCAAACCAGATTTATCGATGAGAAAAATATAGATCAGACGGTCTGTTTGCTCCCCCTCTTTCTCACCCCCCCACACACACACACACTTAAAATCCCATTTTGAAAAAAGATTAAATCATTGCATCATTTCAGAAGTATTGATTTAATTATTCATTATCGCGTGTGACTTGTTAGTTTGGATGAGAAATGTGGTCGTAAACCTATCAATATTGTACTTCTATTGCCACAAGTGTGTTTGAATACTAGTGGCTAGGCTGTGTGAGTGTGATCGTTGTTTTTTGGACACATATTGTCTTAAATGCCAATCTGTGGTTCACCTGAACTGTGTGTCTGTGTGGTACTCACTTACTATCCTGTGACTATCCTGTAAGATGTGCACACTGATGTGGCATGTTGCTTTCATTGTTCTTTTATAATCTCATCCGTCGAAACCGTCAAAACAGAACTCCAAATTTGTTTGTAAGGGACATGTAAAAAATTGCTCGAGAAATTTGCGTTCAAAGATGCTGTGGAATCAAAACTTTTAACTGCTTTAAATACTTGTACTACTTTTCATGAGGTAATGGAGTGTAATGTTGAGTGTTGCTGCTGCTGTTATTGGTGCCGTTGCTGCTGATGGTGTTGGTGGTGTTGGGTTTGATCTGAAGCGACACTGATTATGCTTTCTTTCTAATTAGTTTTGTTTGGTTGTTTGATTATTTGTTGAGTGTATGTCCTATTTCACTGTGCAAAATTTTGTGTAGTAAGAAGTTGCGTGTTGCTTAGTTTTGCATGTTAAGTACAGCTCCAGTGTGGATTTTCTATTGTCATAGACTAAAGAAAGAAAGTGAGTGTCTAGAGCTTATTGTTTTAGCTGACAATGGTATGTGGTCAGTTCTTATACTAAGTAGTTTTCACCTTTTTTTTCCTCTTTTATTAAAACCCATGTCTTTTCCCGTTCCTTCTTGCCCTTTCTCCTACTCTTAGTCTGCCTGTCACCGCCCTCTTTCTCTTTCTGTTGATTTTTTTTCTATCCCTCTCTTTCTCTTCCTTTCTTTCATTCAATCAGCAATTTGATCCATGACTCCCCTTCCTTCTTTTTTCTCTCTCTCCCTTCATTTTCCCAAATCCCATGGTAAGCCAAGGTTATACTATCTATCTGGATTCTATGTTCCGATGTTAGTGAAAAGAAAAAGCATCATGTTTTGAAATGTCCAAGAAATACAGCATTGCTATGCCAATTATATATCCATTTCGTCACGTCTAGTGTGCATTGCAGTCACTTTTAATCATCTAATGCAAATAACTATTCTTTGTTTTCACGAGTTAACATTTTAGTCCCTCCCTTTTGCGCTTTTCTACACAATAGTTGAACAATATGCAGTATATTGCGCATTGCTTTTCAGTTAGATTTTGTAATATTTATGTAGTTTTTTTTATATTTTTTGTTCTTGTTATTTCTTTCTGTACTTGATTTTTACGATATTTTTCTTTTATTAATTGACAAAATTAATCTTCACCTTTAAACTTCAAGAAAGGCAGTTAATGAAGATTAACCCTCGCATATCAAAATATAGCTTACTTCATTAGTAAGTAGCAGTGTGGATCACTTCGCATTTTTTTTTTTTTTTGATTAAAGCGATATGGTAACATTCAGACCGCAGTCACGGTCTATTGCAGAATAGACAATTGTATTATCTATTTCCATCTTTGTGTCAAGCGAACGAGAAATAAAATTCAGGTGATAATAATGGAGGGTTTAAAGAGAGAGGAAGTTAAATACATAGATAGATAGATAAATAGATCGATAGATAGATGGTTACATAGACAGATAGATAGAGATAGAGAAAGATAAGGATAAAGAGAGTGTTGGTTTTTTCATGTTTTATATTGCTGATGACAGCACTTTTTTTGTACTTATTTGTCTTCTTCTCCTCCTCATCCTCCTCCTTCTCCTCCTCCATCTCCTCCTCCTCCTCCTCCTCCTCTTCGTCTCACTATTATAGTATTATTTTTTTTTTATTAATAATGTTATTATTTTTATTATTTTTGTTATTATTGTGTTGTTGTCTTTGTTTATTCAAAATAGTTGTAAAATAAATGGAAAATTTTCTTTCTCTGATAATATCTTAAATGTTATGTTTGATTATCGTTTTATCAATCGCTGAGCTGAGTGATTCAGTAGATGTCCTCATGGGTTTAATATTTTTGTTTTCTGCCTTTCGATCTTTTTGTATCGCCTTCTTTTGTTAGACCATGAACCAGACAATATACACTCTCTTAAGAGTGTGAAAAAAAAGCCACGCAAGTGATGAAAATTGTTTGGCGATCTTTCTCGTAAATATCAAAAGTGTATGAGTAGATTAATACAAAAAAAAAAAAACAAAACAAAAAACGTTAAAACGTTTGTTTAGAGGTTGTGCATGGAGGAACCTTTAAATAGTTGCTTTTTTTACTATTCTGTAGATATGTGTTTAGTCATGTTTGATGTGCAAGCCCTCTTCGTTATACAGCAGTCCAGTCTATAACTATTTCCAGTAAAATATTCCTGTTCGCAGTGTCCCACAGGCTAGAAGTATTGATATCTGCACAACTTATGGGTCATTTATTAGGGGTTGCGAAAAAATAAGGCCATTGAATGAATGATCGTAACTTTGAAACTGATACCTAGGTGTAATGGATATAAAATACTCCCACACCCTTCATATCGCCGGCTCTGGTGTGAAGTCCAACACAGCTGATCCTCTCATGCGCTGATAATGGAGATCTTATTGAAAAAAAAAATGGATTGTTCATTTCGTCTAAATTGTGTTAAAGAAGAAGAATTTTGTTTCTATTCAAGTTGTCAGAATTTTATGCTGAAAGCTTGTATGATTTTGATCATATCTTCATTTCAGTTTAGAGTTTTTGTTTGTTTATTTATTTGAATATTTTTTTTTCCTTTTCGTTTAAGTTAAAAATACGTGTAGAAAGCGCTGCATTTGCAAGTTATACGCATTTTTAATTTTTAGCTAAAGGCGACCCACAATTTTTTTTTCCTAATGTATAAGCACCTTTGGCTTACCTATGGCTTACCTATGGCTCAGCACACTTTTCCTCTGCCTGTTTCTTTGCTCTTGTTTTTTTTGACATTAGGATTCATTTGCTGTATTTATCGGTAGATGTTTCACTTCATGAGATCCCAGTATACATGCATTATTATCAAAAGCTTCCATTTTTACTTGCTTTGCTTCATTACACATGTCCACCAAGCATCGCTTTTGCACGCCACAAAAATAAATAAAGAGTAGTGAGGTAAATGAATTTGAAATAGGTTAATAAATCAACGTCCAAAATCAGAGCTACGGGTTAGTCTTAAATGTAGAAATTCACACAGCTCATCTGCAGTTTGAAGGAACAAGATTTGAACACTATAAGCTTACCTTTTGATCTTTTTATCCTTTTTTTCCCATAGAAATAAAAGTCTCAGCTTTAAAAAAAAAAATAAAAAATAGAGACAGACTGGCAAACTAGAGGCTGTGCTTGGTCGACTTTTACAATCAGGAGACGTAATCAACCAAATTCTGCTACCTTTCGCCCGTTAGTCCTTGATTTAACTTTTGAAACTCGAAATTTTAAAATTTTAGGCTTTTTTCCAGCCCGAGGAGCCACCTTTTAACTCAGATGATATGAAGCTGCACTTAACTTGAAAACAAAACAAAAAATCACATATTTTTTGTGAGATAAAAACAGCTCTCCTGATTGTTATAGACTTTGATAGCGTGTAAAAAGCAAGATCACTTTCTCCTTGCACCTTCCTTTGTTTTGGTTGCCACCCCCCGCTTTGCTTTGCTTGGCTTCATATTGCTTTTTGTCGTTTTCCGTGGTATCCGTAGGTGAGAAGCAGATGGCGCCGCATGGCTTGGATTGCCTGCACGAAATGTTGGCGTCGCCGCTGTCTCCTCAGCTCCACCACCGCCAACACCGGCAACAGCAACAACACCAGCAACATCACCAGGCCTGGCTGGCTAGCCGTGGAGGGAGGGTAGCTGAGACCGCAACGTCTGCAGCCCTCCTCTCCCCGACACAAGAAGGCCCGCCTGTCTTAACACAAAGACTCACCTCTTCCTCCTCCTCCTCCTCCTCTTCGACCTCCTCCTCCCAACACTTGTCGCTCTCTGTGTCTTCTCCTTCTTCTTTTTCGTTGTCGGCAGATAGAGCCATGTTATATAACGGGGTTCGTTCTAGAGGAAGCATGGATGGAAATTCCGGTGGACTTACCCGCCACCCCCATCATCCTAGCTCGACCAGGAGTTTCGGTGCCGGCCGCGGGAGCGAAGCTTCTCGGTCAAACTTGTTAGGGCCAGATCTAGAGTCGGTTGTACCCGGTGATTTTATATCCGATTCCGGCAATGGCCTTAGCAGTACCAGACCGCCGCCAGCACCCCATGCTTTAAGTATTGACACAAGTGAGGCTCTCAGTTCGTTATCATCATTCGATTCAAACGGCAGGGCAAGAAGGCCCAGTACGGTGTACCTTAACCGGTGGGAAACTAAACAACAGCAACAACAATATCAGTACTCGCATCAACGGCTGAGCCTATTGTCGGAAGTGTCAAGAGACAACAAACCAATGGGTGCTCTGGAAGTAATCGTCAAGGCGGTGGAGCAGCCCACATACGATGACCTCGGTAGCTCGACCTTCACCTTCCCACTTAGCCCGGCTCTCTCTGCTGACCCTCACAGCACAAGCGGGAATTCCCTCTCCTCCCCTCTTGGCAACACTGGGTTTTTCTCAATTGGGAGTCTGCGTCATAATAAGGCATCATCAGCTTCCTCCTTGGCCTCCTCATCTTCCTCTGCTGCTCAGTTTACCGCACCATCTTCCTCACATGAAAATCTCCAGCGAGGAGCGGGCAGTGTGTTCTCCACAGCGTCCTCAGCTGCTTCTCAGTCCTCCCCATCATCATCCTCCGTCATCTCCTTGTTGGAGACCAGTGGAGGGGCGGGCAGTTTTCTCAACTCACAATTCTCCTCCATGCCACCGATCGCATACCCATCTGAACCTTCTCTCATGTACGCCAGAAGATCCGAGGAGTTCCTTTCCCCACCGGGTTTGTCTAGTCACCCTCACCACGGGCTGACATCTCGGGAGTATCAACAGGCCATATCGCTGGCATCTCCTACGGCGTCGCCCACTCCTATATCTCCCTTGGCTTCTCACCCGAATTTCTTGGGCAGAGGAAACCTTCTTCAAACTCCCAGGATCGCTTCGTTGTCAGCAGAGGCACTTTCAGAGCTTCGACACCAACAGCATCTTCAGCAGCAACAGCAGCAGCAGCAGCAACTCAAGCAGCAACGGAATATCTGCGATAAAACATTTAGTGGAAACACAATCGACTTTACCGGAAATTACACGATCATAAACAATAACAATAGTCTAATGGCACCTGGATCTCTGTCTAAAGATATTTCTGGAGATCATGCTATAAAGAGCACAAACTCAGGTGGAGGCGGTGACTGTGGTCTTACCCAAAGTGTGTCTGAGGATGGATCAGCAATGCCTATGTGGGTGTGGGAGATACGCGATACCTCGGGAGGCAGTGCCATCTACCGCCCTGACTTGCTTTCTGCGTCAGGCAGAAATGCGCCTGTGGCGGGAAATGCTGGAAACCTTCTACGGCATAGTGTTGAATCAAGCTCGTCAGACGAGGTACTTGGGATTGTGACCCACAGCTCTTCTGGTCTGCCCACTACTTCCGGTCCCAGTGGCACCATTGGGAGACATCCCGACTTTCGGGAGGATGGTGAAAATAAACAAGCACTTTCGATTGGTCAGCTCATTGGCGGAGCCATGAAAATTGAGCCCGGCGATTGGATGGATTTCCCTGATCAACAATAGTGACTACACTTGAATTGTGTTGAATTTAACTTCTTGCAATTTTTCGCGATGTAACCGTTTATAGATTTGACATATCATTTGCTTTTATGGCTGCAAGTGATTGTCAAGAAACCAACGAGAAATGATATGCGTACTCGTGTAAATCATGTCCTTGTCTATCATCAGACAACATTCGGAGTTTGAGGTGTTAAGAGCAACACTGCTTTTTTTGTATGGCAAAGAACTGGCCACCTTCACTTATTGTTTTACCCATTGTTTCCAAGCTTTTAACGTTAAAAACTGAGGTACATCAGAACTGAAAATGGTCCGGTGACAGAATAACACTTAATAATATACCACTATTTTTTTTCCCAAGCAACTCTTGATTGTATTGATTTTCTTGGTAAGCATCCGTTTTACAGCGCTCAAAAGGGAATTGATACTCGGCACCAAGTTGATTCCTACAACTACTGATTAACTCAGTATTGTTGTGCCAACCAGTTTAGTCCTACAACTACTGATCAACTCAGTATTGTTGGGCCAACCAGTTGAGTCCTACAACTACTGATCAACACAGTTTTGTTGTGAAGAACGATAAGTTTGACTGAAAATGTATGAGGATTTTATCCCACTCTAAAGGGGAAGGCTTTTTTTTGCTTAAGTCTCTCTGCTCAAAGTTTAAAAGATTCGCTAGGCCTACATGTAACATAATCTTTGTATATATTAGCAAGAAAAAATTCATATTGTCACCACCGGTGTTTTTGCTCTAGATTGTTACTGTTCTATTGGTTTGACGCTCTACAAGATTTTATACCGGTGTAAGGACTGCTTATGATTTATGTCTAAGTAATAGACCTACAACGTCTGAATTGAACAACTTGTATATAAGTGATTGGGCTCATGCATTATGAAGCTCATAAGTGGCAGTATGTTTCATTCCTTTACTTGATTGTTTTTGGTGGAACTGAAACAGAAAACTCGTGTCACATATGTCTTGGAGGCAATTTTATTCGAAACACTTTTTATGTACAATTGATTTCATTAAATGATGTACATTGCATGATTCCTGCTCTTTTATAAACCTGTTTCTCATAGAAAATTTATCTTTAAATCACCTAGTATCACTAAAAACACCCTCTTGGTGGTACTTAGATGGAGCATTTTTTATATTTTTTAAAAAAGTGGAGAAGGAATAAATTTTTTTTGGGTATTTTGTGTAAAATTATAAAGCCAAATTTCTTCTTTTTTTTAATCAATTCTTCCTTACTTTTCTGACTCAAAATTTTCTGCTTTCTTTTGAGAATCTACAAGTAAAAAACCCCCAAAATTTCAAGCTCATTTATGATTAAGAGCAACTTGAACGCTTTCAAAGACAAATTCCAATAAAACATCACAATCTAGCACTATCATCACAATGCCAATAAAGTGAAGAAAAATAGCAAAACACAATACAACAGTTTTGAGAAGAACAAAAAAATGTACATCAACTACTCTATTTTCAAATGAGTAAAAATCACCCTATTTTCATGCCCAGCAAAGCTGCTCTTTTACACAATCAACCTTTGATTTTATAAAGATTCTTCGGTAATAGGAATGTTAGATATCTTTTATCAACTCAGTGAAGCTATTCGCACAATATTTTGAAATGACAGTTTAACAACATTCTTTGAGAACAAAAATGTCTTTTCACTGGAATTATTTTTTTATTTACAAAAGTCTAAATGGATGCCTTTGAAATTAAAAAGAATAGTATTTGAGCGCTTCCTTTTGAATAGGTTATACTCAAGGCATTCCACATAAACCAACAGGTGAAAAATATGTATTTGTGTTTTTTGACTTTTGAGCCTTTTCTAAAAGTTTGTTTTATTTTCCTTTTTGTCAAAAGATTATAAAAAAACTCTAGATTCAATTATTTTCATAAACACAGCAGAAAACTTTTTTAGGCCATGCTATGCTCATCTTTGGCTTTGTGTTATAATAGAGAACTTAAATCCAATTGCTTTCAAGTTTTCTATTTTGCTTCTTCTGTTTCCATTTTCTTACCTGAGGAAAATTTATGTGCAGATACTCAGCAGAGAGTTTTAGGTAACAACCATAAACAAATTTTTTTTTTGTTGCCAAAAATCATAAGAAGAATAAAGATTGACTTGATGAGTGGTTGAAGTTTTTTGTTTCTGTGGGAATACAAATTCTTTTTTTTCTCTTGTGTTTAATTTTTCATCTCTCTAGTGCTGTTTGTGAGACTTAGTTTTGTGGCTTTTGGAAAATTTTTATGCATTTTAGAGGTCAACTTTGGAAAAAAATATTGCATAATATGCCAACTTTAGACTGCATCTGTTCTTTTGTTTTTATGTATCCTTTGACCACTTTTTTTTTTAAAGTGTGTTAAGCAAAAACAGTTTTAACCTAAACTGCTATTATTCTCAAGAACTGTTTCGGTTATGAATTGCCTATTTTTATGCTTTAATGTTGCACAATGGTCTAGTTTACATTTAAAGATATTTTGTAGGTGTAGACAGAGACATTACTTCAAGTATGTCTTTTTTCTTTTTTTTTAAGACTAATGTTTTCTTGTAAGCAGTTGGTTTTGTTTCTTAATTTGGTATTTTTGAGGGGAATTTTTTTTTCTCAAGTTGAAAACAGTAAAACATATTTGTTTAAAGAGTAAATCACTGCTATAGAAGTATCACCCATCAGTATAGCTTTTTCATGATTCTGACTTTCTACTGCAAGTTTTGGAATAGAACTTTATATTGCATTGCCTTTTTTTTCCTACTCTTATTATCATCCAAATTTGTTTTTGGTTACCTCTGTGGATTACAGTTTGTCATTTGGTGCCTTCTGTTGCATTATCTCCATGGCTTTGTTGGCCTTTCACGGAGGGTTGAATATCAGCTTCGGAATTGTTTGATCTTTATATCATAGATTTTCTTATTCACCTGTTTTCTATTGTCAAGATGCATGAACCTGTGATTAAATTGTTGAAGACGTTTGACCATGAACTTTAAAGATTTTTTTCTCAAGCTAATAATTTGTTCATTTCTAATCATGTTGTCTTGTTATCTATGAAAGATTGTAACTAGGAAACATCGATACTGCATGCAAGTGTTTTGAAAATAATCGATTGTCAACCCCTGTTGTTCCTTTATTTTTGTAACAATATTACAATAAGCATGCAGAAAAACCTTGAGCCCCCCACCCCCCCCTCCTTCTGATGGCTTGGAGATAGACTAAGGGTGCAATGAATGACTTAGTACTGTATCAATCTAGAAGATCAGCTGTGTTTTTTTTTCTTTTTACAATAGCTCTTCTTTGCAAGGATGTAATTTTAGTAATAATAACATTTCAAAAACCCTTTTAAAATTTTTAAATATATGGCATCACTTTTAAAGATTACAAAATAATTACTTCTTTGTTTTAAAGAAAATCATTGCCTTAGCATTGTTAACAATTTATTTATAGGGCATTTATACTCTCAGGAATGTCTTTGTACACTTTTATATTACATTTATACACATTTTATATTTTGATATTAGCAAACCACAACGTTTGCCTCTTGTTGATGTTGCATTGTTTAGAAAAAAGCCTGATGTACATGACTTTGTGCTCCTCTATTACCTGATTGATATTACTGGTTTTTCAGGGAAAAATCTGTTTCATTCTAAAAAATGTACTCTACAGTATTTTAACTCAGCACTTGTTACCCTGCACACACTTGTTGTCTGTTGCGAGTTTCTTGTCAGATCTTGAAGACTGTGATTGTCCTCTTTGATACCATTGCCTGGAAGAAATGGATATTACTAAGAACAAAGCTGGCTTTCGTGCTGCTTTTGTAATTTTGTATAACTTCATATCAGTTAAAAACTTATTTCAAATAAAACTTCATATTCTGAGCTTTGAAAGTCAAATAAGATGTATTAGACACAGAGAAAATTTGACCTCTTTTTCTAAATCCAGAGTGCATTACATTGCAGTTGCAGAGCCCAAAATTAATATTTTCAAATGTCGTCATCCTGATGATATTTGTGACCATGTTAGGAAGATAATATTTACTATGATTTAGAAAACCAGAACACATCATTGAATCATTCAAGAAAATTTTTGCAATTGTAACAGGGAAGTACTTATGTCCCTTGAGGGACCTTGCTCTTAAGTCTCAGATGATGTACAGAAAGATATCAAACCAACTCTTTTTAACAATTTTCTGTCGGAAAGACAGCTTTTTATGATGTAGAGAAGATATAGAATAAAAAAAAGCACTATCTTGAGAACTTGTGGGATGCGAACTGTTGCTCCTGTGCTATTTTAAGGCAACTTATTTTGAAAGCAAGATACTGTAATGTGGTGAGAGTGAATTCTCCTCTCTTTAATTTTAATATACTTTGCAGTCCACCAACCTTAATTTAACTACAGTGGTACACTGTTATATAATGATTCTAGGGACTACAGAAATTAATTGGGTGTGGCCTATTTTGGATTTGACAGGGTAATTTAGGGAGAAAAGTGATGTAATTGGGGTTTCAAGATGATTTGGTTTAGCCATGTATTTTACTTGAAGTGCTTTTGGTTTAATAGTAATTTTTGAATATTATCATTGATCATTTTCAATGTACCGAAAAAAGATATGACCTATCGCTTCTCAATTTTTGGTATCAAGATTTTTCTTCTTTTTTTTTTTTTTTTTTTTTTTTAATTAAAATTTCATCAGTTTCAAAGATATTTAATCCATGCAGTATCAGCTGAATGCTACATTGGTGTTCTGTACAAAAATTGTTTTGGCCTTTATTTTCCTGCAGTAAAAGTATTTTGCATTTATCCGTGTGTGCTTTTTTTATTTCCGTATTATTTTGCAAGAGTTTTTCTCAGAACATTTTATTGTTTTGAAAGAGATTGATGTTCTTCTTGACTTTTGTTGGTATTGTTATGACTTTTTGTTGATATGTAGATTTCTTTGCAATGACAAATACATCTTGTGGTATAATTGATTGATGAATCAATCAATCTAAATCATTATTTGTTATTGATTCTGTAATGGTTTTATAAGACAGGCTCATCAGCAGCTCTTGAAATGTATCTGATTTACTTTTAAACATTTTACAGTGGTAAGATTTTTAATTAAATCAGTGTCATCGCTTGATATGCTGCTAATTTGAACTTGCAGTACTCGGTGCTTGCATCTATGATGACTGTACTCATGCCCAATAATGCTCTACCTTCTTATTTTAAGAATAAGCTGTAAATGGGGGGGTGTTGGGGAGGTTTTCATTACAATAGAGAGTTCATAATAAAAGGCTAATGCTCTGATTTCTATGAGGCAGCCTGCTGTGAGCTGTTATTTGTCTTTTGGTCCTTTTTGTGGTCTGAAGTCTCAGCTTTCATTTGACGGTGCTCATTATCATGTTTCACTTTATCATGTACACTCAGATCATACTAAATAAATTGTCTGAGCAATGATAGAGATGTTATTTTTTTATAAATTTTTTCTGATCCCGGTTAAAACAAGTTACCTGTGTAGGCTTTCTATACCTGCTTTCCCCCTCTATTCTACACTATCCACTTCCTTAAACCACTCTTCTTTTTTGTGTAGATATTGGCTTATATACTTTTAACATGTAATCCCGGTTCACCATTATTGTATTTAGTTAGGGGTTTTGCATTGATTTTATCAATCTGTCACAGAATTTTTCGTATTTTGTTATAACAAAAAAAAATTTGATAATTTTTACTTTTAGCCACAGGACAGACCTGCGTTTGTGAAATGATCAGTTAATTGTATGTTGATCATTGATTTTGCTATTGCAGTTTTTGTTCATAAGATGTGAAGCTAAAATTATGTTGTTAATAATATTCCAATATGTTTCAAGATAACAAGAAGTTATCTTTTCTATAGTTTCCCAATTGGTCCATGGAAGTCTTAGTAATTTGCATTAAAAAAAAAATCATTTTAAAATTTTATTTGAGAGTATGAGAAGACCACTATTTACTAGTGTTTTGTCAAAGTTCACTTCTTAGAATAGTCAATATTTACTTTTCTTGTAGCTGAAATTTAAAATTTACGTTTTATTTGTATTGAATATTATTGAACATTATTTATGTCGTCTCTATATAATGTTTATCATTATTCTGTTTGTCTTTTTTTTGTTTTGCTGTGTTTACAAGGAAAATACTACAAAAAATACCGGTGACTTCAATGGAGATAGCTTTTTTGTCTCGTTATTTTTTAATCATGCTCGTCGATTTAATGTTTTTTTGCGACTGCAAGTGGAGATAGCATTATAAAATTAAAAAATTGGGGGTAAGCATACAAGGAGAAATTAGCCTTTAAGTCTGCTTTTTTTTTCTTGTGTTTTTTTAGGAAATGAATTTTTTAAAATAGCCCTATCGGTTTTTGTTACACATCTCTAACCGATCAGAAATTACTAGGGATAGTTGTGACTCTCTTGCTTCCATTTGGTTGATTAATGGGTTCTGACATTGTCTGTTTGGTTTGTATTAAGGCAAAAACCAAGCCAGACTAGATTTTGTTCATATATCAAGTCCTCATTTCTTTATTCTGAACAGAATCTGAATAGGAGTTCAGCACAAAAAGCATAATCTGAAGAATGATAAAATCACTATCTTTCAGGAAAGTGAACCTCATGCTAGTATTTACATATAGCATACTTTCAATGTGGTATAGCTGCATAAAACAGCAAAGTGTTCAGAGAAGGCAGTTATGTTAAAGAGTTTGGAAATTCCTGCTTTGAGGATTTGTTTTATTACTTTGGTTTGCTTATTATGATATTTTACAAGTCATGTAACTATCATAGCTTTTTTTAGATTTTTGAAAAATATTTTAATAAAGATTCACATATTATTGGCTTAAAAAGAATTTTTTTAATAGTATGTTTTGGTAATTCATTGTCAAATCTCCAGATGTTAAATTGCTATTGATTAGTTGAGTTAGAAAACAACTGTTGATATCAGTACAGGTTATGGAGAGTTATTTTTATTTTGTTTATTTCTTCAGAGAGAGATTAAAACTGACAATGTTCAATTTAAGAACTTACAATGTTTTACTCTTTTGTGTTTTGTTTTTTTTTTGTCTTTTTTTTCTTTTTATAATCTGTAAAATTGTTGAAGTTAGCAGCGGGTTTCTATCTTCTGTAGTTAGCAAAGACATCATTATATCCCATAATAAGTAGAAATCAGAAATGAAGGAAAAAATTGTTAAACAGAAATTAAAACTGTTGTGTTTAAGTCAGCTGTAGATAATAATAAGTGAATGAAGCATTCATGCGATAATTGTCTTACACTGGAAAAGAAATAAAAGAGAGAAAAAAAAAAAAAAGAATGGTGAGGTAAGGTACCGCAGAAGACTTCAATCTCTGTCAGCTTGTGTTCAATATGCGTGTTTGTAAGAGTATCAGTAATATGATTGCAGTTTCTTCGAAACTGGTCGTGGCCAGAAAAATGAGATGTTCTTGTGGTATTGGTTATGGTGGTGATAGCGTGGATAGCTATGATAAAGGTGATGGTGATGGTGATTTTGATTATACTGATGGATCTTTAGGGAGAAAGTAAGATATGTTTTGCTCAGCTATGTTGATGGTGATGCACTACTCAAGAGGATGGGCAAGGCTACTGCTGGTGATTGATAGTGAAGATGATGATGATGAAATGGAGTAGGATGCAAGATAACGGCGTTACTGTCTATGATTGGTTTAATTGCACCCATCTTATCGCGCTTTGTCATTGCCAGGTTAAAAAAAAAACCAAAACAAATAAAAACTCTTTTAGTGGGAATCGTTCAGTGAAGAACTAAGCTTAAATAACATTAACAGGTTTTATTATGTCTCTTTTTTTAATGGCGATCGTAGTGGTTTTATTTAAAAAGTTCAGAGCTACATCACTAAATAGACAAAGTTTGGGAAAGGGGTGTAGGTTTTAAATAGACTGATTAAATTTAAAATTGAAAGGAGTCGTCTTTGTTGATTGGCTAACAATATTATCATAATCGCATATTTTGCATTACTTGCTATTTACAATATTTTTTTTTTTAATCTCTCCTTTAAGTCATATTTTTACACTGTTAAATGTTAACTTTCATTCGTCTTTCTTTTTTTCTTGACCTCTGCAACTTTTTTTGTCCACTTATCACAACCTTGCCCTCCTTCCTCCCAAGATAATAACAATGGTAACTCGTAAATCCAAGAGTATTAAGCATCTATTTAAACGAGAATTTCAGATATGTTCGTTAAGGAAATTTCCAAGATTTTAGTTTACTACCAATACTGTGTTCCTCAGTGGTGTCGCTGTTGTATAGTGTACAACTGAAATCTTATTATTTTAATATATAAATAATCTATTAGTTAGCCTACAAGTCATAGTTATGTTGTAAGAATTGGTTGTAGTCTTGTTTGCCTCCAATCTTTACTTTAGATAGCAAGTTTCTATAGATGATCTAAGTCAAATCATGTATGGTGGTGTAGAAGTAAAAAGATAAACCAATCTTTTAATCGCTGAACAGGTCCGATGTTTTAGTGATGTTGATTCTTTTATAAGTGTCCTGTGCATACAGTAACATGTGGTTAAATCGCAACCTGCAATTTTTTCTGGGATCTAAATGAAAACGACTCAAAAGTTCAAAAAAAATTATACTGAGGTTGGAGGGTGGAAAGGGGTGGGGGGAACATAACTTTTTAACCTTATTTCTGGCCTGCAAAGTAACTTTGAGATCATCACCATAGCTGCTAGATTTTAATTTCGGTGTATTACTGAGACCAAGATCTAGTATACTAACATATAAGCAGTGTGCCACTCAACCGAAGCTGTTCATTCACTCACTGTGGTGCAATTCGAACCTCAGGTCGGTAGACTTTGCATCTCTTAAGGACAGATGTTAAACATGAGAAGTGCTCATTGATGAATCTGTTCTTTCTTTCCTTCTGCCGTTGTGCATAAAATTTCGACGCGCACAATTATAGTAATAGTAATCCTGATGTCTACACAACTGCACTTATGGACATCTAGATATTGAGTACACTTTGGTGTTTGATGTGCAAAGTTTTGCTAATTCTCTGTTTATCCTAAAAAGTCTAATGAAGGGAATTAAAATTGACATATTGAGAGCTTTATTTGTAGTTCTCTCAAGTTGCCAGCAAATCTTTTGAAAATATTATGCATGTAATTTAACGTTACTTTTTCTTATTCATGTTTTGTTTTGTTTTTGAACTCATTTCAATGCTAATGACTTGCTATTTTCTACTTCCCTGCCCCTTGTTTTGTGCCCGATTTTCAGGTGCTGAAAAAGTCTTACATCTACACGGAGACAATTATAAAAAGTTGCCTCCGTTGGTGGTCCAGATGCTGGAGCGATCGGAGAACATCCACAACCCTCCCAACCCGTTCGCGTAGCACTGCAACTCTGAAAACGGAGGAACCGCCATCATGGTAACAAGCTTTCTCTCATCAAAGTCACATTATGACAAGCAGATAGTTTCAATGCCACACCTCTGAAACAAGGCTTGTTTTTGGCTTGAAAGGAATGCAAACTTGGACAGCTCTCAGACAGTCAGATCTGCTAAATCTACGTACTTCCAAACTAGTTCAGCTAATTCATATATACAAAAGGCCAATAGTAAGCTGTTGGGAAATATGGTATAGTGATTTATTTGAAACTTAGCACTGAATGAGTTCTTAGTATTTATCCCACAACAGCATCTCACATGAAAATACTAGTGTATTCTTATTCAGTGTTATCTTTTTTCTGTTCAAAGGAGATGAAGCAACCCAGGTGAATCGAAATTACTTTTGATCGATTAGTTTAAGTTTACATTTAGTTTTTAGATACCTGTGAGGATTTCTGCAATGATTTTTGTCAAGTTAAGTCGCAGGTCTTAATAGCCATGAGAATCTAAGGATACCATTCAAATCAAGACCTCTCTCTTCCTTGATAACACATTGGCTGGGATGATTGTAAGTTAAGCTTTAATGAATTTAAAATTATAGCTATGGCTTCGAAACAGACTTGCAATATCTTTGGAATGGAAGAAAGCACTCATGTGGTGACCACTAGGGCAGTTTCAGTCATCCTGTTGAATAGACAATCTGAGATTCAAGAAGGTCATGATGAGAAACATTTTGGAAGTTATTCACGGACAAAACTCTTTCAAGACATTCATTTATATGCATGAATCCACGTGATACAACTTTTACGAAAAAGGTATCAAATAACTTTGATAAGGTTATCAAGTTATGCAACACTTTTCCTTACAAATAAAAGAATACAACCATAATCTGCCTCATTTCTCTCTGGACCAATGGAAGTCCAGGTAAAAAAAAAAACAATTTCATTATGTGGGTATTATCCGGTTTTTGTTGTGAAGCATGATAAATTAAGATAGCAGTGGTCACTATTTTGTGTGAACCCTGCAATCTTCACATACAAGGTGAATCATGTTGTGTGATTTTTGTTAATCTGTTTTCACCTCAAACCGGTTTTCATTGGCCATTCTCTGTCAAAATATCAGCTAACTGAATGTCAAGTGATAGATTTCAATGAATGCTGAAATTTTGTACTATCATTATTGTCATCTTTGCAGGGTTATTGATCATGAAATTATATAAATAAAAGGAAATTTATTGTATGCAAACAGGTAGCATACTTTTATTAAGGGCATTATGTATTTGGTTTCAAGCATTTGAGTTTGTAACATGTTTTCTTCTAAATAGATAATGAAGAAAAAAAGGTGTTGCTGGAATATGTTTTCTGCCCTACCTCCCCCCTCTCAGCATTTTAAAAGCTAAATTAAACTTTTGTAAATGGATATATTATAGGTTATGATATTTATCAATGAATATAGACAAGTGAAAACTTCCAGATACCAATTGTTGAGAAATTGAATGCTCATTTAGTTTAAATCATGTCCCATATGAAATTAGATCTAAAGCCTATATTTATAAATTTTGGGTTATTGTCTTTTGAAACCCCTTAGTGAACTAATTTTATTTGTGCTATTTGTTTTGCTAGCTTTTGCTATATTTTTTAGGTAACTCTCCTCATTGCTATCTATATTATTTGAGACGAAGGATTCCGGTGAATAAATCAGATTTCACGCAACGAGAGCTGAGGCCATAAGATTATCTATATGCTGAGTGGATGAGAATTGTATGACTTACAGGTTCCAATGTTCATTTAATGGAAAGATTTACATATGGAGAAAAGTGTAAGTCGCTGGTCAGAAGTTAATTTGCTGTAAAAATGGGAGAAACGTTTAAGTATTAGGAGAAATGAGAATGAAAAGGTAGGCTTACTCTGTGATATTTTTATCTCCTTCAAAGGCAATAAAATAAAAATGTCACGTGAATCACAGAGGCAAATGATTACCGATCTCTCTCTCTCTCTCTCTCTCTCTCTCTCTCTCTCTCTCTCTCTCTCTCTATATATATATATATATATATATATATATATATATATATATATATATATATATATATATATATATATATATATATATTCAGTATGACACTATTTACATATTCAGTATTCTAATAGTGTTTGTGCTTAAAATTATGCTATGGGGCACAGGTTTGGGCCACAAAGGGGGCTCAGCTGTTGTTGAACAGAACATATATTTGATTGACAGTTTTGAAACAATTATGTTTGGGAGTGCTTAATCACTTTATGCTGTCAAGATATATAGACTCTGGGAAATATAAAAATCTAAGCACCTTCCACGTTAAATCATTCACAAAAACTTGATGTGTATTCCTTCTTAGGCCTTTATTTACCAGCATGAAAAAAATGTGTTAAAAGTTTTAATTGAAAGTTTAAATCTTTTGTCAATAAAACCATCAAATAGGGGCAAGCAGGAGGTAGTGATCATGCATCCTCCCGTCCCCCTGGCAACACATTTTTTTGACAGTTTTAAAACAGATATTTATGTTTGGGAGTGCTTACTTACTTTATGCGGTCAAGATATATAGACTCTGGGAAATATAAAAATCTAAGCAACTTCCACAATAAAACATTCACAAACACCTGATG
The DNA here is from genome assembly GCA_033675545.1 of Elysia crispata. Classification (NCBI taxonomy): domain Eukaryota; kingdom Metazoa; phylum Mollusca; class Gastropoda; family Plakobranchidae; genus Elysia; species Elysia crispata. The sequence goes on along the minus strand of JAWDGP010007862.1, from coordinate 40,424 downwards.
TGTATTCCTTCTAAATTTAAATCTTTTGTCAATAAAAACATCGAATCGGGGCAAGCAAAAGGGAGTGATCATGCATCTCCACATTTTTTTTTTTTTTTTTTGAGAAGCAAACATTTTGATGCTAGATGCAAATGCGGTAGATAGTCCTATATTCAGTCAGTAAATGGTGCCAAGTTGCTATTATCCCTTCCTTATAAAAATCCTAACTTTCTGAAATCCATACTCAATCTGATACACTGCAAGAGTAGAGACCACTTTGATTGACAAACTTTGACACTGATAGGCATTGATTCCTACCAGACCGTCTAAAACTCCCTCCCAGAGAGATCCAGTACAGCTAGCACTGACTAGAACATGGCTACATGTATTGAGCATGTATCATGATTACAGAATGTCTTCTTGTTTATCAATAGTAGGTCTAACGGGTACAAGGAAAAGCTACGTGTAGGATAGTTGCCTATTGTTTTGTGCTTAAGGATATGAAGAGAGTTTGAAGAAGGCTAGAGTGCAATGGTGCAACGCACAATGATTGTGACATAAATCTGTTGTCAGTAAGTTCAAGCCCAGTGATCTTTTCCGGTGGTATTGGGGATTTTTTATTTTCTTTTTCCAAACCCCTAGCTTGCAGCCTGCATTGTCAATATTACCTGTAAGTCAGATTTTCTTAAGCAAACCAAGCTGTAGATCATTACTTATGTGAACGTAAATAGCCATTTTATTTTATAATGCATGACTTACAAAGAGAGGGGAAAATGGGTTTGAATTACCAGTTTGAATTTAATCATGAAGATAAACTCGGATATATATACATGTATATATATATATATATATATATATATATATATATGTGTGTGTGTGTGTGTATGATTTTACGTCGTTCGTTTTTTGTTTTTTGTTTTTTTTTAAAGTAATTTCCTTGTGCAACTAGAACATATGGGATTGCAAATGTTATACAGAAACTAAAGACCCCCAAAAATGTCAAAGGTGCAAGTTATACATTACTTCAATGGAAATGTGTACGGCTCATTATATACAAGTAAATGATTCATCTAAATAAAGACTACAGGTACTTGTATCTTATGAAGATTTCTTTATACTTTTAATATCTTTTTTAGCATTAAAAATTTTAGGTTTGTTAGGTTTAATTTATAATTAGATTTAGGAAGTTTATATACATACTTATCTACAATGAATTATGTGCCATTTCTAAAATGGTTCTATTTACTCACTATAAATGTACTTCTCGGTCAGACATTCTGTTTGTTTGTTGTTTTGATCAATCTCCTGACAACATTGTTCTTGTGCTGCTAAATATTATTGAGTGATGCGATAATCAGCAAGGTGCTATCGTCATTTTCTCTATCAGATTGTTAATCTACCTTAATCATATTGATATACTGTCTTTTGATCATTATCGTTTTGAGCCAAGAATTTCATAAAGGGGGTGTTAAAGTGCGGAAGAAATTTGCCAAAATCAGTCTTTTTTTTTAATATTCTATGTACAGATTTAAATTAAAATATAAAGTTTATAACAAATTTGTTAATCAGTCTTTACTTACTTGATTGGGGGTATAAAAGGAAGCATGTATTTGAAGTAACAAAAAGCATACCAACCACGTTAAGAGAATCTCCAAAAAGCTATTTCTTCGTGGTCTTGGCATCAATTTTGCAAGACTGTCTTGAAACAAGTTCAAATGGTACAATAAGTTCATTGTAGTGTTTCTTTTTTGTTTGTCCTGTAACTGTGTCGTTCCATACCATTAAACTCCATGTTCCTTACGTATGAAAATATGATTGATTTCTTGGTTGCAATTTTAATGTCTTTACAATTTTAAGAACAATATGTTTAACATTTTGCACAAAAACAAATGCCATGCCACTGCGTGTGGATGTTTGTAACTTGTTTGTCAAACAATGTTAAGATGAGGATTCTGCCGTAAAAAAGTAGAAGAAAAGTGTGAGAGAATGCAAGATCTTAAGACTGGTGAATGATCACACCTTACAAAATAAGAATAATAAGGAATGTGTCATGGCAATGAATTATTTTAAATAAAGTATAAAGCTACTTATTTATGATATGTTTTCCTTCCAATCATTTAATTGTTTTTTATGTCATAGTTATTTGCTTTTAGCTTTTTTTTTATAGTGTTTCATCAAGCTGTGCATTTAGAGCTTGTGAGATTTAGCTATATAATGATGAGTGTTCAGTCATTGCTCAGACTTGTCACTGTGGGAGAGAAATCAAAATGATTTCTCAACGGAAAAAAGTTATCTATATATATATAAAAAAAAAAGGAAATGATAACTTCATGTTCCTGATGCTAAAGAAGGAAGTTCATTGTCCAAGCTTTGTAATGTCATTTAATCGTCTACAAATCAACACAATAGAGTGTGCAGAAAGAGAATTATTTGCAAAACACCTAAATTAGTCAAGGCTAACTGAGTTATAACACAATTTAGTTGAACCCAAGTTCAAGGGACCTCAAAATTTTGGTGAACCATGGGAATTGGAAGAGGAAAGAAGTAAGAAACAAAGATGCAACTAAAATGAACGGCTGATCTATAAATCTGGAAAGACCAGCTTCACATATTTTGATGCATTTGAGCCGATCCTTCCCAATGCCATGAAATCAGCAAACCTTTACAGTAAGTGTAAGAGTGAGCTATATTTTTTTATGTGTGGGCCTGTGCGTTGAACTAAAAGTGCGTTCAGAGCAGAATTCTGTCCTAACTATGCTTAAAGTTTAAAGATATACATTTAGATCCTTATAACTCTTGACATGCAAAAGTTTGTTCACTTCTGTGACTTGGCCTTTTTATCAGGAGGCCTTGGTTTGAACCCACAATGGGACCCTGATTATCACAGTATAATTTTTTAAACTTTTTTTCTATCCTCTCACACTACCAGCCTTTGACATGAAGAGAATTAGGGCCCAGACTTTAAAATTAGAAAATTGCAAAAGAGGCATAGTTAATGGGGGACACTGGATTAATATACAAATATGTCATGAATAGACTAGTACGACAATCACAAATGTTTTATTCCTTCAGCTCTCTCTTTCTTTAGCTTTCTGACCATTTTGTGTCATGTCCTTTAGTTTAAGAGTAAAAAAGTAAAACTATCGTGAAAGAGACTGCCAGTCAAAATGCGGCATATCTACAGGTGAATCACAAAGGATTACACAGCACAAGCGGTTCACAGAATTCATGACAGGCTAGATGTATTATCACTCCGTAATGAGACTTTAGCAGGAGACATGCTACCCTGTATCGCTAGAAGTAATGTTATCAGATTCATCCAATAATAAGAAGAAAATGGAGGAACTAAAAGTATGAAGGAAGAATCAGTTAGAGCACAAGTTTTAGGGAGGGCCAAACAGTAGTTGGAAATATGCTTTGAGTGAAAATGTCGAAAAAAATCCTTGCCTGTCGTGGGATTTGAATCCCAAACCTATAGTTGCATCAACACCTATCACCTTGATACTCAGGGAGAGAGCATAGTTTATATACCGAATTGTGACTATGCTCACTAAAAAGGAATTTCACTGCGAAGGTATTTACTTATCCTCTCTGATAAGACTTGCTTACTTGAATGAGAAGATCCGATTTGCACCAAAGGCAACCAGTAAATCCAGAAAATCCAGTAAATTCACCAACACTTGCCATTGAACACACAAACATGCAAAGTTTTCACAGAACATTGGAACACAACAAAAACAAAGAATGCAACCCTTTGTTAAGAGGCATTTTTTATCTTGTATCTTGCAATTTATCGCATCATATCTAAAAGTAAAAATATAAAAATATTAACAATTATGAAAACAGTCACTTTTGCGCTTAATCTTATGGTATGGTACTTCTTTGCGTAAAATATTCTTGCACTGCCTATTGCAAGTTAATTGGCAGACACTAGAATGACAAACAAAATGAAATACATATCATATGACTAATTGTAACAAGCATTACAAAGCAAAAACTCCTCAACATTTGATCAACTTGGCATGCTTAAAAATGGTTCAGCAAGCTTGCATGACATCTATGTATGAGGAAAAGTTTTAAGTTTCTAGTTACAGAGATTCTAATGGAAAGGAATATGCACTTCATATAAATTAGACTATTTCATTTAAAAAAAAAAAAGAATAACTTAAGGTCAAGAGAGTGCTTCATTTATATGTACATATTATAAAACAAAATTCCTACATTTTTCTTATTTTAGTGCTCCTTCACCTATCATATACCATACATGAGAAAACAAAACATAATGAAATATGGTGGATCTAAGATTGCCATGTAATGTGCAGAGAATTCCAAGAAAAAAAAAAACCAGTCCCATGGAATCTAGCTATGGAAACAAACTTACAAAGGGTTCGCCACTGGTCCAGCTCCTCGCTAAAAAGTTTGGTAAACTCTCAAATCCTACGAAAACCTTTTCTTTGTTAAGCTTGCTATGATTACTAAACGGCTGTTTTGAAATCTTTCATATAAAAAAAGGGGTAAACCAAGTGACAAAAGTTTTCTGATGCAGACACTGGCTCAAGTATCTTTCTGTAAGCTGTCTCTAAAAAAAAAAAGTAAAAGAATTTTCCATGCAAGCCTAAGCTTTCTTAATCTTCACCGCCACTGGTGGGTCCAGTCAACCAAATCATTTGAGAAACACCCATTATTGCTTTCAAATCTGCATTTGAGCTAGAAAACTTATTGTAAATTCCCCAACAGTCTTTTCATTAAATATGGTTTTCAACAACAAAACAAAAAAAAGAACAAACAATACATGTTCATGTATTCAATTTGTTAATATTTTTCTTTTCCAACCTATACGCTCAGCAACGAGGCCTGGTGCCTTGTGTGCTAATTCGATACTCATGGGTCCCATGTGTGTATGCTTTTTTTTTTCTTCATTGTACCACATTGTGGTTATATAATTAAAAAACAGGCTAAGTTGCTCTGCACTCAAAGGTGGTACAACAGGGATTTTGGACATATTTTTTCTTCCCATGAATCCAAAGACTCAATACGGCCCAAAAGAACACAAATTACCAGTGGCAGTAAAGACTCATTGTCAAACTGTAGAGCTAAAGCATGATACCGGTACTATGATAGAAAATGAATTGTCCTAGCTAATCATCTTCCTGTATGAAATTTGGGGCCAGAATAATGTGTATCAATTTAAAAAAGTTATTTAATTTTACTGATACAGACCACAACAAATTTCCAGGTCCTTACAAACTAAGTTGTCTTGCAAAGTAGCCATAACAGGCTTTAACCTTGCTTCTCTCCTCGCAAACTTTGCATGTAGTGGTGATGGTTGAAGAGATTTCAATTTGCATGTAAAAGAGGTACATTCCCACTAGGACATTTTTAAATATTTGCTTTGGGTTTTGATGCTACAGGACTTCATTACATGAATAGTAAAATAAACTATAACAGATTTAGATTCCTTGCTATTTGGCATTATATAATAATCCAAAGTTATATCCTATGAATTCAGTTATTAAATTTAGAATGCGAAAAACAAAACAAAAACTACTAAAAGTTATATGTGCACATTATTGAGCTGACTGTTTTCCTAAGACAAGTATTTTGGATACTGTTAAAGAGGTTTAAAAACTTCTTGAATGTGGAAATGCAAAGCCAGAATAACTCAAAACAGATTTAAAAAAAAAATAATTCAGATCAACTAATACCAAGAAGTTCATAGTGGTGCTGAGATTGTTTACCATGAGAAATAAAATGTAATACACAAAAATCTAGATCTTCAGATTTCAGAGTATAGTTTGGAATAAAAAGCTAAAATCCAACAAAATAATTTCATGTCACAAATAAAAAACAAGGAAAATTGCAGTTAAAAGATTTGGCAAAAGACAAAAACTATAATTAAAGGGTGCAAAAAGGAAAAAAAATAGCAAGTTTTACAATCTAAGAGTATATGAAATTAGAAAACAAAAACATTTACAAACTATGCAAATAAGAGAAAAAAAAATGAAGCAGAAACAAAAAAAAAGTCATGATGAGGTTTGGTTCTCAAACAAGTTTGGTGAATCAATGAAATTGAAACAGCTTACAGATCTTACTGACAAAAATGTCGAATTCATTTTTAACCTTATCAGTTATTCTTCATCTTTTGACATTTTCTTTTAAATTGCTTTTTAATCAATCTTTTTTGTTCTGTGGAAAACTGAAATAGTTGCTTAAAAACTGGTATAAAGTTATGAACTTAATTTTAGCTATTTCTTACCAATATGCTACAAAGATGATTGATATTTTGTTATTCAAAATAAATGTTATAAAGCACTGAGTACAAAATATGAAAATTCGTCAAGAGTGTTCTTTTAAGATCAAATTTGATAATTTCATTTTCTTATGAAAACCCATATCACTTAACAATGTCTATAAAACCTATAATCGTAGGCCAAGGCAGAAACAGAAGAGGGTAAAGCCTTGACATTATTGACAGGTGCCTAAACAATTATTTTTACAAAACCGACATATCATAAAGGATGTTAAAAGGAGGAGTCTGTAGATCTACTTTTGACAGCTACAGGTAAGAAAGTTAAATAAAAACGTGGAAGTTTTAATTATGAGTTGTACTAACAAGATCTAAATCCAACAACAGCTTGATAATATTTCTTGAATTTTTCAAGGCAATTTAGTTTTGCTTTGTTCTGGGGTTTTTTGCCTACAAAAAGATGAAAACTTGCAAGTAGCATATTTTGTGAATTTTAAGGAATAAGCTGTGAAATAAATCATTGACATCTTTTAGAAGTGTGCAGAATTAGCTCAAAGATTCCTTCTGAAGTCTGAGAACCATACATAAAAAAATATTATTTATTTAATGTTGCAACTCTATCTCACATGTGGCTATCATCAACATGAATGTATTGTTCAGAACAGTCATGGTGCTTAATAGTCATATACTGATGTATGGTACAAAACTGGAAGTATTAACTAGTGTATAAAATATTTTTAAACTTTTTGTTATTTTTACCCACAAGTTTACCTTTGCAAACCCAAAACTAATTGCTGAGGCAAGAATGTCTCATTTCATTGGTTCCTCGAGACTGAAATCTTACCAATATAAAATACAATAATGTTTGTTAAAGAAGAAATTTTGTAGGAATATGAAGTCAATAAAGCCGCATAATATTTAAGAGAGGTAATTTATTCTAAATGTGTTATTATTTGATGCTAAGAGGTTTTCTCTAAAAATAGTTAAAAACCTTGTTGGGAGAAAAGAATATACTGACACATTTTTTAAAGAAAATTGTAAAGTGCTCCCCCCCCCCTCTCAGACTGAATCAGATCTAGAATTTTCAATTCACATAATGGCAGCTAATGAAATATCAAGATAAAAAGTAAATGCATTGGGCTAATGGTATTTTACCAAAATAGACAAAAAAAATTGTAGTATAGTAAGCCCAAGTTAAAACTGATGCAAATACATAATGCTAAAAATATTCTAACAGACTCAAGATACAATGCTGAAAAAGGAATGTATATATTTATCTTAGTGGTAAAGATGCTAGCACCAGATTTAAAGGGATCCATTTGGATTCAGCCATAAATTTATCATTCCAGAAAATCTGGAAACAAATCTTTTTTTTTTATTTTTTTCTCAATCACCTAGCATGCATAGTCTCTGAAAGCTGTGGTAAATTTCGTGAATAGCATAATAAAATTTGCCCTCTCCCTACAGTTGATTACCATGTTATTATTTCAACATGACTCTTTTTCATTCAAATATTGAACACTCTTTAAACCTCCCAAAAACTGGTTTTTCATTACCCTCAAACCTCTCAAAGACTGGGGTACCCAGTAAAATCATTATATGTGGCATGCTATATACAAGGCTTGCAAATATTGTATTTGATAATAGTGTTCCTACTACATGTCTTCTTAAGAAGTTCATAACATCGACATATATTAAAATACAATGAGATCTTTTAAGACAAGTTTGTTTCCGTTTTTTCACAGGATTTTTTTTTCAGGTGGGTTCCTCTTCAGTGAATACCATTTTTTTTAAAATAAAGAAATATCTGTGTCTATCACCAACTCTGATAGAGCTTGCATCTCCAACACTCCAAGCACTTTTATTAAATTTGTATATGCAAAGTTTTCCATCAGATGGATGCAAGACTTTTTAGCCCTTAATATAAGTTTCTCTTAAAGCTTATAAAAAAAACTTCATGTGACATATACACCTAAAAAAAACATATTGAGCTAAATTTTCTTTAAAAATACTCAGTTGTATTGGAGCTTTCACATTTTAAATAACTTCTATTCACCGATCCATCCCTCAAACTTTTCAAATATGAACTACATGTGGGGTTTTCTTGTGTTTTGTAGACCTAAAAAATGTTTCACACACAATTCCAGTTTTTCATATTTGTCTTAGCTTTCAAAACTCTTTTACATTTAGGAATAAAAACATTGAACTCTCTCACCCTAAAATGATCTTTAAAAAATAAATTCAAGATAGTTTCTAAAAAGAATTTAAACAAATAAAGTTATCAGAAAAGGTAAAGCATTTCAGCAAAATATAAATATCAGGCAAATGACATCATCTCAGACCAGAATAAATTATGGTTTGGCGTAGTATAATTGTGAGGAGAAATAAATATCTGAAATTATCATCAAAATGTTTATAAATATGTGCAAACAGATCGTAAGAACCGAATTTCTCAACATAGTTTAAGGTGAAAATATTCTTTCAACATATTTACAAATAAATATATATATGATGTGATGACTGCTTGCGTTATTAAAAATGAGATTGCTTATGATAAATGAGAAGATGTCCAAGCTTGCATGATCATTGCAATTTTTTTCAGGCACTTTTGATGGTATGATCTACTGATGAAGTAAACTCAGGTATTTCCTTTTAGACAAGCAAAACACAATTTTACAGCGAAAGCTAGATTTGAGCTGCGATGGCAACAGCCGTGTATCTCAGAAGAAGATATGAAGAACAAGAGCAACCCATACCCATCCTCAGTGTAAACATGACTGTGTAGTTTATTACTACAGGTAAACACATGACTATCAGGAATGCTCAAAGAAGCTCAGCCATACTGTTAAAATCAGTGTAAATACTCTAAATATTCAAGAAGTGCATGGCTTTATAGTTATAAAATTGTACAAAATTATCACAGTTCAAACAGAGAGGTTGAGGTTTTTATGACCATTTGGGAAGATAAGAGACTTAAAGGGTTTCTATAACATAAAGCAAGTTTTTGTTATTTTTTTTTCCTTTGTAAAATAATATATAATTTCAAAAGGCACATCTAACAGAGCACCATTCATAAAAATAAACATATTTTGATGGATGTCCTAAGAATTCAACAAACAATGAAGCAAATAATGAGTACCAAAGGATGATGTATTTACCACAAGGTCAATTGTCATCTTCAAGTCTGGCCTGTTTAAAAAGCTCTTTTCACCACTATTCTTTTTAACATAAAACTGAGAAAACGCATATTATTATGTCTAAAGAGTAAACATGCTTTTCGTAAAGCCATCACACAGCCCAGATGATTTAAGTATATACAGCTTGTGATATGGCATGAATTGAACACACAGATTTAAAATTGTATTGCCACCAAAATTTGATTTTGACTGATTAAAATGCTATCAATATTTGATGCTTGTATTTGCACTTCAAGGAAAAATGGATCAAAGGTTACATTCTATTACTATCTCAAAATCAAATTTTGTACTCAAATATAAATACTTGTAAACAGAGGTATATACTCATAAAGATGATTTTTAAGAAATAACAAAATTTCAATTCATTTCAACATTGCAAAAGATGACTTGCAAGACGCAGAACTCTGCTTTCGTAAGCAGTTTGGCAAAAGCGGTTTTTATGACGTGCTGCCCAATACTTTAGATCTAGTCTCAATAAATGCTTTAAGGATGGACTGACAAGATGAAAGGTTAAGGCAAAGGTCATTCATCATAACCTCGACTTTATTGTCTTGCATGTCTCCACCGCCATAGTGTCTGAGCCGTGAAGTCTGATGCCATCAAGGCTAAGCATGACAATGCGACACACACGTGCCATCTGCTCTAGCATGTAAAATGGGACATATTTGTTCACTGGCATGTAAACCACATGGCTTATCAGCTCTCGGCACCGGTGAGGGTAGCGCTCCTCTTGAGTCAGTGCTGGTAACGCGTCCTAAAAATTTGAAGCAAAATTTTATGTCTCAACAGAAATGTAGTACTTGATATACATGTAGTTGGAAACAAGAGTAAATATCCTCTTTGGTGGCAGTTTTAAAAAACAAAAATAGAATAAAGTAAGACAAGGGATAGTAATGGATATAACTTAAGGTTGATTGCATTGCCCTATTCATTATAGATATGGCTTTAAGTTATAAATTCGAATCTCCTTGGGATCATGATCATGTTGTAATAAAAATCAATAATTACAATAACAAAAAAGGCAACGTCAACAACAAAGGTAACTATAAGTGACATAGGGAACAAGTAACAAAACAAATATGAAAATAGCTGCTTCTCAATAAAATTAGGACCAGCAAAGGCCTCTGAGGAAGATTTGAGAAAAAGAAAAAAAAGCAAGATCAGAAGTGTGGTACAGTATCAGAGTTGCTGACTTTGCAAAAGTGACCAGGATAAGTTTATAAATCTCTATTGTCTTCTTGATGTGTGTATTTGTTACTTTTTTTTTCGTTATGGTAGAGGGACCCTAAAATAGCATTATAGAGACTATTTTTTTCACGCATAAATCAACAACAAATTTCCTCAGTCTTGAAAAGTTTAATTCACTCATAGTACTTGAGTTGTGAACCTTAGCTATGCCTAATGAAAAGCACAGAATTTATCCATATGATTATATTAAAGTGGTGTGGTTCTTTACAGTACCTGGCCTGGCACAGGAGGTCCGAGCGGGACTTGTGGTCCATCAGGCTCAATGTAGTTGAGCTGCGTGGCTCCACGGTAAGCGTCTACACCCATAGCAGCCAGGCAGGCGATGAACAGGTCAGGCTTATCCTGGAAGAGTCAAGGACACAGGGTCTGTACAGTATGGTATAAATCTATCAATTTAATTCATCCAATAAATCTACATAAGGCTTGAAAATGTGGGTTGCTCAGATTTCACTAAGCTACAAGGTATTCCCTCACAGATATAAAATTTGAGGCTCTCATTTATGATCAGTGCTCTTGGTTTGGATATATGTATTCAGTTGCATGGTCACCGAAAATTTTCTGAAAATTATCAATAGTCACTTCAAGTTAAAAAAGTACCTTGTCATACAAAAGCTAGCAGCATTATTTTGTCATAAATCAAATACGCAACCATAAATGCACAGGAGGAAATTATTAAATTTACCATAAAATTATTCAACAAGATGACTTTCACGGAAACAAATTTCACATAAGTAGCCAAACCACAAAAAGAGACGTTTTGCAGCAGAGAATTTTTTGGGTTAAAGCAATTTTCTTAAAGAAAGCTTAAAATTTACGCTTTCTATAATGCTCTTATTTCATACTTTCATATTGTTTCAGAAGTCAAAGCACTTTCAGTGGCGAGAATTTCAAGCCTCCTTGAGGAAAAAGGCATTTTCCCAAGTGTTGTCTACCGCAAAATGTCTCATTATGTGGCGTTGTTACACATATGTTGTCTAAACAGTTCTAATGAGAAGGTGGCTCGAATTTTAAATTTGGACAGTAACATAAAAAGGCAGATACATTTCTTATTTTCTTCAGGCTTTAAAATAGAAGATCTAATATCTCTTCACATAATTCTCATAACCTTATAGTAATTTTTCCATTTAAAATTGTGACCTAAAATACATAGTTCTTACTATCAATATAGATGAATGTGGTATGAGCAAGATATAGGACTGGGTGACAGATAATATGTAGAGCAAAATCAATTAATAGTTTACAATTGTAACAATGACTTGCATATCAAACCATTCAGAGTTTACAAAAGATTAAAGAACAAAGTTGTTCAAATAAATTGAGAAGAAGTGCGTTGAAATGCTTTAAAGTAAATCAGGTTAGTGCATATATCTTTGGTTTTAATTTTTTAACTGTAAGACAGTCTTGAAAGCCTTTAAATGTATTGCAAGTTAAACACATGCACTGTTTTATAGTCTTAGCATTGAAAATAATGTAACATTTGTTTTAAAAAGTTGTTTATTAAAAGCATACTCACATACTATTTGTTTTTTCCCCTCTTTTCTCAGATTTTGAACTTCATGATTCTTTTTATAACTGAACTTAATGTAGACATGTTGGTTTATACAAGCAACAATACTACTGATACCATGTCAGGTTTTTTGTTTTGATTCTCAGTTTTGTTTAAGAACAGTACTTGCAATAAATAGGGAAGTTTGATGATTTGAGTGCTTGATAATTACATAAGAAGTTTATTTACATCTTACAAACAACCAGTCCCACAGCTGCACTATTCAAGAATTCATCTTTTTTCCTAGCTCCTAACCTCTAGATTTAGCAGAAGCGTTCCACCCATTGTTTTGGTTTTATACACAAGTTAAAAAATTAAAAGCAGATGAGGTGGCAGTTGCTTTTGCCATTCATTGCTGTTCTCGTCCATGCTGTTTCAAATTTGATACTAGGAAGACATCATGCACGAAAGAAAAAATGATGGTTTTGTGATTCTGCATCTATCTCCCCACTCACCCTCTCACCCATCAATTATTTTATTTTTTTTTTATTTTGAATTGCGAAATCAAAAGATTTAGCTTTAGTAAGTCAGAAGCCTAGGTCCATAGATGAAGTCAGGTCACAAGTTATCTTTGTTGGTTTTACTTCATAGAGCTCTCTGTATCTACTCAGCAATTAGTAAATGCTTCTAATATTACTAGATGGTAACTACATATTTGAATATGATGTTTAGCCCTATTTATGAAGCAAATTGATACTTAGCTTCAATAGTACTTTTAGTATGGAATATTCCTTTCTATTACTTCTATGATTTCCTTCAGTATAACTTTTTTCTCCCCTCCTTATTTTTTATTGTCCAATTTATAGCTAACAATAATTTCAATTTTGCAATGAGTATCAAAAAATTGCCTGCAAAATTGAAACCAAAATGAAAGAAAAGAAACTAAAGGTAAAAAAAAATAAAAGAAAGAAAACAAAAGTACATGCAGGGAGCACAAAAAGGACATGCCATACAAGTAAAGTTGATTCGAGAAATTAGGAACCTAAGCCCAGCACTAGGATACTAAACAGGCAGGGCAACACAGTCTATCAATCCTAGACAAAGTGTAGCATTTTGCAGAAAATTGTCTTGCTGCCTGCTGGATTCTTTTATATGATAATTATATCATAATTATAATATAAAGTCTTGCAATATCTCCAGGCCTTTGTATTGTACACAGACATACATAGAAAGGGCAGGCAAGACTTGAGTGAGCTGTCCAAGCATCATAGAAGGTTAAGTGAAATGCAACACCCTACAAAGACAAGCAAGTCAAAGACATTGTATTTATCAGATCTGAGAAAAATGCTCTGTCATTATTGTTTCATTCAACATACAGAAATCGAGGTGGGTTAATTAAAAAGAAAAAATACTTAATTGTCTTTCCTGAAAAGATGCAGAAAAAAAAATATATTTTTGTGTATGATTTCGTGATAATGGCATGAAACAAAACAAGGAGCCCTATCAAATGACCAGAATTAAACAAACAGTGAATTACAATGAAAACCCCTGAAGCCAAGTGCCATATAGTTACTATTTTTCCTAAGAGCCTCCAATGTTTCATTATGAAAAACTCACCACAACCACAGGGAAGAGCCAGAAATGGTTGACCTGTGACTTCGTTCCAACCACCTTCAAGCTGGGTGGAAGATTTGACAGAAAGTACTCGCACTTGATCCTCTGCACTGCCAGGTCAGCTGGGTCAAACTCTGACTGCACTTTGGCCATGACACACAGAAGAGCTGAGCTAGGCTGGTAACGGATGTTCTGCACCATGTTGTTTGGAAAACCACGAAGAAATGAAACAAAAGTATCTTTCCAGTCCACACCCATCTCCCGAGATTTTTGCACCATAGCAGGAAACGGCCACACATGAAGAATGCTGTACAGAGGAATGTACTTGAGGATCTTCTTTAAGTACATACTACATGTCTGCACTGGGTATTGTTTGTGCCTTGCCAGCATTTTCTCATATACTTTTTGATCTCGGACTTTAGCTACACCACCACCAAACGATGTAGAAAATTTAATAATCCCAAAGCTGAAGAGAGTGATGTCGGAACGAGGGTCACCAACATGGGAGAAGCCCGAAAAGCACTCAGCACAGTCCTCAATGACCACAAGATTGTGCTTCTGTGCAAGGGCAAGCACTGGCTCCATGTTGATCACGCGGCCGTACAGATGAGCAACAAGGACAGCAACTGTGCGCTGTGTGATAAGACGCTCCATCAAAGCCATGTCAGGATCCAGTGTATCCACATCCATATCTACAGGCACCACCCGCAGTTTGTGGTGTTGCACAAGAAGTGACATGTCCTGCAAGTGGATGAGAATCTTCTTGATCAAAATTTTTACATGAAGCACTAAGCATAGCTTCATGTATCATATCAATAAAAAAAATTTTCTTTTCTTTATTTTTAAGACGCATAAATTTTTGTGATGAATAATTAAACAATAACTGGTTCAAGTTTAATGATAATGTAGAAAAAAATTTAAAGAAAAAAAAATATCAGTTTTAAGATAGAGGCGCTCAATAGTTTGCTGCTATTAAAAGAGGGGTTAATGCAGCACTTTCTTCTCTTTGCATAAATAAGAAATCTTAAGAGTTTTATTACATCAAGTTCAAGTGTTTTGATTCTTGCTACGCAAACACTCATTTTCCCATTTTATAATTCAAAACCAAATAAGCGGCAAACCACATTCAACTACTTTTACAGTAAAGCATCATGGATATAATAACTTTGAGTTTTAAAACCAATGTCTTTAGAAGAATCAGAATAAAATGATTATAATTCTAATTCAATAATTCTGGCTACGATTTTGATTAAACAAAACAACCGTAAAAAATTTTTTTTAAAAAGAAGAAGAAAAGTGGGCTGAGGTCTCAATCCAGTTAAAGATCTGAGTGATCATACTTAATTCTAGGCCTAGCTTACACTAAATAAAAATCCTACATTTCTTTTTAGTCATTCAATAGGTAAGGTTCCAAAAGCTTTCAGTTTACTTCAGACATTATGCATTTGCTTACGAAAAAATAAAAAGATTTCTAAAAGTTTTTAACTTTAACTGAAACTGAGAGAGAAGAATTGGAATTTTATTGATAAAAGGAAAAAAAAAAACCACTGAAAGTACATTCATAATATACTTATACTTAGTAAATACATCTTTATGGTTTAATTTTTTGAGGCATACATAATAATGAAAATGATATTTGGAAAAGTAGTTGTTCTCCTCGTTGTCTTTGAGCCAGTGATTTCTTTCATACAGGCAATAACATAATTTGAAATAGAGATGTTACACATAATGTAAGTAAAAAAAGACACAAACACATGTTCTATTTGAGACAGTAAGAACCAAATAGATAAGGTTGACCTGATGTAAGCTGTATCTAATAGGAATAGATTTATACTGTGTTTTATATCCCCTCAAGCCAATCAGCAGACTCACCCGAATATTTATGGCTGTCATAATGACCTCTGACCCCTCTGGAAAATTCTTGACCTGTAGAAAAAGGTCAAAGGCTGTGCGTACACAGAGGCATGGGAGCACAGGGTTGGGGTTGTGGTCTGGACTCCATAGCTGCTGCAGCTGTCGCGTGTATCCAACCCTGTTGCTCTGAGTGTGGTAAACAAAACATTGCCGTGCCGCATACATCAGTCGCGAATATGTACTGTCTGAGGACAGCAATATAAACAATACCTTTATTTGATGAATGTCTTGTTGCTTTTCTTAAGAAAAACCTAAACATTTGGGTGTTGATTCCATGAAGTTCTACTTAAAAGTAAACAAGCTATAGAAATTAAATGGTTGAAACAAAACAAAAATGTGCACAAAGATATTGAACTAGCACTAGTGAAATTTTTTACGATATACATTAATTTTTAAAAAAAAATTCTCTGTATTTACTACTTTTAAATTCAGAGAATAAATTTTTTAAGAATTTTTTTTTCGCATAAAAGTTTGAAACATTTCCATTAATGTGACCCATACAAAATATTGTATCATAATCTAAAAACTTCTCTTCAGGTAGTAATAACTGTATATTGCAAACACAAAAACAAACAAAAAAGATCCTCAACAATTTTTTGGGTAATGTCATACATGTTTCACCATTGATAAGTTCACACAAATTTATTGCTCAAATGATCAACACCATCCTATAAATGAGACTTGAACGATTGGCAAGATAACTATATCTTTTTCTTTTATGACATTTATGGTTAAAAAATGAATGAGAGAGATATTAATTTAGAAAGATAGACACTGCTATGTCCTTAACAATAATTCCCTATTCCCGAGCTGTAATTTTGATTTGATGATTTAATTGGCTTGGATGGTCTTAATCAAACATTCACAAGCATTAAAACTTCTCCTTCTTTTTTTTTTCTTTTTCAAAAAAAAGAAATGCAATCCAGCCAATTATATGAATCATTTTGGCTTTTGCTTTACGTTTATATGTTACCCTTGAAGAGATAAGAAGTCGTGTTTAACTTTTTTTTCTCCATTATTTGCTTTCACTCACAGCCTTTGAAAAACTTTCATAAAGGACTATGGATTCTCAATGTTCTGATTCTTACTATCTTTAAAACAATGAAGTGTAATTTGTTTACCTATTATGACAGCTGAGTAGGGTAGATTGGGGAATCCTTTCCCCTTTTTAGTGACACCTTGCATGGTTTTCTGCCTTGGTAGATTTTGTCTCCTCAATCACTCCATTGACTAGCTGTTGGTCGGAAATTAAAAAAAAAAAAGATAATAAAAAAACAAAGACTGATTATAAAACCAGAATGGTGCATATATATAAAATTTAAGCATTTTCATTAAAATAGTATTATCACAATAAACATGATTAAAGCTGAAAGTGTTCTCCAACTCAAAGGTATAAAAATTAAACAATCACTGAAATAATGTTCAAACAGGTTTTTTATCATTGAAGAGGATATAGATAGATTAATAGACGCAATGATTACAGACATTTGCCCATTAAAATTAAGCGCAAAGTCTCAGAGGTCTTTGATAAAACCTTAAAAGGTTTAACTTAAAAACTTCAACTTCAGCTCTCTTCTTAAGAGGGAGCAAATAGAAGGTTTTAAGTATGGACTGCAGTGGTTTCTATTTTCTCATTATTTTGATAAAGTAACTATTCACTTTCCATACATAACATTCCAAATTTGCTTATTATATCTCAATACAGGAGGTTTTAATTAGCAGGCCCTCAGTTTCAAAGAGTGAGGTATTCTGAGAAAAGACCTCTTGAAACTGAGTCAGAAACTAAAATACATATTTTATAAAATGCACAACGAAAAAAAAAAAGAGAAAAAACAGAAGTTGTGGTGTTCAAATTATTCCCTAAAAACAAGTAAGGTTGATCACATAATGTCCACGCTTTCTTAAGATCACCTACAATCAGCTATTGTCAATTTCAAACTTTTGCTCTTATAAAAAAAAGTACTCAGAATGATCTTTTTTTCCCATGTAATTTATTTTATTTCACGATACCTGTTTAGTAGAATTTTTATTGTAACAATTTCATGAAAATGCAGTTAATTTGTTTGGACTATATTCTCAGTAACCAGCTCTTCACTGAACAAAAATTAAAGAAAAACTTATAATGCTAATGAGGTATAAAGTTCTATCTTTCAAAGCATAAATCATACACAATCATGAGATTACCAATACTGCAGGGAGCATGAGTCTCATGTTACTTCATTAGGGTTTTAACATAAAAGCATCCTTTAAAAAAATAAAAACAATAAGGAGAAAATAATAAACCATTTTTATGATACGGAATTGTGGAGGTGAATTCCATGATTATATCCTTAACATAGCAAGATTCTAAATGAAATACAAAGTGTGCTTTTGCAATGTAACATTGTTATTTTCCTCTCATTCTGAAAGAGTTCAATATGAGACTTGAATATTTGAAATTTGTCTTTTGAACTTCACTCTGTCTCTTTCTAAGCCACCTGAATGGAATGCCAGCTGAATAAGATAAGAATCTACTTTATCTATGCATTGTAATTTGGTCTTGTAAACTTCTTCTGTCTCTTTCAGCTGGATCAGATTATATAGGTTTTACTTTATGCTCATAGTTAATTTGTCTGGCAATGCCTTTGCAGTCCAGAAAATGAGCTTACAAGTAGTCCAAATGATTTGAGAAATTTATATGCTAAATTTCTGGTAAATTTGCAGATAACGGCCCAACTCACGTTAGGCTTCACAAATGAGTTTTTCTCGACAAAATCAAAACTTATACTTGTAGTTTAATAGGGTTTTAGAGCAACACAAAAATGCTTATATCTTGAAAAGCATTTATTTGCGACGAATAAAATCTTCATATTCATGATCATCATATAAAATACATAAGGAAAATATAATTTTAAAGCTTAGTTAAAGTGAGTTGGGCTGATAACTGAAATAATGCCAAATTTCTTCCCTTGTGAGCTTATAGTAATGATTTCTAACATATGAATTTGTGACAGAATGTGCATCTTAAATTGCTTCAGAGCACACCAGATTACATATTTAAGAATGCCAATTTTGAATTTGTGAGCTAGGGTTTATAGTAAAAAAAAAAAAAGAACTTCTAATCTATGTGCCGAATTAATATTCAAATATATAAAGTTTTCACTCCACATGTTGGTGATAATATAGATCTAGATCTTTAGAATGATATTTGGTACCTATTTTTAGGTAAGATTTATACTCTATACATAAATTCAAGCCATTTATTCATACACTATTATTTTGCTCCAGAACCATGTAGCATTTTCGTTTCCGTCTTGGTTTTTGCTTCATTTTGTTGCCGTCAATGCAGTTTGAGATCTTCAACAATCATTTCGCATCAAATTTGTCTTGCTTTCTTTGGATCTAGATCTAGAGCCTAGATCTAAGTCTTGCAGATGACCTTATTGCCCGGTGTAATGATAAAGGCACAGTCGAGTTCAGTTCAGAAAAAAAAGTTTTGCATAGAGATAGATCTATGTCTAGACATAGAAATAATACAGTATTCAGATAGCATTGTCGATAATCTCTATTTTGGTTGTTTTCCTAAAACTGAAATATCTATTTCCGTCTTTCTTTTACTTTCGATTTGAAAAAACAAACAAACAATAAGTTTGTTGAGTTTTGAAACATTTGGTCCTGAAAAAGAAAAAGGGAAAGAGATCTAGTATGCATTATTTTTTTGTAAATTCATACTGTATCAAGGGGGATTGTAATTAGTCCACTAGTTTTGTGGATGAACGCAAAGGTTTCGCATCGAAATTCTCAGACAGAGAGAGAGAGAGAGAGAGAGAGAGAGAGAGAGAGAGAGAGAGAGAGAGATACAGAGATACAGAGGCAGAGCGAGAGAGAGAGAGAGAGAGAGAGAGAGAGAGAGAGAGAGAGAGAGAGAGAGAGAGAGAGAGAGAGAGAGAGAGAGAGAGAGAGAGAGAGAGAGAGAGAAAATCCAAATAGAAAGCAAAAACACCGCACTTGGAGGATAACTTCGTAATTATAAAGGATCGAATGGGCGCGTGTGTGTCTAAAAATAGTATAATACACGGTCTAAAAGAAAATCAGCACCCGACTTTATAATTTCGAAGCTTACAAAGTGAAACGTTTATATGTTAAATTGATAATAGGTTGTTATTTCTTTTTAGTCCCGTAATTATAAAGTTGTGAGCCTATTTTCTTTTAGACCTTTGAGAGAGATAGATAGAGAGAGAAAGAGAGAGAGAGAGAGAGAAAGAGAGAGAGAGAGAGAGAGAGAGAGAGAGAGAGAGATGTTGAGAACGTTTAAAAATTTAGTCCCATGGTATCTGTGACTTTAAAGTGCTATAAACTATTTTTCCCCACGGTTTTTAACCAGCAAAAGAATTCTGATGTTACGGTGATTATTTCAGTAACAAATTGATACTTTATAGGCACTAGTTTGAGTAAATCGAAAGTTTCCGCTGTATTCCCTAAATTGTTAAGATTAAGATAGATTGGCATTTGATAGATAAGTTGAGCAGAAAATGAAGCCGCAAGCTCAGGAGCTAAGTTTGTAAAACTTAAATTTCAAAGAATCACAGTCACTGAAAAGCTGTAAATTATTTTTCCCCCATAAGGAGCTTATATATACGTTAACTTTTCATCCTCGAGGCAAAATCTGGATGTGTTTTACGCAGCTGCATTAATATGTCTAGGTTGCGTTCTTAAATTTGATCATTATGTCATAAATCCGAGCTATAAAAAATTATGAAGCAATTTATTCCCACATAAGCGTTCAGCGTCTTATTTTTTTATTTTTTACCTGCTATTATTCAAGAATCTTTTTAAATTGCGCATGGTCACCACTAAATTGTGGGTATTATGTCTGACGGAACGTTCGATCTTGAAGCTTTGAAAATCTGCAGGTTCTTTGCAAATCGTCAAGTCATCGAGACTTTTGTACAAACCCGAGAACAGGTGATATGTCATTAGGAGCCACGCCATGACATGACCCACAGAGTTGAAAGTCGCCTCAGGCTGATGGCGTATCGACACAGATTTTTCACCTCGCTCTATGGCAATAAGAGGATACTTGTCAACCCTATACTTGGTCTGCCTTTTTTTTTTTAGTCCAGTCTTTCTTCACAGAAGATAAGAGTGTAAAAAAATTGGCCAGACGAGTTTGAAAATATCAAGAAGAAATAGCTTCACCTATCATCCAAATCCTCACCCTGCCTATCAATGACCAGTTCACTTCGTTCTTTTTTAATCTTTCATTACTTTGTTTGATCATTTTTTTTAAACCAATGTCTTTCCAGTGAAGCAGAGTTTCCACTCCCACCAAACCATGAATTCGACGTCATGGATTCACTGAAAGGCAAGTCTTCAGCAAAATCTTTAATATAAAGCACTAGTGATAGATTTTTTTTTAAAAAGTGCCTAGTATGTCCTAAAGACGAGAGTTCTAGATGTCCTTGGTAGACTGATCTAGTGTCCAGCTGTGACACCTACGGTACTTATCTGAGCAGTTTTGTAAGGGCCTCCAGGCCTCTGAGGTCATGTCTTTGACTATGAGTGAACCATTCTGGTTTCTTTGAAGAGGGATCCTGCTTTTCATTCGGTTATTCAGCTTCTATTGATTTCTTATTGTTTCTTTGTGAGACGTGAATCATTAGTTCTAGGCCTTTATTGATATCAACTTCGCTTTATCATTTTTATTTCAAAAGGAAAAAAATAGTGTTATCTTGAAAAGATGTGTCATATAGCATAGGAAAATATTTGAAGAGTGGTTTTCTAAAACTTGATAATGCGATTTAAAAAAAAAAGAAGATTAAAGGATAACTGAATACTTTTTAATGCCAAGTGCCTCACATACATGTAGTTCGTCAAAAGTGGCTAAACTTTGATTCAAAGACTAAAAAAGATCTGGTGGCTTTCCAAACTTTGATATCTAAGACCGTAATGTTTGTTTGGTTTGTTGTTGTTGTTGTTTTTTTTTTTGTTGTTTTTGTTGTTGTTTTTTTTTTTTTAAACTGTTATTTACTCGCGCATGCGCTGCTTGCCCAAAAGAGTTCTATTTACAGTTAGACATACAGTGGACAACGCAGTTTTGGCTAACCACATCGTGAAGCGGTACCTGGTTCTAGACAAAATCTAGATCTAAGAAAAAGAGCGATGGAGACAAATGAATTTGCATTGTCTGTTAGGTCTGGCAGAGGCAGGAAAGAAATGACATACAAAGTATCGGAAATGAGAGCAAAAGGTGCAAGAAAAGTGGCGAAACCTCCGTGATTACCTGTCATCTTCTTTTTTTTTTTCTTTTTTTGTCCCTTCTGCCTCTTTTGTTCTTCTTTCTCACTCACCAATATTCGTGAAAATGTAAAGCTTCATGTTATACTGTCATGAAAAGAATGTGTTTTCTCAGAATCCTTACTTATAGCTATTACTATACTTACTTATAATTATGGTCCCTATACGGATATCCCCTCTACGCGGTACGCCAAAAGTAGATTGCTCGAGCGAGTTTTCTAGTTTTGGAAAACCACTCTTCATTTCTCTAGCCCCAAAAGACAATGTTGAATTTTTTTTCTTATTGTCAAAGTGTCTTTAACCTTTATTTATCTTCCACAACACAAGACAAAAAGTATGCAAAGTTCAGAATTTTTCCGGTTCCAAGGATGAATCAATCTACCCGCGGGCGCAAGCTGCAGTTTTGTAGATTTCACGTTTACCGTGGGAACATTCTAATGTTCCACGCCCTCTATCATTATAGACTTTGCAAACGAGGAGATGATAAATCTAAACCGTGATCGCACCCGTTGGCACGGAGATTCTCTGACCTGAGGTTTTTTTTTCTTTACTTATTTTTTTTTAATCCCTTCATTTATTGTTATCTATAATTACATCTGATCGATACAGTGACGTCGATATACGACGATAGGAAATAACTGCTATAATGTTTGTTTCGAGGTAAGTTCAATCAAAAATGAAAGTACATGTAATAATATTGATACGTTTCTTCTTTGTCTTTATTGTAATTCAAATCTTAAAGGACAATATTAAAGAGGTTTGAATTCGCAATTAGGCTTTGCTAAGGTTCATTAAAAGGAGTCAAAGTGCAGATTATGCAGGGAGTGTGGGAGATTCCTTTTTTTTTTTTTTCTCTACTTCAAGAAAACACCCAGAGTAAAAGGTAACAGCTGAAGCAGACAAATACGCCACAAGTCTTGACCAATCATGACAGCTATGTTAGATGATGTGGGTAAAAGATTTTAAACTAATTAATCGAGTCTGTTTATAGACATTTTCTATATTATAATTTCGGATTTCAGGAGTTTAGAGTTTGCTACTAAAGACGCCCTACACGAACATCAGGCTAGCCCAGGATCGTGTGACTTGGAGAAACGAGGCAAGTCGGCCCCAGAATGGTCCTCAACAACCGGGATGACAAGAAGAATAACAACAACATCCACAACAACAACAACAACAACAACAACAACAACAACAACAACAACAACAACAATAACAACAACAACAACAACAACATCAACAACAACAACAACAACAACAACAACAACAACAACAACAACAACAACAACAACAACAACAACAACGACAACCAAAGACGCTAGTATAACGCAGGACAAAGACTTTATCACACGATGGCAATATTTCTGTAAGCAGTTGAATTATCTCTTCTACAGCTTGAGATTTTATCGATTCATCTTAGAACACTGAACGCCTGCGAGAAGCGTCTGCTGATTTGAAAACGAAGTAGACAAAATTCAATTAATTTTATCTCTAGCTTCTCAGCATAAAGACTTTTCTTAGAAAAAGAAAGACAATCTAGTCAGGAGCATATAAGCGCACTATTAAAATAGTGTCTTGCAATTTTCTTTTTTTTTTTTTAGGGGGGGGGGGAGCTTTAGGGTGGTAGGGTAGAGGAAAACCAAGGTCGTTTTCATTTTGAATGATGTCAGATTTATTTTAAACCATCCAAACACCAGAACCTGAACTTACATTATTATCTAAACATTGAGAGCACAATCGGGGTGCACTGGAAACGTTATTGCAACGGCTGCACAATAACATTGTGATCTGATTAAGAACAGCTTGAGAAATAAGATTTTTATTTAGAACAAAAGAACAAATTTTGCTTCCTCTTTGTTTTTGCCTATTGATTCAACGAGTCAATAAACATGCGTACCTGAAACCAGTTTCCGGCAATTACAGTCTTTACGAAACAATCTTGAATTGTCATTTTTCACCTAGTAAAGAAAAGCGCTCTAAATTTTATGAAAGAAAATCAACCATTCGCCAATGCGTCGTTAAAATCTTTTAGAATTAAAAGGAGTGCCGGGTTTCGTAAATCTGCTGTACATAAATAAATCACTCAGGTTTCGTGATGAATTTCAACCCTTACAAAAATATCTGTATTTTTGTCCTTAGAGCAGTAGTTGTGGCTCTCGAGGCAGAGCATAGCTGATAAGGTAAGAATGCACCTCAATATTTCCTGCGGCGGATATTTTACACTGAGCCATGCTTTTCTCAGTCCAGCAAATTTGTTGCTCATAAAGATAGAAAAAAGAGTTTTGTGGCTCAAGATATAAGTTTAACATAATGAAAATCAACAGGCAATAAAAAAAATTGAGAGGAAAGAAATTCCTTTCATTGGTCATACCCAATTTTTATAGCCATCGAGATATATTGTGCTCTAAAGTTGAAAACAAGCATATCGATACATAGGCATTTCTTTTCGTGTTCAATTTTTTTTCCAAATCAAATATACATAATTTTTCATGATAACTCATTTCAATTTTGTCGTTCGATTACTCTGCCCCCCCCCCCCCTTTTCCTCTCTCTCTCTCTCTCTCTCTCTCTCTCTCTCTCTCTCTCTCTCTCTCTCTCTCTCTCTCTCTCTCTCTCTCTCTCTCTCTCTCTCTCTCTCTCTCTCTCTAAAAGCGGGATGCGAGCAATGGGAGCTGAGTCTGTCACTGTGAATGATATTTTGATTTTTAAAAATCGATTTTGGTATTTTAGTCATAGTACTTGAAAGAACTTTTCCTAAATATAGAAATAATAAGTTGTAATCTCTAACAATAATAGTGTGTTTGTTTTATAATTTTATTTGAGTAACTGTACTCCCTCTGCCTCTCTACTGCTCCCCTTCCCCCTTTCTCCAACAATAACAACAACAACAACAACAACAACAACAACAACAACAACAACAACAACAAAATTTGCTAGAAACGGGTAAAGTTACTTACCTCCTATCAAAGGAATCGTTGTTTGAGCCAGACAGGTATATCCGTCGCCAGATAGTGACCTCCAGTCCAGCAAACCTCACTTGTTTTCAATGCCCTGTCTATGACAGAGGCTCAGTGGAAATAACACAACTGATAAGGCAAAAAACAGAACTAAAAATATCTTGCGGACGCCGAAACTGAACCTAGTGGTTAATGTGGTCTTGGTATCTGAGGTTTTAATCATTTATCAAAACGCTGTCTCTAGATCAATCAAGGAGTTATCAAAGGAGTCGTATAAGTTTGTTTCATGTAGTGTCAGCGGAAGTTTTCGCCCCTAACGCGCTCTGCGCTACTTTATAATGGGATGAAGCGCGATGGTAGGACAGCCCGGCGTAGGTTCAGAGTTACAGGGGTGTAATTATCTTACAAAATCTATGGACTTAGAACCCAGGTATTTTCATCCCACGTTGTGACCACAACCCAGACCCAGGGAAAGTTACCGTGCTTGCACGCTGGTCACACGATGGGAATGGTGTGAGTTCAACCACCATGATTAGCTTGTAAAGTGAATGAGAGAGGGGTTGTAAAATTAATGTTTGAGGTTGGGGTGGAAAGGAGGGGAAGACGGGGCAGGATGGAGAGTACGCCTGCTTCTTGTAAGACTGTTAAAGTTGATGAGGTCTGGATAGGGGGAGGGATGGTTGGGGGGTGGGGGTGGGGTGGGGGGACAAGATAAGCTTGTTGGGTACAAATTCCTGGATATAAAAAATAATGAATTCTTTATAAGAAAATAAAAATGTTCAGGAGCGGGTGTAATGTGGGGAGAAGTGTGGTATGAGAATAGCGAGACGGAGATGTAAGCTTATTCTGTTGGTGGGAGTGAATAAGAGAGGTGGGTGATGAGGAGGTAAGGTAACAGTGACCCGTGAAAATGTTCAGTGTAACAAGACATCACTTTAATTATAAATAAATATAAAATACATTATTGCTGTAGTATTGTCGCATAATAATTATTACAAATTTCCTCATAAACGATTGGTCATCGTGGTTTGTCGGATATTTTTAGAAATAGGGTTACTTTGTCTAATGAGAATTGTTAAGATTTATTTATCGTGATCTTTAAAGTGATGCCTGCAAAAGAGAGGCAAACCTATTGTTATACGTACGCTTATATTTTTTCCCTCTCTTGCCGAGGAGCTATTTGTAGTACGTGTGCAACGTCGCTCGAAACGCCACTCTTGTCGCTGATTTGCATAAAGTCGACCGGTCCCACCATATTGATGGCAGATCAAAGTTCAAATCAACTGGCAATCAAACGGCCATTCTCCTTATGGCTAGATCTATGAACGATGAAATGTCAGCGAAAGGTCGGGTCCAAAGTTATATGGAGAGAGAGAGAGAGAGAGAGAGAGAGAGAGAGAGAGAGAGAGAGAGAGACAGACAGACAGACAGACAGACAGACAGAGTGACATAGAGACAGAGAGAGAGAGAGAGAGAGAGAGAGAGAGAGAGAGAGAGAGAGAGAGAGAGAGAGAGAGAGAGAGAGAGAGAGAGAGAGAGAGAGAGAGAGAGGCTATCATTTACCGACCAGTCTTTCTCTCCACCCCTCATCTTTCTGTTTCACTCTATTGTCCACTCAATACCCGGTGATTATTCTGCATCTAAAAACTTCTTTCCTAAGATCGTCGGTTTTTCCTTATTTTTTATTTTGTTTAATCTGTACACCATCTCTCTTTATTCCTTCTTTTTAGATATCTATAAAAGACTTTTTGTCTCTCACTCCGATCTGTCTCCCCCTCCACCCCTCTTCTATCTGTGTCTAACTCTCTGTCTGTCTGTGTGTTTCTCTCTCTCTCTCTCTCTCTCTCTCTCTCTCTCTCTCTCTCTCTCTCTCTCTCTCTCTCTCTCTCTCTCTCTCTCTCTCTCTCTCTTCTCTCTCTCTCTCTCTCTTTCTCACTCACTGACTCTAAGCATGTCTGTCTTTGTGTGTCTTTATCTCTTCGCCTGACTATAATTGTCTGTGTCTCTCACTGTTTTCTTTCGATCCTTGCTCATTATGAATACATCTGCTTCTGCCTTTCTCTCTGCCTGTTTCTATTTGCTTTACTTCCATCATCCTCTTTCTCTATCTATCTATCAGTATAGGCTATCTATCTACCATACTATCTATCTATCTATCTATCTATCTATCTATCTATCTATCTATCTATCTATCTATCTATTATCTTTCACTCCTGCCTTCTCCTTCTTTATCACTGTCTGTGGGTATAGGAGTACATCAGATCTGTCTCACTGACTGTGGTTTTCCAAATCTCGAGGGACCCAAGCTTCAGTATAGACGTGCAATCCTTCATCAGAAAACACAGTCTTTACACACTGGGAACACTCCGGTGACACACTGGTGACACACCGATGTCACACTGATGTCACCTGCACAAACATTCCTTAAAAATAATAATGAAATAAAAAAGTATCGCTTTTTCGTCTGATGCATCTTATTCCTGGATTTAAAAAAAAAAAAAAAAAAAAAAAACCAACCCAACTTAAGTTTAATGATAAAGCCAAATCTACTGCCCCTAAAGAAGGATGAGTGATGTATAAGAATACAGTTTATGTACAATAGTGCAGTATTTAACCGAAACTAAATTCACTAAAATGAATTTGAAACTTGAACAAAAATATCTTTTTTCCAGAACGTAGAGTTATGTAAGTTCTGATTTTGAATACCGTGAAAGACATTTCCTTCGGTGACCAGATTGTATCACCGTTGCTTGCTAGCAACTCTTCCACTTTATTTCTCTATACCATCTAGACCTTAGAGCTTAATGACAGCTGTTTCGTACCTTTTGTTTCTAATAATGACATCTAAAACGCTGATAGCTATTAAGTAAACATAAACTATAATTACCGGTAGGTTATTCCCAATCAGTTAATGTGCACTTTAGTAGGAACGCGTTACCATTACAACGGTATGTTTTTGCTAAGAGAAGTGCATTTCTAAATCTTTTATTGATCAGGATGGAATATATCTGGTTTCTGATCCATTACCTGGGTTTTTCCATATCCATTACATTCTTGTTGTAAAATGTCTAAAGTACGGAGCAGTCAAAGAACAAAAACATTGAAGAAATCTCTAGGAAGAAAACCTGCTCATCCACAGAATGTCTAAAGTACGGAGCAGACAATGAACAAAAACATTGAAGAAATCTCTGGGAAGAAAACCTGCTCATCCACAGAATGTCTAAAGTACGGAGCAGACAATGAACAAAAACATTGAAGAAATCTCTAGGAAGAAAACCTGCTCATCCACAGAATGTCTAAAGTACGGAGCAGACAATGAACAAAAACATTGAAGAAATCTCTAGGAAGAAAACCTGCTCATCCACAGAATGTCTAAAGTACGGAGCAGACAATGAACAAAAACATTGAAGAAATCTCTAGGAAGAAAACCTGCTCATCCACAGAATGTCTAAAGTACGGAGCAGACAATGAACAAAAACATTGAAGAAATCTCTGGGAAGAGAACCTGCTCATCCACAGAATGTCAAAAAACGGTGACATCATTTTGGAATAGGCAAGAATCCTCTACAGATGGGCAGAGGACATGAGTGAACTTTTTGAAGACCACAGAGGGGATTGTAGCGTAACGAAGCGCAATCTTGCTTGTCCACCTTTCATGGAAGATGAGATCCGGGCAGGAATAAGAAAGCTGAAACGAGGCAAAGCAACAGGCCCAGACAGTAACTCAACGAAATCTGTATGGCACAGGTCAGATTCCACTACACTCATTCTTCAAATCTGTATTTATAGTACTGCCAAAGAAACCAGGGACAACAGAGTGTGAATTACATAGAAAGGTCAGTCTTATGAGCCAGATCACGAAAATACTGTAAAGAATCATCATGATGCGAATCAGAAACAAAATCAAACTAGAAATGGAAGAGGAACAGTGTAGCTTTGTGGAGAGAGGGTATAAAAAAGCAATCTAAATCCTTCGAAGTATAATTGTACAAGCTCAGAAAGTACAAAAAGAGGTACATCTGTACTGCGTTCGCTACACCTAGGCATTGACAAAGTACGACAAGATGACACAATCACACAACTAACATATTTGAAGATAGATGGAAAAAATATACGTGTGGTCAAAAACATTTACTGGGAACAAACAGCAGCAATGCTAGTTGATGGGGAAATCAGCTTATTTAAAAAAACATAAAGCGTGGTGTCAGACAAGGATGTATGCTTTCCCCAGACCTTTCCGGTCTCAACAATGATATGATTATGCAAAACCTAGAGGGAAGCCCAGGAATTAAAGTAGGAGGGCACAACGTAAACAACTTGAGAGACGTCGCGCAGGTGAAGTGTATTAATTACAGAAAATAAAGAGAACTTGCAACATTATTAGACATTGCTGAGATCAATATCATCATCAACGGGAATAAACTCAAGCAAAGAATCAATGCAAAGTACTTGAGTACTTAAATATCAAGCAATGGACGCGACAACAATGAAATTGCATCAATAATAACTCAAGCAAAAAAGATCATTCCAGGTAATGAAATCAATGCGAACAAATAAACATATTTCCATTTACACAAGAAAAAGATCCTAGAGTGTAATCTTGAACCATTTCTTATGAATGGATGCGAGGCCAGGACAATTTCAAAACAAGTACCAAAGAAACTGGAGGCAACAGAAGTTTGGTTCTTAAAAAGAATGCTACGGATCTCATGAACGGTAAAGAAATCAAACGAAACAGTGTTACGAGAAATTGACTATACAAGATCACACATAAATAGAATACGTAAAAGCCAAGCAACCTTTTTAGGCCATGTGATAAGAACAGAGAAACTGGAAAATCTTGTGACAACTGGAATGATCGAAGGAAAATGCAGCAGGGACAAACAGCGTGAGATTACAGCCTAGGTGTTGGATGGACTGATATAGAGGCTCAAAGTCGGGCGAGTGACAGATGCACTCAAAGCGACGGGGAATAAGAGAAGCGTGAGGGACGTCATGATTACACACGCTAAAGAGCACGGCACCTGATTGCTTGAGTACGCTAGTGAACAGATCCGCCATGCTATTTTCTTTAGTTACTGTTTTGTTTCCTATGCACTTAAAAGAAGAGAATAGAAAGACTGCGGCTTTCCGTCAAGCTAGGAACAGGCCGAGTTCGAACCTATTGCTTCCTACTTAGCAGTCGAACGCTCTACCGCCTGAATCATATTGTGACCACATGGCCACAGTAGGGCTACACATGGGCGTTTCGAGATAGAACACTATACAGGACTTTAGGACCCTAAGGCCGTGCTTTGATGCATTTGATTTATTAATTCGGTGCCAATTTTTTTAATCCCATCAACTTGCGTCAGTAATGATGTATAATTTATTTTTTAACTTCATCATTGAAAGATGTAGTGAAGAATGCTTTGTGTATGTGTGGGTGGGTGTTATTTCCTCTTGTTTCTTATGCGAACAATAGTTGAGTTAACTTGCCCTTGTATGATTACTTCCCTGTCTGTCTGTCAGCCTGTCTCTGTCTCTGTCTCTGATTCTGTCGATCAGCCTTTTTATCTCTCTCTCACTCTCTCTCACTCTGACTCTCTCTCTCTCTCTCTCTCTCTCTCTCTCTCTCTCTCTCTCTTTCTCTCTCTCCCTCTTTCTTTCTCTTTCTTTCTCTCTCTTTTCCTCTCTCTTCCTGTCTTCCTTTTTTCATGATCTACTTTTTTCTTCTTCAACTGTGACTGTTGCTCTGGGATCTGACAAATACCTCAATAATTACTCTTTTATAGTTAATTTCATTACGAGCCACAAATAATTCAAGGTGGAACTGCTCACGAATCTGGAAAAGCGCTGAGAAACGACTCGTGCATAACAAATACATCTTGGAATTTCAATGTGATTTAAAATAATAAGATAAAAAAAAAACCTCTTCCGCCAGTGGTGAACTCCGGGTTTTATCACTCTCTGAAGACTCTGGTGTCTCCTTATCTTCCCGTGTAACATATTTATGACTAAACAGAATAATTACCTTTCATTACCCTTTCCCTCTAAATAAAAAAGAAAAGAAAAGAAAAAAAAGATAAAGTAATTTATTTAGAACCATAAGAACATCTTTTAACTGGTTCAACAGTTAAGCGCTACCAGGAAAATCAACCATGTGCATAAAAACCGGTACGGTGTAACATTTTCATGGTCCAGGTATGACACTGATCAAAGCTTAATAGATGGAGAGCTCTATATGCTTTAATAAAGGTCAGGAAGTTCCTGCCCGCTCTGATTGACAGAGATTGTGTACACTAATTGTTATTATATAATAATTCACATCGCGGTGATATAAATCCACTTACTTCGAATGGTCAACTGAGCAAAGCGCGCCGGGCAACTGACATTTTACAGCATTGAACTGGGGTTACTTAAAGGCAAATGATTGAGACAGGTTTTCAGAAACTCCAAATTCTTTCTATTGTGGTTAAATTTTCTTTAATTTTCTTTTATTTCTTTTTGTTCGAACAAGGAGACATAAAAACACTTCTTTGGAATACTTTTGGTTTAAAAAAAACTCTATGGCAAAATATTTTCAACAGAAAAACGATTCTATACAATTCACAATGAAAGCGGAATGTAAGGCATGTCACACCGTGAAGGGTTATGGGTTAACACTTTTCAAAACTTTTATTGACTACATAGACTCAAAATAGATTCTATGGAAGATCCGGAGTAAAACTGTCAAATACACGAAAGGAAAATCCAAAAAAAAAAAAAAAAAAATAGTGAACTTATCTCGTTTTACCAATCCAGCGTTTGGTTTGTAAGCACAGTCCACAGCGGTTGGAGATTCAAGGACTCGCCAAACATCAATGTGTCTCAATCATATAAGAATAACCTTAATGGAAAATAAAACAAAACCATCCCGTTGAGGTAGAAGCTGCTAAAGGAAATCTGTTGAGTAGAATAAAAAATGTGAAATCTGATGCTTTCATGAAGATTTTTAATGAATTGTAAAAAAAAAAACAAAAAAACAAACAAAAAAACAAACAAAAAAAAAAAACCTTAAAATACCCTGTCTGACGCTTTCACATTCACCTACCACCCCCCCCCCCCCACACACACACACCCCACCCCACCCCACTCCTCACAGGTTTAAAAAATATTGCTGTGTTGATGTTACCTCTCGCACAATCTACTGAGGTTTGTAGATCTAATCTGTTGTGCTAGGTCCAATTTTAAACCCTGCCTGCTCTTCAGCAATGATCACCTCTGCTTGTGGTTTCTCTCTGTTCAACACTATCTTGAACATGACCTTACTGAGATGGCTTACAAGACTGATGGTGCGATAATTTTGACAGAGGTGTATGTTGCCTTTCTTGAAAGAGTGACATCCCCTCCAAGCTGTGCCATATCCATCTCCGGGATACCTTGTGGTGGCCAAACAGATTTTTATAGCTGGCAAATTCCAAAAGCCTAAGACCTTTATCATTTGACTTTGAGTTGCGGTGTTGTCCACATGTTCTTTTCCAGTTCTTGTATGCATCCCTTCCTGCTTTTGAATTCCTGCCGCCTCCCCCCCCCCCGCCATTCCATGTTCAACGATGGTGTCTTTCTTGGGGTCTGGTCTATCGCTTCTTCGCAGCCTCATCATCATGGTCTAACTTCAGAGCATAATTATGCTTCAATAGTGGTGATGTTGAATGGGTCTGCCCTAAGGCGGATGGTAATAACCCGCTGGAAATAGGGTGGCACCGCATGATAGTGTTCACGATGACTTTATAACCAAGAAACACAACGACATTGACATGCTTGAAATTTCCTAATTCTCCGCTGAAGTACATCTTGTGGTCTTCTTTGGTTGTGATTTCCCCAAACCTCTTTCATCGTACTCCACATTGCCCAAGTGCGGCTTATCGGTATTTGTCCATCTCGTAAGTCAGCTCTTCTAGCTTCCCTGCTGTTCTCAATGTCCGTAGGTTCCACGTGCTAATTGTGAAGTTGTTTCTGGTACGGATCTTTTGTGAATCAGTCATATACATTCCACCTCGCTCCTAGTGAACAACAGAAGGCGCGGTCCTTAATATCACGGGTGACGACCAGTCCAGTATGATATCTGAGTTGGTTGTCATTTCATGTGAAGTGAGGAAGTTTGGCGGTGCCCATCCATCTCCAAGCTCCCGCAGGCCCATGACCACGGAAATGATGTAGATCGCCCGCGATCACGTACACTTGACCGTTGAATTCATCTGTAAACCCTCTACTCGGACCGTTGTGTGCTTGATGCTGCTCATACGTCTAGAGGTGAAGTGTGCACACCACGCCCTCGCATGGTTCTGCGATCAGCTGAAGCGATATACCGGGTTATGGGTGTTTGGAGCCACAATGGGAGAGATTCAGGGGATGTGTGTGTGGTCGAGAGGAGGTGACCGTCCACCCTACCAGGTAGGGTACAGCGTGACAAGCTAAAAAGTCAAAAGTTAAGCAACTGCAGCCTGCCGTAAATCTGCAGAGAATTCACAAAAGATGCTGACAGGTGTATTAAAAAAAACAAGTTATACAATAGAAAATGATTGAAATGAGCAAGACAGTTTTTATATCAGTAAGATAAGAGGAACAAAAACAAAGGGCGTTTGACTAACTTGGAATGTATGGAGCGTTCGTTTCCATCTTTTCCTCATTGTGGACAAAATTTGTGCTTGTAATAAGAGCTGAAAGAGTCACAAATCAGGCCAGTAGCCATCATAGGACCTTTTTAAGATTTCTATCATATTTATTCTAAATGAAAGTGTTGCAACACTTAACATACCTTTTTTAATCAACAATCAAACTATCCTGTTTAGAAAGTTATACGCATAATAAACAATATTAATGATCCTTTTTTAGTTTTAACTTCATGTCACCGCAGCAACACGAAAAACTTGAACACTATGAACATCCATACAACTGTTGCATGTGAATACCCGAATTTTTTTTACAATTACGAAATAAACATCCGAACATCCATGAAGCTGGGCCCACGCAGGTGATGCCAGAGTAAACAATGTGGAAAAAAAATCTGAGTTTTACAGTCTGAATGTCCAAGAGTTCAGTTCTCTTTATAAACAATGAGCTTTCCAAAAAAAAAAAAAAAAAAAGGAATAAAAACGATCATACCACAACCTCATATCTCACTAGAGTTCAACTTCTCCAAACATGTATTTAATTATTCTAGTGTCTATCCAGATCATCAGCCGCTTGAAATGAATGCTTTAAATAATCAAGTATTAGATTTTAGTCTTGTTCTTGCGGAGCCATAGGGGTAGGGGTGAGGGTAGCAAGCCATACCTCAATTTTTTTAAAGATAATCATCCAGTATCAAATAGTTTTTTTCCGAGCAACTAACTCTGCTATAGATCCAATAAGTGAAAAAAACATTGAATTTTGTCCCAAACTTCACGCCTATGATGTTGACGGCGGCTATTTTGAAAAAACAAAAACAAAAACAAAAAAACATGTGTACCAACAGTTTAAAAACCCTAAAGTTTTCTTGAGCTTTGACCAATCAACTCGAAAATAGGCAAGCAACTTAATATGAAAGTTCATGCAGAAGTTTTGTTTTGGTTTTTTTTTTTTTTTCAATATTTTTGTTAGAAAGAAAGATTTACTCCCATATTATCGTTTCATGGTGTGTCCTAACTTACTTAATTTGAAATTTTCTCCTCCCCCCCCCCCCCCCCCCCAAAGGAAAAAAAAAATGATATTTCAATATTTTATTAGGTACCAACAGGCCAAGTCTCATTTAAAAAAAAAAAATGATAAATAAAAATTTCCTTCCTCAGAAATTGACAAAAATTTTTTTTTAAAAATAAGCGCCATTTTCAGGAAAAAAAAGGCTAATCTTACAATTTAATATATAACAAACTAACGCAAAGGGACTTTTTGCAAAATTTTTATCTCGAGAAAATGATTCGAATTAGTTAACGGTTAGAAATGCCTAAGATGATTATTCTTCTGTTGAAGAATACGTCACTCCTTCTCGCCTCCCACTTTTTCAATCCCTAAAGAGTAGGTCTAGGTCCTCTGGTCTTGACATGTTGATTGCAGAACCCTCTTGGCTGTAGAGACAAAAAGAAGACTTACCTCGTCCATTTACGTGCTGTTTTCTACATGACATGAGATCTGGTTATTTTTGGAGTGTGGAATTGGAGTACAACTATAGTCATAAATGTACTGACATTTTTGAAGAGCCAATTCTATAGATATGGCTTTTTCACCTCCACAAAGCATTTTGGAGTATGACTACTATGGACAAGTCAATACTATTGGTGCCAAAGAGCAATGTAGGCTGTAAAAGCATCTTGTAAACCATGATAGGCTACATATTGCTCGACTCTACCACTTGGAAAGAAAATTATCGCTAAAAGATGCAAGCTTAAAAATGTCGAAGTTGAAACGGAGAGCTGTTAATTTTATACTACATTATGTTTATGGCTTCATGCCCCTTATGTGGCTAAATCGAACCCTGGAAAATTAAAGAATACGTGTTAAAATGGCAGGCATAAGTAGAAATCTTCACGCTAAAAGATAGTTATTCTTTGGACTCAGAAAACGGCTGCAAATTTCTAATTTTGTATCGTTAAGTTTCATCAAGAATACTCAATTTGTTCCCATAATACAACCCTAATATTTCACCTTCTTTGTTCTGTTCCCTACATCTACCTTGTTTTCTCCTAAAACGCCTCAAATGCATGCCAAGGCTCTGAAGTGACCAAGGTCATGCCACAGCTAGATTATACCATTGTAATAACGTGGCACATTTTTGGAGGAGGAGGGGGAAGGTGAATGAGATCTCCATGTCACCAACTTTTTAGTTTTAACGTTACAGTATGAACCAGTCTAAGGACTGCTACCCTGAGTTAACACGTCTACGATGCCTGCAGCACGTGTTAACTGTTACAGAACATGGTGTAGACTGTAGACCAATGCAGATCGAACGTCTCACGGAGCACGAAGCTTTTCGCGACCAGCAGGTAGTGCACGCAGCCACACACACACTCTCTCTCTTTCACTGCTCGGTCCACGGCGTGGATGATCCTTGGGGATTTGGCCTCGATTCTCCGTCTCGAGTCATGTTCAAGCTGCTGCTGACTGCAATGTACAGTTAACCCAAGTCCATTTAGTTTGCTTAAAGAATAATTTCACCGACGCGAGTTGAATACGAATGTCATCACATTGAATTTATAATATTGCGGAAAGAGTTCCTTTTAGGTGCGGACTAATTTACACACCCAAGAGGGCTTCGTTTGATCGGGACCATAATAATAATAATAATAATAATAATAATAATAATAATAATAATAATAATAATAATAATAATAATAATGAAGTTATTTCCTAGCGCCTCTTCCTATTTGTAGGCTCGAAGCTCTTTACAATAGTCTATTTACAAACGTTTAACATAGTGACACTAGTCTATAGTCTAAAACCTAGTCCATTAACAATAAACAAATGGGTTTTCAATAGGGTCTTAAACTGACTTATAGAACTCGCCTCCCTGATGGAGAGGGGAAGAGCATTCCAGACAACTGGTGCACATTGTACAAATGCTCTATGGCCGTCTTTTCTTGATGGTTTGCATAGAAAAAGATTGGGCTTGGTTTTTGCTTGGGGTTACACAAAGAAGAAAAATTAATTTATTTAAGTTTAAATCATTTTATAACACTAAGTTCCTAGTAGGAAACACACTATAGAGTTGCTACTGTTTCTTCTATGTAAAAAACCGTCCGTACCTATAAGGTACTCTTTCCAATATTGCTTCAAAACAAATTTAGGTGACAAAAACTTTAACGTCATTTTAGTTACTTGTTGACACGAAAAGTAGGTGTAGGACCTCGGAGTTTATTTTTTTTTTAATTTATTTTTATTTTCTTCTTGAATAATGACTTTAAGATGAAGGAAAATTATCTGCGAAGAGACAACCACTGAGACGAAAGAATGAGAAAATATGTTTCTTTATTTTATTTCAGTGAATCACGACACAGTCATACTGACACATGATTTTAAAAAAAAAGGTGAATCAATGAAACCGCCCAATTGGTTTTCTTGCACATTAAAATCTGATCATATGAGACCATTGTACTTTCAAGTATTAAAGACCTTAAAGAAATTATTGTTTACACATGGTATCACGGCTCGCCTATTTAAACACTTTCATTTCTCTCATTCTCTGGGTCTGCTAGTTTCCTCTTCCAAATTTTTTTTTTTTTCGTTACCGAGACCCTCTCTAAGTTTGGCGCAAGGCGTTGGTTGTGTGGATTGTGGTTTAGTTCATTTAACTCTTTCAGGGGACTTGCTTTAGAAGCTCAGATCGAGGCCTGCGCTTCAGAGTTGTGTGTAGTGATATTCCACATCCACACTTATCTCCACATATCACACGAAAGTGTGCCAAATCCGAGCCATGGTTGGAAAGTTTAATTTACAGAGAGGGTTGTAATGTTTTCTATTCATTCTGTCAAATGCCTATTAATTAAGTCTATTAGTTTTAAGTGAAGATAACACATGTTCAGTTCAGGTAGCCATTTTTTTTGTGTGTTTGAAACCGAATTTGCCAGCGCATAAAAAATGTGGGAGATTTTTACCTCACCTCAAGTGACAGATCTTTAGGAGGCATGGTTACTTTTGTATTGGGAGAAAAATAACTTCAGAAATTAGATTTATTCAAATTTGTTATTCAGTACTTTTGACTCAGGTTATTAAAGACGAGGAGCAAAGTAGGCGCGTGTGTATATTTTCTTTTTAATTTTTATTTATATTATTTATTTTTTTTTGGGAGGGGAGAAGCGGTGGAGATCGGGGACTATTAAATTATAAGGTAAAAGAGGGCGAAGGAGACAAAGGAAATGTCTTTTTTTACTCTTTTAATATAAATGCTCTACACTCCAGCGAAATGTCGAAAATTACATTCAAAACTAGCAAATCTACTACGAGCGAGCCAGGAAAAGTCAAAGTAGGCCAGTAAGATTACGAAGAGGAGACGGGTTGAACTACGCCTGCCGAGTCCTTAGAAACCTGGACAACGTGTTGTGCTGTCTCGCCTTCTCCCTTACCCATACGTGACGGACCAGAAGAGAAGGCAACACGATATTTATGCATACCCATATTTTGTGATTATGAACTCACCCGAAACCCGTGGATCTAGGATTGCCTTGATCTCTCGCCTCAAGTGTGTAGATTTCTTCAGTCGATACATATCATTCGAGCGATTTGCATTACAATTAAGTTTTAGATGTTTTTCAGCTCCATTAAGACTTGTAAATAACGATTTGTGATATATTTCGCTGTCCCATATTATACTATGTATTGACACACCCGCCTTTTGGGATCCTTTATAATTACCAAGTTATCCTCCATGTGTGGACTTTTTTGCTTTCTATTTGGATTTCTTGTTATTGAAGTGGAAATCGGCAATGGGCGGGAGTGTTAAAGACAGGAAAAATGTCAAGAGCCTACCTGCAAAATACTGTGTCGGACTTCCAGTTGGGTATATCGGTAGGTTGGTTTAGTATATTAAGTTATCATATTAGATATGTCATGCCATAAATCTTTTTAATTAATGATAATTCATTGGCAGAGGAAAGATAAGTTATAACTATCTTTGGTAGGACTCTCGATTTGGGTATCTAAGTTTAGTATATTAAGATATGATATAGGATATATGATGCCGTAGATTTTTGTAGTGGTAATTCATTGTTAGAAACTGATTAACAGTTACTTAAGGCACACAAAATCAAGCCAATCTTTTTCTATGGCCCGATCAAACGAAGCCCTCTTAAGTATGAAGTACCGCACCCATTCGGAAGTGCCTCCGGAAAGAGTTCCTTTTAGGTACGGACTAATTTACACACCAAAGAGGGCTTCGTTTGATCGGGACCATAGAAAAAGATTGGGTTTGATTTTAAAACATTTTACAACACTAAGTTTAAATCCTTTTATAACTCGTAAGTTCCAAGTAGGAAACACACCATATGGTTGCTACTGTTCTTCTATGTAAACTCTTTTGGGGTTTGGCTCCACATAATTCTTAAATCTGCTGTCATTAGGGCTGCACTCTCAAGATATATAAATCAGTAATTTTAGGGGTTCATAGGAACTTGATTGCATAAAATGATAAATTAAATACTATTTATATTTATATTTTAAATAGCTCAATTCTATGACAAAGTGTGCTTAGCTGACTTTATAGCACGTTCCTTCACACAAAAAAATAAAAAATTAAATAAATTCCTCTTCTTTGTTGTTAATGACATTGAAGTTATTAACAATGGTGGCTCTATCATTGAGTCTCCTTTCCTCCAGAAATTCCATCTTTGCTTACCCCCCAATCTTTGAAATTCTCCATGTGAAGAAAGTTATCATTATACAACAGTGCACAGTAATTTATGTTTTCCAAGAGTTGATAGGACTTGCAGAAAAAAGCTCCATTTCAGTGCTTTTGTCTTGATTATTTTAGAAATCATGAGTTTGAAAAGAATTGGATGGGGTATATGGGGCTCATTCTGTTTCATAGGCACCGAAAACTCTGACTCAGTTATTTTTATCATTGAATACTTTCAAGATTCTGCGATCTTTTGTCCAGATCCTCTTTTGTACCTGCCAATTTTTCTAACCTGTGTTTTGTTTTGTTTTTTTGGCATATTTTAGTCTTACTTGATGTCAGTAAAAAAAACCTCGTGTGTGTTTTTGAAAGTGGAATGTAACTATTGAAGATTGTATTGACTAAATTTACATAATGTAGATCTCTTGCCTTATTAAGAGCTTGGATTAATTGCTTTTTTTTTGGCTTCAATATATTTTTTTTTTCTTTTAAAGATTTTTTACTTAGAAATTTCAACCTCTTTTACTTGCTCAGCAGGGAAAAACAGTGTGAAAAGATGCTGGATGGGCTAACAAAGTGGTTCAAAGTAGGAAGAGTGACAAAAGCACTGAAAGTGACGAGGGATGGATATACATGGAAGGTCATCATCACCTACGTTATTAAGAGCATGGCACCTGGTTGATTGAGTTAATTGCTATTTTATATTATCCTGTGACCAACAGACATAGAAATATGTGTTTTGGCTTACTCCTACTAGCTATGTGGTGGCCGGTAAGTAAGATTAAGTCGTCAGTTCTATAACTTTATTTTTAATAAGTGTAATTTATGGTTTTGACTATTTCTATATCTTTCACGGCTGTTAAAATAGACCAAAAAGCGGCAACTTAGTTTGCTTCCAGGCCCTACCTCAGACACTGGCAGTTAGTGGGGGTGGATCGGTGATCAATTACCTGTTTTGCAGGCTACAACCGTGTAAATGCCCGTGCGTAACGGTGCACTGAGGTACACTGTTAAATCTAAAAATTGGGAATTTTTACTTTGTTTTTTGCAATCCGCAATGTAAATCTGGCCTCATTGACACTCAAGTATATCAAACATATATTCACTTTAAAGCTGAAATTTTCCTGATTACAAGCTGCTATATTTTTTTATCTCTTAACTATATCGTATTTACATGGTG
>JAWDGP010007861.1:0-23113 GCA_033675545.1 Elysia crispata | reverse complement strand
TTTTTCAGTCCTGAGGTGTTGACTAATCCAGATAATACTGTATTGGAAAAAGATGTTTGATATCAGAAATGCAGAAGTTTCTATGCTTACAACCAGTCAGATTTTATTTATTAGAGTATTTTACCTCATCACTGAGCAATATGGAACATTCAATAAAGAAAGAAAAGTTCGGAATCAAATTAAAAAAAAAGAACTTTGGAATTATCAAAATTTTATTGATCAAGGCGTAGTGATGTTCATATCATAACTTATGTTGTGGAGTCCAAGAAAGCCAACATGATATTTTAATTCATTTTAGCCTAATCATGACCAGTGTCGATGGGGCTGATCCAGTAGAGCCTAGATATAGTTTAGGCTGAAGTCACAAACAATAAAGATCTGATGAATTTAAAGAAGTCCTGTGGCAGGTGTTACCATCATCATTCCCCCTTTATCCTTGTTTTCCTTTTATCATGATAATTTAAATTTAGCTTAATTCAGTCTTACATTTATTTCTAAGACTGAAATAATGGGAGTGAACTGTGTTTCATTAGCTCGATCCTGTAATTTTTTTTTATTATTTTATGCTCATCGAATTTGTTGGAGTCAAGATTTACACAGTGTGTAAATCTGTAGTACAAAAGATTAAAAGAAAGTTATTTTAATTCTCAGCTATTTTTAGCTTGTAGGTTAGTTCTAATGCTCCGCCTTGATTGGAATCAAAGAGTGAAAGATTTTTTAATTACATGTGTACATAGAAACATATGTTTTATAAATTACTAAGAAATTATTTATTTTTTGATAAAGCCAATGACAATTTTTTTATTAGATATGAATTGAAACCATGTGCCTCATTTTGTGTTTTTGCTGCTTAGCTTCATGATTTCCTCATTAATTAAATGCTCATTTCATCATTAGTCTTTAATTGAACCAGATTTTCTTATGCAAAAAAAAGGAACTGTATTTACTTATTACAATGTGTATGGTACAATCTTTGAATTCTTTTTGTATAAAAAATTTTAGTATGTAATTTGTTGCAAAATAAATATTGACATAAGACTATAAGGAGCAGATCTTTTTTCATATGACTCTTTGTTTATTTTTGTTTGTAATATTACATTGTAAAACATGAAAAATACATTAACCTGTATGTGATAGATAGAATTTTTAAAGTAAAAAGAATTTATTTGGAAGTAAACTTTTTGCAACTCTAAGTGCTAACCTGGAATTGCAAATTGACAAACTGAAATAAAGCCTAAACGTTTTGTGTTTTGCTTTATGCATATATCCAATAACCAAACTGAAAATGCCCAATGTTTAACTGTAAAAGAGTAGTGTAAACCTCGCACATAAAATTTATCACAAGAGCGAACAACCACAAAGAGGAATCATAACTTGGGGAAAAAAGATAGAGTTTCACAAAGTTGCATGAATGTGAAAAATCTGTATTCAATTTATCTATCATGGACTGATAGAGTGATGGGCTGTGTTTATTTGCCCTAATCCCAAATGCTGTGAAGTATTAAAGAACTCTTAGAAGAACCAGAAAAATATATGAGCTTCAAATTTTTTCCTTTGATTTTCTCAGTTTACTGATTTACCAAGCAGACTGTGAAATTTCAGTTTTCCTTCACATCGTGTTTCTGCAGAGGATAGGTAGCAATTATGTAAATGTGTATACAGGTAATGAGATATGCATAAAAAATTAATTGAAACATTTTGTGAGTTGCTGCCTAAATTCAGAGAATCAATAAAAAGACTAACAATCTGACAGTGATTTAAGCTAAAGAAAAATTATATTTGCTGTTATTGTAATGTATTAGCATCTGCTGTGACAATTCCAGCTAATCAATTCTAGGATAATCTGATTTTATTTTATTGCTAAATGCTTCATTGTGCTTGTGAGCATAGACTTCAACACCTAAGAAAGTCAATTTGGCCTCCCTTCCTGTGTCAAGCCTAAGAATACAAAACTCGAGGTATATTAATCGGTTACTCAAACACTCAGCATGAAAGAAAGCAAATTAAGTGGTCACTAAAAATTTACATGTAGTTTAATAATTGTATATAGGTTGACACAAAATAGAAGTCAGAGAATGATACATATTTTGTGCATGGAGACTGAAGTTTGCAGAAAACTCTGGTATACTAAAGTCAAGTAAAAATTAAGTTTTTAAGCCAGAGATGCCTCCCAAGTTTGAAAATTTTGCCTGAACTTTTTCACTCCCCACCTCCACACAGAAACACGCATATTCAATTCCAATCAATCACTTCATTGACTCTACAATCTGTTTGAGTAAGATCGTCCTCTTGTGCTTCATTCTATTATTTGACAGCAAGTTCACAATTTTTTTTCTCATCCACATTTTTCCACTTTAGATTAAGTTTACCAGGAATTTGGGAATTGCGTGACTGCTGTATTTCTGACAATTGCCTGAAAAGTGGCATCTCTGATAAACTATGTTTAAGATACATGAGAGTTTACTAAAATAATTTACTTCGGGCCATACACTGGTAACTTTTATTCACATTTAAATTAATGTTCTCTGAGTACTATCAGTCACTCTTTGTGTAGCCAAAAGCTGTCCATGCCCCCAGGTCAACAGTGAAGAAAAATATTTCCATCTCATTTATTGGGTCCATAGCATTGCAAAAAACAAGACAACAAAAAAGAAAAAAAATTACATTAAAAATAACTGTCAGGTTTTATTCCAGATGCAGTGATGAGAGATATTAAGTACACGAGCACTAAATGTGTGATTAAAAAATGATAAATATTTACCAACTTCTTTTACAAAGATCTAAAGTATTCTAAAGACATACATTTCACAACTAACAGGATACATGATTTAAAAAAAAAACCTATTGTGTTAACTTTGTAAACCTTCTAATTTGATGGATTGTCTTCTTTCTGCTCGAGACTTCTCCCTGTTTCTTGCTATTTCCCCTGTTGGATCCTCTCCCGTTCTAGCTTGGCCTTTGTCACTGACTTATCTCCATTTGGAGGGGGTGGGTGCATCTGGAGTGATACCAAAAATCTCATCAATAGTCGGAGTGACTGTTATCTTGGGGCCAATGGAAGTCCAGATGTAGCACAGGTTAGGCTCGTGGCTCACCGTCTTATAAGGTGCATCACGGGCACGGAGGTAGTCTGAGGGAGCATGGCAAACAAACTCCATGAAGTCCATTTTACGCGGTAGATCCCTCCTCAGGCCCTGGGTGTTAAGGGAAGACAAATACATGTACCTGCATCAGTCTCACAAAAATAATAGTTGAATACAAGCATTTAGTCAATTGGGCTCATACACTGTATTAACTTGGCCAATGCATGATCAGTCCGAAAAAATAAAAAGACTAGTACCGAATTACTGCAAACCAAACAATAATGAGAAGGAAAAATGCCCTCTTTAATCCTGTACATAAAAGAAAAATCTTCAGTGAGTAGCATGAAAAGGTAAAAATAAGGAAACAAAGAGAAAACCAGCAAGGGAAAATGGATGAGTTCAAGAGATTTGTGATTTCCTACTGGGATCTGTGTTCAACCTAATAATGCTTAATTGTATTTATAAGTCTGTCGCAGCACTAGTCATTAGGCACATTGAAGAGCATAAGCTGAGTATTTTGCAGAAAACTAAAGAACTTCTAACATCCTGCTTGTGGGATCAAGTGCTAACTCAA
The DNA here is from genome assembly GCA_033675545.1 of Elysia crispata. Lineage (NCBI taxonomy): Eukaryota > Metazoa > Mollusca > Gastropoda > Plakobranchidae > Elysia > Elysia crispata. Next base: position 19,456 of record JAWDGP010007861.1, on the reverse strand, counting down.
AATTTTTCCTCATTAAATCTCTTAAAAAAAGAAAAACCGACTACAGTGCAAACCTCATAATTCGAATTGCATGGGAATGGATTAAATCTTCAAATTAACAGTATTCGAATTACAAAAATGTGATTTATAACAGACTCTAAGAGCTCGTTGAGTGAGTGTGTACTGAGCCTGCAACGAGCAACCCTCCCCACTTTTCCCTGTCCCACGTTGCCTTTATCTAGTATCAGTACAGATTTACTACTGGCATTTGTTAATGCATCTGCTCCCTTTCCTTGATTTGTAAGTGCACTGGATCAGCCTTTTTTGGGCAGTGATTGGCATTGCTTGCTGCTTGAGAGATGCATGTAGCACTTTTGTAATGCCTTATGAGGTGGTATCGACTTCGAATTAAGAGAATCAAATCAGAAATACTTCAAAATACGGAGTCCGATTCTAACAAAGCCAAAGAGAAAAAAAAAACCTATCTATCTTGCAAAATTCGGTTTATGAGAAATTTGAATAATCAGACTTCGTGTTTCCTGAGGTTTCCACTGTAGATCACTTGTTTTTTTTTTTTACCTTCTACTTGAAAAAAAGTTCTCAAAAGATCTTTATAATTCATAAAATATCCAATATTTACCTAATATGTATGAGTTGGGATTCAAATCTATTGCTTGGAAGAATGAACAACAGTTGGAAGTAGCCATGTTATGACAGCGCTCTTCCTCATTGTACTGGTCAGACAGGAGAATCCTCTTAGTTGGGCATAGTAAACTCCTCCCTCATGGTCCACCAATGATACAACATCCCCCACTTGGTAGTATTGGTCCTTTAAAAAGATCGACACTCATAGTCATAATTACATCAATTTGGAAGTTCAGAAAGATAAATTAAGTCATAAAATGAAGCTCTAAAATAGCTTGGAGCTATACCATAAATCTGACAACAATTTTAAACATGCAAAGATTTCCATTCATCTATCTTATTTTCTTTGAAATCCCAGCTTCCAAGAAAAGATCAGTTCTATTCCCATTCAAGTTGATATGTGCTCTCACTAGTCGTAAGCGCTTAAACATGTTTGAGTTAGAGAAAAAATTATGAAATTAAACAGTGCTTAGTTCAAGCCTAAGATGCCTTTAACATTAAAACAAACCTTGTGAAACACACTTTCCCCAGTCACAAATGTAGCCACTGATGGAGGAGCCTTAGAGGGTTGCTAGTGAGGGGGGAAAAAAACCAGATTAAGTTAATATTTCAGTCAAAATTTTCCTTCTCCCTCTCTTTAAGGTGCACAATCCTAATTTTCTCTATCCAGAAAATTTGAAATCGATTAATTTTTTTCCGAATAAAAAAAACTGGTTAGGATAGAAAAGTGACTCCAGTGACAGTTATGAATTTATAGTGGACAGCATTGTTACTGGTTACAAAGAAAGCAATGCTGTGCCTTGAGCAACAAAACTTTCCGATGTGTGAGTGTGGTTCATCCACATACTTTACAAGAGTTTTCATCTGGCGGAGGGAAGAGGCGCCTAGTTGGACTTATATATGAATAGTTTCTAGACTGCAAGAAATTAGCAGTGGGCACTCATAAAAACCATAAAAAACATTGCTGTCTAAAATAAAGGGCAAATTATGTTGTTAAGAAAAAAATTAAAAAAAAACCTTTTCAGAATTTTATTTTATGAGCTTTTCAGAAGGAGACTTTCCAAATTAGGGAAGACACTCAAAATTTAAAGGCAGCTGTGGTTCTTCCCTTTTTGCAGCAACAAGATTTAGTTTTTTTTTTTACTCTTTCTCTCAAAATTTTATCTCAAAGACTTTAAAATAACCAGGCTAGACTGCATCGTAAATTGACATCAAACCTTTCAACTAATGTAACCTAAGGACCACATGTGCTGTTGTTAGTTTTGCCATTTTTGGTTGTTAAGCTTACAAGGATGGGTGCACTCTCTAGTTACCTGTACAGATAGCTCTCTTTTCTAAAATATTTCACAGTATGACTATCTCATGCAATGAATGCTAATTTGACACTTTGAGAATAATCATAAAAAAAAAAAATTCAATTCTAAACTCAATTTTAGGAAGTTCTTTTTCTGCTGATCAAGCGACAGGATTATTAAAGAAAGCGAGAACTTATAGGCACAACACATGAGAATCACAGAAATGTCAACTATGACTCTAAAAATTGGGTAAAATTGCAGATTTAACAGCCCACCTCACATCCGGCTTCACAATTGAATGTTTCCTCACAAAATCGAAACTTGTAGTTTAATAGGATTTTAGAGCAACACAAAAATGCTTATAATAGTTATATCTTGAAAAGTATATTTGTGACTAATAAAACCTTCATATTAGAGTTCAGCATATCAAATTCATTAAGAAAACTACAACTTTAAAGCTTAGGGTGAGGTTTTTTTTTTCTTTTTTTTTTAATGTGATCAGTATTATCAGATTCCTGTAGTTCTAGTAAGCTCAAGAACTCACTGTCTTTTTGAAAATGACTCTCCTCCCTTTGCCTTTTGTTGAAAGTGACTTAGCAAACACTTGTGGGGCTTTCTTTGTTGGTTTGATCCTACTGCTTTTCCGTAAAACTGGCATCCCACTTCCAGTAGACCCTGTTGTGGATCCAGGTATTGATGCATTGCCATTTTTCTGTGGGACAATGGCTTGTGATGTAGATCCTGCTTCTGGTTTATTAATGGCGACTGTGTTCGAGAGTGAAATACCACTAGACTGTTTCAAACCACATGAATTACACAAAACCTGTCCTGAGACACCTTTCCTCCAAATTGGAGAGTATGAAATTTTGCAGGATGAGCACAATGGTTTTACACCGAAAGGCATTGTTCTTGTCTAGTTTCAAGGCACACTCTAAAAATGATCAATTTAAATTAAATTGGTCCTTCATCTGTCCTTCGAATACAATTTGGAAATTACAAGATGAATCTAGAAAATCTTGAAAGGACCCAGATTTAGAAGTGCACAGATTCCTGTTATAGAGATCTATTAATCTATCCAAACTCATGCACCTGGAATTATGCTTTCAGAAATCGCAAAAGATTCTGAATTTTAGCGTTTACAGGTTTTCATTGATGGAATCTATCTGCACAAATTTTAGGTCGAGAAAAGACTTGATGTATGCATCTATATCTCTAAACTAAGCACTTTTAACCAAGTTTGCTATTCAAATATATATCTAGCTCTAGATCAAGTGTAGAAAATATAGATCTATCTAGTATAGATTTGTCAAAATCTGTGTAGATGTAGATGTAGATCTAGATCTCGATTTCTAACTTTCTAAGCTTATTCAACATCCAAACCAATGCGAAGTGAAACCTATAAGAAAGATAACTCTGGGTAGCAGTCTAAAAATAACAAAAATAATGGTTTGGATAAAAATCTGACAATGTTTTGTAGATAATTTTCTTAATTTTATTATCGTTGTTGGTAATATTGACATAAATTATATGACACATAAACAGGGACATTCATTACACATCAAAAGATATTGTATTAAAAACAAAAAGGATGAAAAAAATCCAACCCCCAGTCAATAATGCACTTTCATTTAACGTTCTTCTATTGCGACGACTAGCGTTTACCTTTTACCTTTAGCTAAACCTTGAGCATGTCGTCACTTCAACGGACAGTAATGATTGCCACTGGTTATAATTAATCGTTCCATTCTTAGTAAGAGCCAGGCGTGGGCGTGGAGCATACATCAAAGTATTCTGCGTTCTTGTTTTTAAATTAAACTATACTCGTTCACATAATTGTCATATTGCTTTCAAGACATTTTAATTACTGGTATTCTTTTTTCTCACCCAAATAAGTAGTAGTAGTAGTAGTAGTAGTAGTAGTAGTAGCAGCAGCAGCAGCAGCAGCAGCAGCAGCAGTAGTAGTAGTAGTAGTAGTAGTAGTAGTAGTAGTAGTAGTAGTAGTAGTAGTAGTAGTAGTAGTAGTAGTGGTAGTAGTGTAGTAGTAGTAGTAGTAGTAGTAGTAGTAGTAGTAGGTGTAGTCGTAGTAGGAGTGGTTGTGGTGGTGGTGGTGGTGGTGGTAGTAGTAGTAGTAGTAGTAGTAGTAGTAGTAGTAGTAGTAGTAGCAGTAGTAGAATTGTAGAAGTAGGTCTAGTGGTAGTAGTAGTAGTAGTAGTAGGTGGTAGTAGTAGTAGTAGTAGTAGTAGTATGAGTAGTAGTAGTAGTAGTAGTAGTAGTAGTAGTAGTAGTAGTAGAAACAGCAGCAGCAGTATGAGTCGTAACGGAGTAGTAGTAGTAGTAGTAGTAGTAGTAGTAGTAGTAGTAGTAGTAGTAGTAGTAGCAGCAGCAGCAGCAGCAGCAGTAGTGGTAGTAGTAGTAGTAGTAGTAGTAGTAGTAGTAGTAGTAGCAGCAGCAGCAGCAGTAGTAGTAGTGGTAGTAGTAGTAGTAGTAGTAGTAGTAGTAGTAGTAGTAGTAGTAGTAGTAGTAGTAGTAGTAGTAGAAAAAGAAGCAGAAGTATTAGTCGTAACAGAGTAGTAGTAGCAGTAGAAACAGCAGCAGCAGCAGCAGTAGTAGTAGTAGTAGTAGTAGTAGTAGAATTGTAGAAGTAGGTCTAGTGGTAGTAGTAGTAGTAGTAGTAGTAGTAGTAGTAGTAGTAGTAGTAGTAGTAGTAGTAGTAGTAGTAGTAGTAGTAGTAGTAGTAGTAGTAGTAGTAGTAGTACACTCTTTGATATCATTTTAGATTTTGAGAGCATACGAAAAAAAAGAAAAAGAAAAACAACACACACACACATACACACACGCGCGCGCAAGACACGCAAGGAAAAAAAGCCACACACACCTTAAAAAATCAATTAAACGGAACAAAAAATTGCTTTATAATGGTGAACATTGGATTTTCTTGTCATAACAAGCTACTAACTAAAAGGCACTTCACTGCGATACGTCTGAATACAGCCGTAGCCTAATTTTTCACTGAGTATGTTTTATCTATCATTGAAATACTTTAGCACTCCAGGCCAGTTGCAGCTAATAGAACACGTTTTAAAGGAAACGTTTTTTTTTTTTTTTTTTTTTTTTAATCCTTGTAACTTTGTAAAGTTAATGTTCATGAAGTCTACACAAAGAATATCACAATTTGTGAAGTTTAAGACGTAATTAACTTGAAAAGAATTTCTTTGGATAATTTTTGTGATTGTGATTCATGGCAGGTCCATTTAGTTAACAATTATTGAAACGTATGGAGTTAATAGTTTATCAGTTGGTACCAGAAGCGAGATTCATGGTAGGACAATTGCCTTATAAATAATCATAGCTGTCAACTTTCTTTTTCGTATACACCGGATAGCAATAACCCGCAACAAGCAAGTTAAATAAACTGTTGAAATGTGAGACTCCTAACTTGGCTATTGATATGGCCGTGGTGCAATTCCAACAAGGATTTTAGTTTTATTTTCATTTAGTTCTTCGTGCATGCGCTGAAGCTTTTGGTCAACACCGATCGATATGGCCCCGTGGGAGTTAAAAATAACAGTGGAATGACTTAGATCTAAACCAAGATTTACGAAAAGACAGAAAAGTCCGTGATGGGGGTTATTTTTAGAAGGAGGTGCAGTTGCTTTGCTTCTCAGAAAGAGTTGAAGATGACATTTTTGTTTTGTTTTCTTCTTTAATTTCTTAAGAAATTCATTAAAGCTTGTCGTGGCTACTGTGTTTCAATTCTTTCCAGCATGCTTTTGTCTAACCGATCTTAACTTGCGTAGTTGTGATTGCGAGACAAAATTTCAAAGAGTTTATAAACCCACTACAGGAAATAACGCGGAAGATTACCTAATTTTTTTTTTCATATTGTAGTTCGTAAATTACATGAGATTCATCAGAAAATAATAATTATTATCTACACCTAGAGCTTTTGTTATAGCCCTACGTTCTAGTTCAAAATTCACTTTCGGTCAATTGATAACAGGTAGGCATCTAACATCAACACACTGATTGTTACACACCCGTTGCACATCTTCGCACCTGCCAAATACACTCGAAAATACCACATACTTTGGTCTTATTTTAATTAAGTCCTAAACTTTACCCCTAACCCAGTACGCCTGGCGGCTTGTAGGAACCATCATTGACACAGCGTCAACCAAGATTAGTGAAGCATGTTAAATTTGTTTCAAACATAAAGATAAGAAAAGAATGTTTATGTCGACATATAAAGTAGTAGGCCTATTTCTGAATGGGGTGAAATAAAAACAACAAACAATGTCGCTGCTGGTTCCACACACCAATTGAAAACAATAAATTTTATACCTGCACAAAAACATAATCACAAGATATTGCAATTGCTTTTAATACTATATGCATTTGCCGCTCTATCTTTTTCCTGTAGGCTATAGGATGTGATTTAGACCGTATGTCATTTTTATAAGAACCGTTGACTACTTTAATGTTCCCCTAACAAAAGAGGACTGTTACTTACACGTTCATAATAGCCATTTACACCATACAGACTTAGTCATATTTAATTTGGATTTTGTTCTGGAAATATTTATACAGTTCCTCATCTCTTCCGGAGAAATTGAAGGCCAGATTTATAAAACCATTCTTTTCAAAACTTGTACTAGATAGAATCATTATTCACATCGTCCTCATTTTGATGTCCAGATGGACCCTCTACGTTTATTTTCAGCGGAACAAGTTCTAGATGCGTTGAGGTAAAGTTCTCTCTCTCTCTCTTGCATCTTAGTCTCGGTAGACAACTTGCACAAGATCAGAGGATGACATACGTTGAGTGGAATTCTTCTTAGCCTTTCAGGTAGTATTTTTTTTACGTCAAGCGTATTAGAGTCCAGGATAGATAGCGAAAATGTAGAAATAACCAGCGACTAATTGCTTTTTAATGTCTTTTACATGTTCATATTTGAGCTAAATAACGTTATAGCATTAAAAGTTAAGCTACATGAGAGTTGCGGAACATGATTTTTCCAGGGTCAAAGAGCATGCAGCGCTAAAAACAACCCCCCCCCCATTTTTCCATTGTACATGTGGACAAGAGCATATAAAAAAGTCTTCAGATTGTAGCACGACAATGAATATTGTCTGTATAGACTGAAGCTCGACAATGAATATCGTCTGTATAGACTGTAGCACTACAACGCATATTGTCTGCATAGACTGTAGCACGACAATTGATATTGTCTGTAGAGACTGTAGCAGGACAAAGATTATTGTCTGCATAGACTGTAGCACGACAGTGGATATTGTCTTTATAGACTGAAGCACGACTATGAGTATTGTCTATATAAATCGTAGCACGACAATAGATATTGTCGGTATAGACTAAAGCACGACAATGAATATTGTCTGCACAGACTGTAGCACGACAATGGATATTGTCTGCACAGACTGTAGCACGACAATGGATATTGTCTTAGAGCAGCTGCTTTCGCCCTGTGGGAAACCTCTTTCAATCAGATCTTCAGTGGATGTATTTGAAACAACTTGGCTTATAGATTTTGCTTGATCTCTGCGGTTAATGGAAAGTACTAGACTGTGTATCAGTTTATCAATTAATATATCCTTTTCTTTTCTTTTCTAGGAGTACTTTGTAACGATGAGGTCAAGAGCTATTTTGTATGTAGTTTGCATTGCCGTGGTCATCATGATTGGCTTTAAAGTTATCTCACAGCTCATGCTAATGCCAAACCACCCATCTCATGCGGTACCGGCTGTCCAAGACAAAATAAGACATTCTGGGTTTGATGTCTACGGAAAAACAAACATCGCAAAACTATTGAACATCGGCAGCCATGACAATCTTAGTCCTGTATCATCAATGAAAGACAACAGATGTCCAGATATATTGGCAGGGATGACCAAAGGCCAATGGTTGACGCGACCTCTGACAGACTTTGAGCAGATGTCCATGGACGTTTACTTACAGGTAAAGCTCATACCTACAAAACTGTTACCATTTTGAACATATTGACGACAGCGAGATAAAATATGTTTATAACATACACACAAAACAAAACAACAACACCCCAAAAAAAAAAAAAAAAAAAAAAAAAACAAAAAAAAAAAACAAAACCCCCCCCCCCCCCAAAAAAAAAAAAAAAAAAAAAAAACCCAAAAAAACCACCTTTTCCTTATCCTAGCATTAACAGAGAGAAACTATAACTGGCATAACCTGAAATATATTTGTGTTATGTCCAGTGCATTTTTTTTAAGGTCGATAGGTCATCTATGTCAGAGGCTAATGAAACCGTATTGGTTGAATATATCTGAGGTAAAGACGAAAATGATTTGAACCGTATTGGTTGAATCATTCCATGAAACCACATTGGTTGAATATATGCTAGGTGAAGACGAAAATGATTTGTGTGGAGAATTGACAATCGCTTTATTTGATAATAGTCGTTGAGGCTACACGCAGCTAAAACTTCAATATTAGCCATGTTTCGCAGACAGAGTTACGTATCGTAAGTATGAGTTATACCGTAACTAATAGGACTAACACGTTTCCCTAGTGACGTGTGCAAATCGGCTTGAGTTGTTTTCATCGGAAGCCGCAAGCGAGCGTTAAAGGCCTGGTCCAGTACATCTGTCTAGACAGATGGTACTGGCCTGGTCAGTCTGGTCAACAGTCAAAACCAGTAAATCTTCTGCTGGTGGTATAACTGTCTCGGATCATGTGATTGTTATGTAATGTAACTGCGTGAGCATGCAGTGGAAACATACTCTCCATAGCGCGCTTGCACTTGGTCCAGGCTAGTACTCAGTACCGGCAGCATTATAGCATCGCTGGCAGTCATCATGTAACCCTTACTAAAATAGTTACGTTCTCTGTGGGAGGGCTAGCATGTTTGCGAAAAGTGGTTATTCTTCTAAGTATCGCTAGGTAGGAGGAGTATATGCAGATGATGTAGATCAGTCTAAAAATATAACGTCCTAGTCTAGCAAATGGCCCATTAGCCTTTCCTGCGAAATCTCAGGATTGTCAGATGTTAGTGACTCTACTTCTTCCAGACAGAGCGATCAGCCTTCCGAATCCCAGCCACCTTTCAGCGCCTCGACGGCAGGTGTGGCAATAACATCACATATGAGGAGACTCCACAGTACAACCACATGTGGTTCAAGTCAATCTGTAACCCGAAAGGCTCCACACCATGCTGCAAGAATGACAGGTAACACCAGCTTCCAATGTCAGTATTGGGATGTGATCACTCTGAAATAAAACGAACGAGACATTTTTATTTCAAATTTTAAATCTACTCATACTAGGTAAAGCATAAGGTCAAATAAAATTGAATGTCGCAGTGGAGGTTTGTGAATAGTTGCAAAGTACCGTAAAAACGAAAAAAAAAGGAAGTAGAGCGCAGCTTCAAAATTTATTAAACAAAACAAAACAAAACACGTAAGCTTTTGGCTTTTAAGTAATGCATATTAGAAATACACATCACACATTGGTAAAAATTGTAGGAGTTTAAAAGAGTTAAAGCTGCTACAGGGGAAAAAAGGAAGGAATGAAAGCAGTATAAGACATGCATACGGTTTCTGCATAACCTAAATCAGCTTCTAATTGCTTTTGGAGCAAGTTTCCACCTGTTGTGAAAAAATGCAGAAGAAAATTGTTTGCAATAAGCATGATATTTAGTTCCTTGTGCAAATCTTTGAAGAGTTCATGAATGAGGTTTGAAAATAAAGTCTGTAATATGTTCTCTGAATACGATGATATTTAAGAAATTTATTGAACACCCTTTGATTTTATGTGTGAATTAATTTAACCAGGTCTTTCGACACAGTGCATATAGTCTGCCCTTACAGCGCAAGAAAAAAATTCATCAACTTTAACAGCTGCAATTTTATGAAGAATATATACACACCATCATTGTCTTAAACTATTGGACTCTCACCTCTGATTTTACTTGTGCACTTTATGTTTTAGCTTTTTGACTAGATATAACTAAGATATATCCTAAATGATGGACATGCATGAAGCACAGAATACAGAATACCGAAGCATTTTCCATCTCGGCTAGCGAAATTACATTACAAGTTTGTAAAAAAAAATTACACCTATAAAATGTACATTTTAGATATTTAAGAAAGACACATGACATACGAGTACTTGCAGCTAATAATTTGTTATAAATTTTTTAGGTATCATATATCCTTTTCAAAGACGAGGCAAAGCAATTGATTAACAAACTTTTGACGATAATGGTATTAAAAATTGAAGGTGGAGCTTGGGAATATTATCTTATTATGTATGAATACATCCTAAAGACGAACAAAGATAAGAATTTGACCGAGAAGTGTAAAGTATGGAAATTTTCAGAAATAAAGCGCAAATTAATTATCTCTCTGGTTTGAGGATGAAAGGTATCACACTAGGCCTAAAAATTACACAACGCTCAATTTATAACAGTTAAAATTCTTTCTCTTTCTCTTTCTCCCTTCCATTCTTTTCCTTGAAAAGTACAAATGTCTCGGGATGTGCAAATTTGCGTGTTTACCCTTACTAGCGCTCAGCTTCTTAAGAGTTTTAAAATGGAAACTCATTCCATACAGCAAAACAAAGAATGCATGCTAACTCAGCGAAAAAAGTCATTACCGGAAAAAAAAATAATCATTTTTACTGTCGGTCTGCCACTAAATAAATTACACATTCCGAAATTGGACAATAACTCCCTCCCTCCCTCTCTCTCTGTCTGTCTGTCTGTCTGTCTCTCTCTCTCTCTCTCTCTCTCTCTCTCTCTCTCTCTCTCTCTCTCTCTCTCTCTCTCTCATCCACCCTCCTTGTTTCGACGTACAGGTGTGTAGATCTTCCAGTGGAGCAGTGCCGATGCACAGACTGTTTCGACGAACGTCAAGCCATCTACCCGGAATATTCAACATGGCTGCCGGAAGATGACAGATGTAAACCTACTACCTTCACCAAGGAAGAGGCATGTCGTCTGCTAAAAGGGGCGACTATCCACGTTGCCGGAGACTCCTTTGTGAGAGAGATGTACATCGCTCTAGCCATCCTGTTGAGTGGTGATGACGTGGCCGGAGCGCTTAGGAAAGACCTGACTGTGTGTAAGATACACCCTTAATCACCCGCATAGATTCAAGAAAAGTTTTCCACTGTTTATAGAACAGCATTTGTTTAAGAGGTGAAAGGTTTTTTTTCCGATGGATCCTTCCGATGGATTATTTCACTTCTTTCCATTTAGACTTACCTGGGACAATTTCAGAACAGCTGCGCTCATCACTCTTTACATCTATGGGTTTTGACATGCAGCTATTTCTTTACATTTTTTATGCTTCCATCTATTATCATGTATATCCACCAATCTGCCACCTTTTTCCCGATCTTTTTATCTTTTGAGCTACCTCCTCATTCTGTTTGGCAATCTTTTCGATAAATCTAGATGCCCCTCTCTGTTCCTCTCACCTCCCCCCTCTGTCTGCATATCTTTCTGTCTGTCTGACTGTCTCTGTCTCTGCCTCTGTCTCCCTCTCTGTCAGTTCATGACTTAACAGACCTCACTTCCGTCTCCATTCCCTCCCCAGACGAACGTAACCAGTGTCTCGGTCTGTTCCAGGTAACCGGAGCCCACTGCCGTAACGCTATATTCGAGTATGGGAAAATGTGCAATGACACCGTCACGGTAAAACAGAGCGCATGACTTGATTATCTAGTTTCGTTTGTCTCTTTTCTCGGAAAGAAAGGCATAGATTCGTAGAATGTTATACCTGGACCAGCCAACCTCTTTTAGCTGGCATAAGGTGACATTAAATTATGTGGATAAATTCTGAGCTGAAACCCATTCGTGATAGAACTTCTAGTTAAAGATCAGTTATCATGGGAGGTCATTCTCTCGCTTGTTTTATAATATCCCTTAAACATTAAGTCAACAAGATATACCTTCAGGTAGATTCGACTCGAAAAGATCTGGTCTGAAACTCAATAATGATGAACTGTTTGAACCTACTGCACTAGTCCCTGCAGGTCAGAGAAATATTCTAACTAATGGCCACCGGCGCTGCCACTAATAAATAAATATGAGCTTTTTTCCTTAAAGCAGCGATAGACATCAAATAGCTCAGTCGGTAGAGCGTTGGAATAACAAATAAAAGGTCCTGGACTTAATCCCTTGTTGTGACTTGTAGCAGTAGGGTTGGATCCGATGTAAGCAGCTTAACATATTCATAACTGTATTTTATATATCCTGAGATATTTTGATATAAAAAAGCCATGACACAATTGATTCAATGTTTTTTTGATAAGATGTGATAGAACATGTCTCAGCGATTGATGCATGAATCACCCCAGTTGCCAGTTGTCTCACATCAATCTTTAAAAAAATCTTAGCTTAAACCTTCTCTAAACTTATATATATTTGCCTTTCCGTGTGTTGTGCTTGTTTCAGATTCAGTATACCGAGCTATGGAACGCCAAAAACGTGAACATGTTGTGGGAAATCCTCAAAGACCTTCACAATAGGCCAAAGTCGTTCCTAGTTCTGGGCCTGGGCATACACGACAACTTCAACGCTGAGCTGATTAAATCAGCGTTCTTGAAGCCCCTCGCTCACACACACAGGAGTCTCAGAAATATGACCGGAACCTCGCCAGATGTAAGTGCTATGGAAGCGCTGTCTCGGCGCCTTGAATACAAATTAGAAAAGCAACCTGTATACCTACATGCCGTTCAGATAAAAAGTACAAACTCCAATAATGAAACTAAGTCTTCCTACCAGAAAAATGCCCAGATTCAAAAAATATACATGGCGGAAAAGACACTAGATAAAAAAGTTTCTGATCAACATGATGGTCAAAGATCAAATGATAAAATTGACGCCAATAAACAAAACAAGACAACTGTCCATTTAGATGACGCTAAAAGTACTAACAAAAATCCCTCGTATACAAGTAAAGAACTCAACCAGACATTATCCATGACTACATTACCACACCTGTTCTGGATGGGGATCCACGCACCAGGGTTATTGAAGTCCCCACATTTCGAGGCCCAGTCAGCAGATGGAGTGCGCCGGTTTAACAAAGATGTCGAGAGCAGTTTGAAGGAGGAGAGCATACCCTACCTTCAAACGTTCGATTTTACAAACGGCGTTCTAAGTTTTGACGGAACTCACTACGGCTTGGCCATCAACATGCTCAAGACAAACATGTTCTTGACCTACATCCGGGATACTTTCAACCTACGTGATGAATGGAAATGACGGTAGTAAAAAAAGAAACAAACAAACAACAACAACAGCAGCAGCAGCAACAAACAACAACAACAACAACAACAGTAAAGTCAACAATAAAAAAGCAAAAACAAACACCAAAAAAATCCTCTTTAAAAATATCAACGAGTGGGCAATAATTAGGCTATCAGAAGAGAATGAGAGAGATATAAAGTTGTTCATGTGTTAGAGAGATAGTTAGACACTTAGAACAAGAGATCTATCGATAGAGAAAAAGAGAAAAAAAAAAGAGAGAGAGAGAGAGAGAGAGAGAGAGAGAGAGAGAGAGAGAGAGAGAGAGAGAGAGAGAGAGAGAGAGAGAGAGAGAGAGAGAGAGATACTTGCGAGCAGAAAGAGGAACAAACAAGGAAATGCACAGAGCGAGAGTCAGAAAGATAAGAGGGAAAATATAATTCATATGAGAGAGACTGAGTGAGCCTGAGAGATATAAATAGATAGAAAGAAAGATAGATAGATAGATAGATAGATAGATAGATAGATAGAGAGAGAGATAGAGAAAAAGGGAGAGATTCAGGGATAGATAGATATGTGTAGAGAGAGGGAGAGAGAGAAGGAGAGGCTTGCGTGCAGACAGAGGAACAAACAAGAAAACGCACAGAGTGAGAGTGAGAAAGATAAGAGGGAAAGTATAATTCATATAAGAGAGACTGAGAGAGATTGAGAGAGAGAAAGAGAGGGATAGAAAAAGGGAGAGAGAGATAGATAAATAGACAGATATATAGAGATAGGTAGATAGATAGATAGATAGATAGATAGAGAGAGAGAGAGAGAGAGAGAGAGAGAGAGAGAGAGAGACAGATAGACAGACAGACAGACAGTTAGACAGACAAAGAGATATAGAGACAAAGAGATAAAACATCCATTAAGCTGATTTCATGTTTTAATTTAATTCATTACCTCCCAGTATCATCAGTTCATCGGAGTTTTCTCCGAAGTGATTCGCTCGTAAATAAAGTCGACATTAAACTCTGAGTCTCCTTCTTGATTTTTTTCATCACTCAAGTTATGAGCGGAACTTTCTTTATTTGATTAAACTGGATGAGACTATCTTAGATCTGAGGTTTAAGATGAGGCGTACTGTTTACTGCTGCCTAAAAATCACTGATGTTAATTTGACCACGGCTTAAAAAAATATTATTTTAATGGCTAACACCATTGAAGTTATTAAAATCAATATTGAAATAGAATTTGGAAAATGTATTTGTACATTAAAACATTTATTTAAACTTTTTCAGTAGATGGTTATGCAAGCTATGACTCTAAGACAGTGGAGTGATTGAACTCTTAGTTACCTTTATAATGAATTCACCCCACGATAGGCCTATGATAGACCCAAGGTAGGCCTTCGATAGGCTCAGGATAGGCTTACGATAGGCGGAAGATAGGCCTACGATAGGCGGAAGATAGGCCTACGATAGGTGGAAGATAGGCCTATGATAGGCCTACAGTAGGCGGAAGATAGGCCTACGATAGGCCTACAGTAGGCGGAAGATAGGCCTACGATAGGCCTACAGTAGGCGGAAGATAGGCCTACGACAGGCCTACAGTAGGCGGAAGATAGGCCTACGATAGGCCTACAGTAGGCGGAAGATAGGCCTACGATAGGCCTACAGTAGGCTGAAGATAGGCCTACGATAGGCCTACGGTAGGCGGAAGATAGGCCTACGATAGGCCTACAGTATGCTTACGAAAGGCGCAAGATGAGTCTACGACACGCCTGCGATTGGCGCTGAACTCGAGACTTGCAGCTCGTAATTGCCAGCCTTTTTTGAGTGTAATATAGTTTTAACAGTGTTGACCTAACAAACGTGAAATAAAGAGTGATAATTATTGATGAACGATAAAGATTAAAGTGTTTACTGACAGCTACATGCATCGACTTCTCCATGTAGAGGAGCTGCTGTCGACCGACACACTTATTTTGATGTGACCACTGGAAATTACACTGACAAACTATATAGGATTACCTGATTACAAAGCCTAGTTTTGATTAAAACTTGTTGCTTTAGGCATAGTTATTTTAAAATTTAGTTGCGTAGCGCTTTACTCTGGATTTAACACTGCTCTGAGTAATTTTTCAGACATTGTCACAACTTCCTTGTCTTGCTGTGACGTAACTAACAAATTTTTAACTATTGTGTTTTAAATATCCTGTAATTATCAAGCCCTGTGCAGGTTTGTAAACCTAGGAAACATTTTACGCAGCCTTGCAAAATTAAAAAATTATCGAACAGCTCATGCATTGAAAGCGGATATAGTTTTCGTTAAGCTAAATCATTTTAGTCATGGTTTACTGCCAGTTGACTGGAGAGAGAGAGAGAGAGAGAGAGAGAGAGAGAGAGAGAGAGAGAGAGAGAGAGAGAGAGAGAGAGAGAGAGAGAGAGAGAGAGAGAGAGAGAGAGAGAAAGAGACACACACACACTGAGACAGACACAAAATCTATAAACATAAGAAATAATCTGTCTTTTCTAGCTTTTCTGCCTTCTCTGATGATAGGTTAGATGAACCATTATATAAGACCTAGGCATATCTCCGTTTTCTTTATTGATTGACAAGCATTTTTAATAAGATTAAGAATAATTTTGTGAAATCGGAATCTATTTATAGACCCTTTAAAACATTCATTATCATGGAGTATAAATAAACGCGCAGCTATAAAATTCCAAACTACAGTGCACTTTAAAGCACTTTTAACCGGAAGTCATAGTCTTCAAGTTACGTTTTGAAAGGAGCTACTCAATCACGTGATTTACCATAATTCTGTTGGTGGGCATCCAGACAAATCGTTCTTTTCTGGGTTTGTCGAAACAAAAATTAAGTAAAATAAGAACAAAAACACCTGCCACTAATCGAAAGAGTAGCAGCTGAAAACACCTAGTACGATGAATGTGGTTTCACTTTGCTGGGTTGACAAGGAAGTAATACAAGTACATGTAGTTGCGCTGAGTTGATGTAAAGTTTAGTCCAAGTTACGTTATGCGTCATCCCACGCACGACTGAGGCACGGCAGTTAACATTTCAACGACTTGCAGAAAACTACAGCAATAGTGAAAAGTGTCTTGTGGTTAAAATGCTGCAGTTTATCTGTGAGCTGACCTGCTTACAAGATATTACAAGTAAAATAATGATAAAAAGTATAATGCCATTTCTGGTTCCGAACAATCTGAGAATAATATAAGCCAACCTTTAAAGCAGCGGTTTCTCTCTCTCTCTCTCTCTCTCTCTCTCTCTCTCTCTCTCTCTCTCTCTCTCTCTCTCTCTCTCTCTCTCTCCTCTCTCTCTCTCTATCTGTCTGTCTATCTGTCTGTCTGTCTCTCTCTCTCTTTTTCGGTCTCTCTTTCTCTCCTGCCCTCTTTCCATCCCTTTCACTCTGAACACCACCAAAGGCTCAGAATGCGACTGCTTTCGCGAATAGGGGGTGACAAAGGGAGTGGAAAAAAAGAAGAGCGAAGAAAGGCAGAATAAAAAGAGAGAAAGGCAAAAATAGAAACCTGAGAAGAAAGACGGGGAGGAATCGAGATAACATTGAATTATAATGAATTAAGTATGGCGTGACACAAATATATTATTTGCGGGTAAATTTTTAATTTTAATTCAACTTCCTTGTGTCATGCTACATGTATGATCTACGTAAACGTAAGGAGCACGCTAGTGTCTGACCTTAGATTTTTTGCCTCCACCCCCCCCCCCCTCCCCCGCACTCATGCATACAAATATAGGCGCGACATCCCATCGTAGGCACTGTACAACTGCACTTATTTTTATTTTCTTTATATTTTCTTTGGTGCCCACTAACGAACGATAATTCGGAATAAGATAATCACATGTAAACACAGAGCTTGTCACAACAGATAGGAGCGACTTTGTACTGATTTGCTTATTGGTAGATTGATTTCAATTTGTTTGAAAGTGTAACCGAGGCTCTGTTTCACCAGCCATCTCGTAAATTGTAATCATAATGCAATATGTCGATTTAAAGCAAGATTTTCCTTTAACCACTAAACCTTAAAATCCTTCAGCATCACTCTTTCTGTTAAGGAACAATCAATTCGAGATTGTTTAGAAGTAGCATCTAAATTTTATCATGGACATACTGACATAATGCTTAATGACCTATCCCTATTGGAACGATTTGCGATCTGTCGGCAGAAGACGAGTTGCTTTATAAGACCAACCAGAATAAAATACACTTCAGTTCTGTCATTCAAACAGCATTTATGTGGAAGAGAAAGGGCTACCTTTGATCTTTTCGGTTCAATAAACACACCGTTTCACTACCTATTCACTTCCTGCTTTCAGGGATTTTTAAATGCACAAAGAACATCCGGTATCAGATCCCTAGATTTACACCACAGAACAGACTTTCACGGAGACATTTTATATTACGCTGAGTTCTCGTGTGTTCAAGAGCTATTTTACCCTTTTTTTGAATAGTTTTAGACAAATTGAAAGCAACAGAGTGATACATTGGGGTGTAACAATCTTCAGAACACAAGGTATGTGCAATTTTGATAAAACATACTGATTTGATCAAACTTTGATGTTTTTTATTTTGAAAAAAAAAAACAACAAAAACAATAGCATCCTATGACCCTGTCTTTGTCTCAAGTTTTTGTTCTTTAGAGCTCTTTGAAAAAGAAAGTATGCGCAAGCGCAATTAAAACATTGTATCAGATTGTCAAGGAAAACAGAAAAAAAAACAACAAAAAAAACCCCCCCCCCCCCCCGCCTTCCCAAGGAAAAAAAATTATATATTATAATATATTACGTTTCTATGACTTGTAAAAAAAAATTTGACATTGCATAAAGAAATCCAGTTGTTTTATAATTTTATATTTTGAAAAAAAAAGTTTTATTGAGCAGTGAAACTCATTTAAGTTATTCCAGTACCCATCTCTTGGATGGCCTGCCTTAAAAAAAAAGACTTTAAAATCCCTTCGCTCGATTCTTTTCTCGATATTTCCTCCCTTCTCTCCTTGCCCATATATAATTTCCCCCTCTTTATTCTTTTTCCTCTCTCTCTCTCTCTCTCTCTCTCTCTCTCTCTCTCTCTCTCTGTGGCGAAGAATTTTTTCTATCCTCACTTCGTCCTCTGCTCAGTTTAGAAACGACTTTGCATAAAGTTCGGCCGTAAAGTAACTTCCATCGCCATAGGCTCTCAAAAGATGATTCTCCGTGTGTATAAAATAATATTAGGTAGAAGTTGATCTTTTTAATATAATTTGTCCACTATCAGGTTATCGTAGCCATTTTCTCGTCCTGCAACTAAGCCTTCATCAGGCAACGCAAATCTAGAAAAATTGAAGATTCGACGTCAGGGTAATCCGTTTCATAATTCTATATTTTTACACGACATTCAAAAACACATATAGAACGTTACAATGAAACTTACCTATACTAAAGTATTAGACTGCTGTCGTCATAATAATATTTCATATCTATTTATACATGTATAAGCAGATTTGGGTAAATGAAATTATTAAAAATAAAAACAACCAACAGACAAAACGAAACAAAACAAAACAAAAAACAAACAAACAAAAAAAAAAAAAAAAAAAAAACCCAAAAAAAAAAAAAAAAAAACCCAAAAAAAACAATTAAGGGCAAAAAGCCACGGCGTTGCTGTCCCTTGACAACGCATTGTTTCTGGTTCTAAAAAAAAAATATTCTTCCTCAATGTCAAGTGTCCCAATTGAATTGAAAAGATTTAACGTTTAAAGACAGTCTTGCTCAGAATTACTCATCACTCGATGTAACAAATACAGAGGCTCAAATGTGACCAAGCCCACTTTCTATCGTTTTCAGATTGTGAAAAACAAAATTTCTTTATCTTCATTTGTTTGGTTCACACCAGGCTCTGTTTCATCATCTTTGAATTGTATTATTTCTTAATTTAATGGTGTGAGACGAGACGGAATTAAGATAGGGAAAGAGATAGAGAGAGAGAGGGTGAGAGAGAGAGAAGGAGAGAGAGACAGAAAGAGAGACAGTGAGAGAGTAAGAGAGAAAGAGAGAGAGAGAGAGAGAGAGAGAGAGAGAGAGAGAGAGAGAGAGAGAGAGAGAGAGAGAGAGAGAGAGAGAGAGAGAGAGAGAGAGAGAAACAGAGAGGGGAGGGGTATGTACCTTTATTTTACGATCTTTTCATGAAAAAATTCGGTGCTCAACCTGCGGCAAAAGCAAGTACAACGGTTTTTACTCCACTTCTTGTTAAAAAATTGAAGCAAATTAAAAGGATTTTCTCTA
>JAWDGP010007860.1:0-15500 GCA_033675545.1 Elysia crispata | reverse complement strand
GTAAAAACGGGAAGCGAAGGATTTTTTGAGGAAAACGTGAAAATTGCAATAGGAAAAGTAGAGAGGGAGGAGATAGGGGGTGTAAGTGTGATGTGAATCACAAAAAAAAGGATATATTAGAGAAAGATAGAGATACTAGATAAATAGATAAAGAGAGAGAGAGAGAGAGTGAGAGGGAGAGATAATGAGACAGACAGATAAAAAAACTGACAGATAAACAGGTAGAAAGACTAAGATTGAGATAAAAAAGGAAAATAGAAAAATTGGGAGAAAGAGAATGGAAAAGCGTAAAAAGAGGATAAATATTTTATAGACATACGGAGAGAGTGAGTGAGAGAGAGACAGACAGACAGACAGACAGACAGACAGACAGACAGAGAGAGAGAGAGAGGGGGGGGGGGAGGACTTGTGTCATTGAAAAATAAAGAAACAGGCAAAAAAAGTGAGGACAACTGAAGTTTAGAAGAGGACTAGGGAGAAAAGTAAACTCAAAGGGATATTGAGAGCGAGAGCGAGAGACTGATGGAGAGAGAAATAGATAGAGACGAAAAGAAAAGGACGGAGGGACAAGAAGACAGAGTGAAAACGAAAGAAGTTGAAACGAAGCGAAAAAAGTAATGTTTAAGAAGCAAAAAGAGATAGAGAGAGAGATAGAGAAGGAATCTAGACAAGGATATCAATGACATAAACATACGTGGCTAACATGAACAAGAGGCACGGGATCCCTCGAGTTCATTGTCTGATTTACGGGATTGTCAAGCTCAATCGAAATAATCGCACAGGAGCAGAGCTCCGCAGCTCCAGCTGAGGTAAAACGAATAATTATCCTCAAAATATCCTTGAACAGCAAAAATAAACACAGAGGTACCGGAAAGGATCCATTGGCAGCACAGTCTTAAAAACTAATGTCTGCGGTGAACAATATGTTATAAAATATCGTTATTGCACAAAAACAAGAGTAATATAGAAGGGGTACTTTAGTAGTATTGGTAGTAGTAGTAGTAGTAGTAGGGGGGGCAGCAATAGTAGTAGTAGTAGTAGCAGTAGCAGCAGCAGCAGCAGCAGTAGTAGTAGTAGTAGTAGTAGTAGTAGTAGTAGTAGTAGTAGTAGTAGTAGTAGTAGTATTAGTAGCAGTAGCAGCAGCAATAGTAGTAGTAGTAGTAGTAGTAGTAGTAGTAGTAGTAGTAGTAGTAGTAGTAGTAGTAGTAGTTGTTGTTGTTGTTGTTGTTGTAGTAGTAATAGCTGTTATTGCAATTATAGCCGAGGTAGAGGTAGAGGTAGTAGCTGTTATGTATCGTCTTTACCGGTTTCGGATATAATTATACCTTAACTTTCCCCTCAGCCACATTTTTCCAACACTTCTCGCTGACCTTGCACATATGGGTTTGTCATCATCCCCACTGAAAAAGGAACAAGAATTATTTATTGTTGTTTTTATTCTCTCAAGGTTGTTTCTTAATAACTTTTTACCTGCGTGCCAATGACTTACGTAAGGCTTCGATTTCACTTCCTAAATAATCAAATATACCAATCTCTGATATATCGTTTGATTATTTTCTCAACTACATCAGTTCCGTACTCTGTTCCTGTAGAGTGCAAGCGAGTTTGTATACATTGCATTTTTGTTCTCCCGGGTTTCTCCTGGTATTTAGTCTATTCCTTTTATTTTTTTTTTTTTTTTTTTTTTTGCCTTTGTTTTTCCTTCAGTAACCTAGAAAAAGCCTGGCCCGCTATATTTCATTATCAAAACAATGCCAAATAAACACAAGTTGTCGAATGGGACTCTACTTGACGGCCTGGCCTGTCTAACTGGCAAGGTATTCATACCAGCGATTGGCTGGAAGGATAGTGCGAGAGGTTCCGTGAACTCACGAGAGTGCGCGAGAATGTACGAGAGTAAGCGACTTGAGCGTCTTTGCTTTCATTTATGCTAAACATCGAAGAGCTCCATGCGTGACAAAGGTTACTTTATTCTCCGGTGTTTACACACACAAAAAAAAAAAAAAACGCGTCGGTCGCTTGTTTGGTAGTTTAGCCGCATTTTCGTGTCAGACAAAGGAAAAGACGCTCTGATACCGCCGACAGAGACGGGCCATGCGATGGTTTAACACAAGATGGTTGGGACGAAGGAAGCGAGTGGAAAATCTTAAAGATGTTTTACAGTTCCTAGCCAACCAGCTTGTAGATCCTATAGTTCTCTCATACCTTTATGTTGAAAACTGAAGGGCATCAAGATACATGTACATCATTTTGTTTTTCTTTTCATTCGTACAATACTTAATTTGCAATATAAAAATGATACTCAACTCAAAGAAGACGCGGTCTCTTAAATTTTATTTCTCTAATAGCGTACCACATCTTTTTCGATAACCATACATCAATCAATAGACTTTAAAGAAGGAGTGCTTTAAAAGAATCTCCATAAATTTCAGTATGCACAGAACTCATTCTCATTTGATTTTTGTTTCTTTTTTACCAAAACTGGATAGAAACTACACGAGGTATTTCTTATCATGAGTATCATATCCCTTACAACAAAATAATAGCGACTATATCTTGTGTTTCTCTCTCAGACGAAATATTCCTGCGCAAATAATTATACTGTGCATGTTGCCAGATTACGTTAGTTGTATCTTTTACGTGCAAAGAGATGCATTATTCTACCTCGAGGATAACCTCTAGAATGAAGGGTGCAATTTTATTCATGAGATTTGGTGTAGATCAGTGGCTGATCCAAGCATATTAACATTTCAGCGGCATGTAAGTACTCTGCAAACAAAAGTATTTCTCTACCATTGCGAGTTAAATAGTCAAATAGGCAGTAGTGCATCAATTGAAACAATTTACAAGATTTTCTTTTAAAAGTTTTAAGAAAAATTTAAAAAAAAACTATTCTAATATTTCAATGTATCACGAATCAATCTGACTTTAATGTCCATTACAATGTTAGCAAATATGACTTTCTTTAAAAGTTTTAAGAGAAATGAAAATCAAAAAAAAAACTGTTATAAAATTTCAATCCTTCCCGAATCAATCTGTCTATTAGAATGTTGCCAAGTACGAAAAAATAACAATTTGCCAGACAGTATACATAAACATTTATATGTTTGAAAAACCTCATACTAATACGACTGTACGAACCATAGTAAACATTCATTGAAGAGGACTATGTATTTGGTGTAATATATTAAGTCTGTTGTTAAAAAATATCTTCCGTATAATGCCGAGATAACTACAGCTTAGTACTATTATCACATAACAGTACAATAATTATTGTTTAAGTTGATTTTTTTAAACATAGCTAGCTTAAAACGTTTTGATTGATGTTTCCCCCCCCCTCTCTCTCTCTCTCTCTCTCTCTCTCTCTCTCTCTCTCTCTCTCTCTCTCTCTCTCTCTCTCTCTCTCTCTCTCTCTCTTTATATATATATTTATACAAATTGCATGATTTATGGAGGATTTCCGAAGTGATTTTTTTCGTTCATAAATTACTCCCTAAAAACAATACATGTTTTATATCGGACAACAAAAATTTCTAATCGAACATGAGGATGAAGAAAAATGTCTGACTTGAATCATTATAATTATATCCATGTTACCCTCCAGTGGGGTGAGGGGTTATGGCAGATTTTAAACCAAGGGACTTTCTATTCAGTAAGGCAGTTTGATTCACAAGCGATTAGATATTTGGTTTGGAAAATCTTAGAGTTGCAGTTTGTAATTCCAGTAAAATATTGGCATGACCCTTAACCTTCTTTGAAAAGGGAACTCAGAAGATCTCCTTCAAGGGAAATAATCAAAATATTCAATATTAGTCAATGGTTTATTCAAGAGGGCTCTTTGTTGCGATATGGAACATTTCAGAGTGTTTTCCTCCCGAATAAAAAGACCGCAAGACAAATTCGTGCAATTACAATCTTATTTTTTTCTTTTGGTCAGCATTAACATAATTATTTTAATTTGTTGTGAAGATAGCTTTATGCCTCCTTTTCAAACGTGTTAAAATTCTTTTTAAAAAGTCACTGCTTTCGAGCTTATAGTCTTGTTATTGAACGATGTGGATTGTGGGTCCTGCTCATGTTTCTACAGGCCATGATCCACTCAAACTCTGCTTCACAAACTCCTCTTGGGCAGCTCATTCGGAGAGGAGCGCTTCTACAACAGCCCTAGAGATTTATCTACTTTGTTAAAATGTATGGCATAATTTAATATTACGGTGGGTTTTTTAGGCCATTCGGCATGTACAGTATGATGTAATATATATGGATGAAAGTCAATAACATGGACGAAATCATACAAGGAAAAGAGTTTGCCTTTTTAAATATTTAAAACTATAATATTTATGACGACAACAGGCAAGATTACTTAGCCATGTAGATAATGAAATCACTATTCACATAAAGTTGTTTTATATCCAAGGTACTCTTTTTGTATATCCGATTTTAAAGTTTCATGTTAGCAGCACGAAGCAAATCATCGTTCAAATCTTCTTTGTTTTGATAGTAACTTATGGCTTAGAGTCTTTTCATTGAAGAATGCCACACGTTTTCTGCTTTAATGTACCAACATGAAATAGTCTACTAGAACTAGAAAACCGGTACTGTCACAGTTCACAATTCATTCTTAGGGTTCTTTTTTACCACAAAGCAAAGCTGTCTTTTATTACTATACCGATATAAATTTTAGTAACTTTGATTTCAATTGTAATGATCTTAATAATAGCACAAGAAAAAAAGAACTGTGAAAGATAGAAAGAGATAGATAAAAATAGAAATACACAGAGAAAGATTAAGAGAGGGAGGGAAACAGAGAAAGAAGGAAAGAGAGAGAAAGAGAGGAAAAGAGCAAGGCAGAGACAGAGAGAAAGGTTTATTGATAAAGAGATAAAGAGAGAGAGAGAGAGAGAGAGAGAGAGAGAAAGATACAGAGAGACAGAGAGAGAAAGAGAGAGAGAGAGAGAGAGAGAGAGAAAGAGAGAGAGACAGAGAGAGAGAGGAAGAGAAAGAGAGAGAGACAGAGAGAGAGAAAGATAGAGACAGACAGACAGACAGAGAGAGAGAGAGACAGAGAGAGAGAGAAAGAGAGAGAGAGAGATAGAAAGAAAGAAACAGAGAGAGATAGAGATCCCACTCTAGGCACGGTGGTACAGAGCGCCATAGTATGTTATGAAAACTGACGTGTGCAAACCTCATCCATTAAAACCACACGCCCGGTGGACCTTCCTATCCTAACGATCTCTAGATCCTTCCAGCTTGTGACCCAGGCATCTGTCTGATGCCAACGCTTGTTTTGATCTGCCTAATTCCATATTATGGTAGGAAAGGTGAATATCTTGTCAGTTCCTCCGCTCTCCCTGTTATGGACGTCAGTGGCGCCCCCACAAGGAAGGAAAACATGTAGCGCGAAATGGAGTTTCAACTGGTTCCTATCTCCCAACTCTGGCTTCTGATGACAGCGCATTGGCAAATCTTCTGGGTAAATATAATGGATTGTTGCTACAAGGTGGAACTCTTCCTAGTTTACGTGTTTGCGTTATTCTTCCCTTTCTTTGTTTTTCTTTGCTTCATTTAAGATTTTGTCTCTACGTTTTTTTTTTTTTTATTTATCTATACAGTTGTTTTACTGTCATCTTTTCTCCAACACTGTCCCCTTCCCTCCCTCCTGCCCCCCCCCCCCCCCCCCCCCCTTTTTCTCCATCCGCCTCCTTTTTTTCCCTAATATTCCTGTTACATTTAATTACATCTATTTGTTTATAGCAATGTTCTTCTGCTAATTTTCATACCATTGTAGCGTTTCATCAAAACAGTGACTTAACTTAGCCGAAGTCGATCGTGATGGAAGAAACTGTCTTTACTCTCCGTGTCTCTCTCTCTCTCTCTCTCTCTCTCTCTCTCTCTCTCTCTCTCTCTCTCTCTCTCTCTCTCTCTCTCTCTCTCTCTCTCTCTCTTATTATTATTATTTCTATGTCCTATGTTCAACTCTTCCTTCTATACGTCCCTGTTTTTCTCTACCATTATTGAACTCTCTCATTATCCTTCTGTCTGCGTGTCTCTCTGTTGTTTTGTTTGGTTTTACGTTCCCTAAGTAAATTTATTGAAGAACTCGTGTAGAAGATAGCGGCTTTCCAACAAGTTAGGGATGGCGCTTGCTAGATGGTATCTGACCTACTTCCAGGATGATCCAACCAGAGATCAAACTCACCGCCTCCTACTTATCAGGCGAAAGCTCTCTATTCAGAGTTATTTTGTGTCCCTCGTCCTCTCGTAAAAGATTTCTTTAAAGTTTTTTTTTTATTTGCCTTTCTCGTGATGACACCAAAAATTATGTTGATCTCTTTCCTCTTTTCAGTGTTAAAAACATATCTGATTCTCCTTACAGAAGTTAATTGTTTTATTATCAAATCACAATGCAATCGTTGCGAGTACTCCTGTTAAATCTATTTGCTACTTGAAGTATCTTTGAAGTCTTATATTACATTATAATGTAAGGTGGCAGTTGTAATGCTTTTTCAAAAATATGGAAGTATATAAGACACCATGTTGTTTTGGAGATATTGAACTGTGCTGCAACTGCAGTTTTAAGTAAAAATAGGTCTTCTGATAACCGAATTATCTTCAAACCATCAAGAATAATTATTATCTGGTTGGACTGGGATCACAATGAATGAGATAGAAGTGTGGCATTAGGCGAGGTTCCTTAGAAAGGTTTAATAGTTCTCTTATATATAAGAATTGATACATTTTAAATCCAGTTATCTAAACATCTATGATTATCTGTCTATCTCTATATCTATCAATCAATCAATCTATCTATCTATCTATCTATCTAATATTCTATCCTTCTATCTATCTAACAATCTATACATCTATCTATCTATCTATCTATGTTGGCATTTTGTAATAATAATAATAATAATAATAATAATAATAATAATAATAATAATAATAATAATAATAATAATAATAATAATAATAATAATAATAATAATAATAATAATAATAATAATAATAATAATAATAATAATAATGATAATAATAATTACCTTTCTAATAATCTACTTTAAAAATTTCAATTCATTTATTTGTCTTTTTATTTTTCGATAGGATCTAAAAAAATAAGTATTTAAAAGAAGAAAACATAAAATACTCAACGCAGAATAACTCATGTGATGGAAGTACAGGAAAGGTACATGAAATGTGCATGTCATGAAAATGCTATAGTTATGCTTCAGAATATTTGTCGATCTATCTATCTATCTATCTATCTATCTATCTATCTATCTATCTATCTATCTATCTATTTATCTATCTATCTATCTATCCATCCATCTATCTATCTATCTATCTATCTATCTATCTATCTATCCATTTATCTATCTATCTATCTATCTTTCTATCTATCTATCTATCTTTCTATCTATCTATCTATCTATCTATCTATCTCTAGGATCTCTACTTATGTACTCTTTTTCCCTCTATATATTTAACTATCAGTCGATCAGTGCATCTCATTATTTCATTATTTATCAACTTGATTGACTATTTGCTTTATTTTTTTTTTACCCCTGTTAAAGTACATAATTCAAACTTCCCTCTCAGTCCACAAAGTAATATGGCTGAAATTATTTTATAGTTTTTCCAGGACAAAAATGCCCTCCAGGATGACATGAATAAAAAATTTACAGTAAAATGTAAAAAAAAAAAAGAAGAAGAAACGGTTTGTATAGTACTAATGAGCTTGTCA
Organism: Elysia crispata; assembly: GCA_033675545.1. NCBI lineage: Eukaryota > Metazoa > Mollusca > Gastropoda > Plakobranchidae > Elysia > Elysia crispata. Next base: position 7,759 of record JAWDGP010007860.1, on the reverse strand, counting down.
TCACATCGCGGATCTTGCGAAAACAAAGTAACAAAAAAAATACTTAAAAAACAACCAGTTTCATATATCAAAGTAAAAATTACATTAGTTTTAACAGTTGCTGGGCTTTTCTTCAGTCACATTAGATACGTCTATGTCATCTCCGCAAACAGTTCATACCTTTTAGTTGACGTCGGTATTCTGCTTTAATGAAAATGTAATATTAGTTGTGATTGAGCGTGGTTTTTTTGTTTTGTCTATTGTAAACAGGAAACATTCTTTTTTATGAACCCTAGATTTTACATGTAGTTTTTTCATGCTGCCAGACAATTAACTTTTTGTTTATCATATCGGTCATCTCATTAGTCATTAATTAGGGACACCTTTACAGCAATGGGGAAGCAAGATTACAGGATAACAATGGGAACCAAATTTAATGAAAGATAAATAAACAACGTATGCGATGGCTGCAACTTTTTCAACCATTCATAGCAATAACAACAAAAAAAAAATAAGAGAAGGAGAAAAAAAAAGCATAAAACGTTCTTCCCTCAAAAAATACGAAAGACATTTGAAAAACAGATTAGCTCGAACTGCCGCTCATACTCGCCTCTCTGGAAATATTCTAGTTCATGTTCATATTCAACAAAGAATCAAAAGACCAAGAGTTGTCCACGATATTATATTGGTCAGTAGTTATCTCAAATTATTTCGTTTTACATTGCTCCACGTTTCTTCTTATACTTGTGTTTATGCTATGTTCTTTTTCCTCTTCATTTACTACCCAAAGTCATTTTGAGATCTAAATATTCTTTTACAATAAATAAATAAATAAACGCACAGGAAAATTAGGTTTTTGCAAGATGACGATTTGCATTTCCTCAATAAACTTCTAGAGTACGTGTCGCTTTCAATATCCTAATTTGGCCACCTCAGCCAATGAGTACTGGGCATTGGTACTGAAGCTGAAGTCAGCCGATACCAGCTACAGCTCCAGGTCATGTAGCACGAGCTCACGAGAACATTCTAGAGCCGTGTGTACTGTGTAATGTTACAGATGTATTAGCTTTTGTTAGGCCAGTCCCTGTGAAAGACAAGACGGAAAGATAGGAAAACATGGGCAATGGGTGTTTGATTTTCGTGATACATACATGTTTTTTTGTTCCCTTAAAAAACTCCGTGAAAATGAGAGAAAGCTGAATGTTGAACGAAAACTCGTGGGGGGGGGCTATTTCCTTCATAAGCCACGTGAAATCAAAGCATGTTTTTTTGTTTTTATACAAAAGCTAAAAAATTCCAATGAAGTGAACTTTTTTTTCTTTCGCAATATCTGTAAGTTAGTGCAGACACGTGCACAATCTGAGTACATAGTGGTATTCATAATGATGTAAATACGGCTTAGAGTGTTTCCACGCATCAAACCTCAACAACTCTAAGATAAGAGCATATGTTTTTACTCCATCTGTCATATTGATCAAAGTGTTGAATCTCATCTGATATACCTATATCATTTGATCACTCCATACACATTTCAGAATTTTATACAGCAGTAAACAAACAGGGGAAACATGTTATAAGATCAAAGTGTTGAATCCCATCTGATATACCTACATCATTTGATCACTCCATACACATGTCAGAATTTTATACAGCAGTGAACAAACAGGGGACACATATTATAAGATCAAAGTGTTGAATCTCATCTGATATACCTACATCATTTGATCACTCCATACACATTTTAGAATTTTATACAGCAGTGAACAAACAGGGGAATCATGTTATAAGATCAAAGTGTTGAATCTCATCTGATATATCTACATGTGATTCAGATTCTACTCCATACATATTCATGAATTTTATACAGCAAGTAGCAACAAACAGGGGAATCATGTTATAAGATCAAAGTGTTGAAATCTCATCTTGATATACCTACATGATTCGATCTACTCCTCATACATGTATGAAATTTTATACAGCAGTGAAAAACAAACATTAGGGTGAATCAATATGTTATAAGATCAGAAGTGTTGAATCTCATCTGATATACCTACATCATTTGATCACTCCATACACATGAATTTTATACAGCAGTAAACAAACAGGGGAATCATGTTATAAGATCAAAGTGTTGGAATCTCATCTGATATACCTACATCATTTTGATCACTCCAGTTACACATTCCAGAATTTTATACAGCAGTGAACAAACAGGGGACACATGTTATAAGATCAAAGTTTAAAAGATTAAAGAGAGAACATAAAGACAAAACTCATGTTATTAATGTGAATCGATAACTTTCTTCTACTGATTAAGCTTTTTTTAATCTAGGACTTAGCTATATAGACGTTCAATTATGTAATTTTTGATCGATTAATTGTAAGATTTTAAACAATGCCTTTTATCGAATTAACGTTACTTGCCCAATATCATTATATAGGTTTCTTTATCTATAGCAAAAAGCGATGAGTGGTGAGTGAATTACTTTTTTCGCCTCCAATTAATCATTTAAAACTCATGAAAGTTTTTGTTTCAAGAGAATTATGAGGAAGGACAGCGCTTATATCTGAATTTCTACAAGACAAGTTTAAAGTGTATGGCATAATCTAAAAGTCTACCAACCTTTTACAATTGATTTACGTTAAAGCTGAATAAAATTGTTCACAAATTTAGTTTTTTGGGGGAAGTTCTAAGCAAGTGGTATGTTCCTTTACGTTACGAATACACAGAAAAAAGGGTTGAACAAAATTTTACACTGAATTGTATTTTATTTATCTATTTTTTTTTTTAATATCAAATTTGAACCTTTCATTGCAATACATGTTGTTGAATATGATAGTTTTGATTTCTGTTGACAAAAAATTTCGATAAATCAATGACACCACATTGGTTGATACGATCGTGTTCTTTAATCAAGTAGTCTGTGAAGGAACATTTCTCCTGTGGTATAAACAATAAATCTAAATTTCTTTTTCATTCTTATGTTATGTTCATTAATAACACTAAAGCGGAGTGACACTTTTTATGGATCTTTCTTTTTTGAAATTATCAGAAAAATACAAATGATAGATCAGCTCATATTTCATTTCTTTAAAATAAATAACAAGTTCCTGTGGTCCTTGAGCCATTGTTTTATAACAATGACGAGCACTGAACAATAACATGCACCAATCGTGACCCTCACGAACCAACAGGAAAACTCTTTCGCACAGATTTAAGCAAAAAAGTATCATGCATTCTAGCCAAGAAATGATATAAGATATGAGCTAATTTTGTATTTTCCCAATCTGTTTAAAGAATTCTTCTAAGCGTACTTATGAACCAATGAGTTCCCGTGTTATATACAGCTAGTTCTGTATTTTCCCAATCTATTTAAGGATCCTTCTAAATGTTCATAATAAACCAATGAGTTCCAACATTATGTGCCTAGCGGGAAATCATGAGATTTTTTTCTTACATTATAATGTGCATTTAAAAATATCAAGTTATTTTTTAATTTTAAAAATTAAAGACTTATTCTTATTTTTAATAAGCATTTTTTTCAGCTTTACTTAGATCTTAGAAGATTTGATTGCATCTTTCAAGCTGATCACTTAAAAGATTTGTCATATCTCTCTCTCTCTCTCTCTCTCTCTCTCTCTCTCTCTCTCTCTCTCTCTCTCTCTCTCTCTCTCTCTCTCTCTCTCTCTCTCTCTCTCTCTGACTTTTTATTGTCATAAGCTGAAAACCCCGTTCTCTGAAAGGAACGCATGATTCCATTTCCCGGCCTGGGGTGCTTGCAGATATTGGAAAGCCTTATAAATGGTCTTGATATCAAATCTATCTTTTTCCTTTTACGATCCAGATATATGCCTCCACCTATCCATTTTTACCTTCCATCTAGATATCTCAGACTAGATTACACTAATCCTCCTCTGGCGTGCTATAGTCACCTTAAAGATGACATCCCACACGTATCCCCCTCTGGCGTGCTATAGTCACCTTACAAGATGACATCCCACACTAATCCTCCTCTGGCGTGCTATAGTCGCCTTACAAGATGACATCCCACACTAATCCTCCTCTGGCGTGCTATAGTCGCCTTACAAGATGACATCCCACACTTATCCTCCTCTGGCGTGCTATAGTCGCCTTACAAGATGAGATCCCACACTTATCCTCCTCTGGCGTGCTATAGTCACCTTACAAGATGACATCCCACACTAATCCTCCTCTGGCGTGCTATAGTCGCCTTACAAGATGACATCCCACACTTATCCCCCTCTGGCGTGCTATAGTCGCCTTACAAGATGAGATCCCACACTTATCCTCCTCTGGCGTGCTATAGTCACCTTACAAGATGACATCCCACACTAATCCTCCTCTGGCGTGCTGTAGTCGCCTTACAAGATGAGATCGCACACGTATCCCCCTCTGGCGTGCTATAGTCACCTTACAAGATGACATCCCACACTTATCCTCCTCTGGCGTGCTATAGTCGCCTTACAAGATGACATCCCACACGTATCCCCCTCTGGCGTGGTATAGTCACCTTACAAGATGAGATCCCACACTTATCCTCCTCTGGCGTGCTATAGTCGCCTTACAAGATGACATCCCACACTTATCCTCCTCTGGCGTGCTATAGTCGCCTTACAAGATGAGATCGCACACTTATCCTCCTCTGGCGTGCTATAGTCGCCTTACAAGATGATATCCCACACTTATCCTCCTCTGGCGTGCTATAGTCGCCTTACAAAATGAGATCCCACACGTATCCTCCTCTGGCGTCCTGCAGTCGCCTTACAAGATGAGATCCCACACTTATCCTCCTCTGGCGTGCCATAGTCGCCTTACAAGATGAGATCGCACACTTATCTTCTTCTGGCGTGCTATAGTTGCCTTACAAGATGAGATAGCACACTTATCCTCCTCTGGCGTGCTATAGTCACCTTACAAGATGAGATCGCACACGTATCCCCCTCTGGCGTGCTATAGTCACCTTACAAGATGACATCCCACACTTATCCTCCTCTGGCGTGCTATAGTCGCCTTACAAGATGACATCCCACACGTATCCTCCTCTGGCGTGCTATAGTCACCTTACAAGATGAGATCCCACACTTATCCTCCTCTGGCGTGCTATAGTCGCCTTACAAGATGACATCCCACACTTATCCTCCTCTGGCGTCCTGTAGTCGCCTTACAAGATGAGATCCCACACTTATCCTCCTCTGGCGTGCTATAGTCGCCTTACACAATGAGATCCCACACTTATCATCCTCTGGCGTCCTGCAGTCGCCTTACAAGATGAGATCCCACACTTATCCTCCTCTGGCGTGCTATAGTCACCTTACAAGATGAGATCCAACACTTATCCTCCTCTGGCGTCCTGCAGTCGCCTTACAAGATGAGATCCCACACTTATCCTCCTCTGGCGTGCTACAGTCGCCTTACAAGATGAGATCCCACACGTATCCTCCTCTGGCGTCCTACAGTCGCCTTACAAGATGAGATCCCACACTCATCCCCCTCTGGCGTCCTGCAGTCGCCTTACAAGATGAGATCCCATACTCATCCTTCTCTGGCGTGCTACAGTCGCCTTACAAGATGAGATCCCACACTTATCCTCCTCTGGCGTGCTACAAGCGCCTTACAAGATGACATCCCACACTTTTCGTCCTCTGGCGTGCTAGAGTCGCCTTACAAGATGAGATCCCATACTCATCCTCCTCTGGCGTGCTGTAGTCGCCTTACAAGATGAGATCCCACACGTATCCCCCTCTGGCGTGCTGTAGTCGCCTTACAAAATGAGATCCCACACGTATCCTCCTCTGGCGTCCTGCAGTCGCCTTACAAGATGAGATCCCACACGTATCCCCCTCTGGCGTGCTGTAGTCGCCTTACAAAATGAGATCCCACACGTATCCTCCTCTGGCGTCCTGCAGTCGCCTTACAAGATGAGATCCCACACTTATCCTCCTCTGGCGTGCTATAGTCACCTTACAAGATGAGATCCCACACTTATCCTCCTCTGGCGTGCTGTAGTCGCCTTACAAGATGAGATCCCACACGTATCCCCCTCTGGCGTGCTGTAGTCGCCTTACAAGATGAGATCCCACACGTATCCTCCTCTGGCGTCCTGCAGTCGCCTTACAAGATGACATCCCACACTCATCCTCCTCTGGCGTGCTACAGTCGCCTTACAAGATGACATCCCACACTTATCCTCCTCTAGCGTCCTGCAGTCGCCTTACAAGATGACATCCCACACTTATCCTCCTCTGGCGTGCTATAGTCACCTTACAAGATGAGATCCCACACTTATCCTCCTCTGGCGTGCTATAGTCGCCTTACAAGATGACATCCCACACTCATCCTCCTCTGGCGTACTACAGTCGCCTTACAAGATGACATCCCACACTTATCCTCCTCTGGCGTCCTGCAGTCGCCTTACAAGATGAGATCGCACACTCATCCTTCTCTGGTGTGCTATAGTCGCCTTACAAGATGACATCCCACACTTATCCTCCTCTGGCGTGCTGTAGTCGCCTTACAAGATGAGATCCCACACTCATCCTTCTCTGGCGTGCTATAGTCACCTTACAAGATGACATCCCACACGTATCCCCCTCTGGCGTGCTATAGTCGCCTTACAAGATGAGATCCCACACTTATCCTCCTCTGGCGTGCTACAGTCGCCTTACAAGATGAGATCCCACACTCATCTTCTTCTGGCGTACTATAGTCACCTTACAAGATGATCCCACACTTATCCACCTCTGGCGTGCTATAGTCGCCTTACAAAATATGATCCACACTTATCCTCCTCTGGAGTGCTATAGTCGCATTACAAAAGAAGATCCCACACTTATCCTCCTCTGGCGTGCTATAATCGCCTTACAAAATATGATCCACACTTATCCTCCTCTGGAGTGCTATAGTCGCATTACAAAAGAAGATCCCACACTTATTCCCCTCTGGCGTGCTATAGTTGCCTTACAAAATAAGATCCCACACTTATCGTCCTCTGGCGTGCTCTAGTCGCCTTACAAAATCACACCCCATACTCATTTTTTACATTTCCATATTGAAAAAAAACGGTTGTTCCTATAAATTAAAGTCTCCACGCTGGCGCAAAAAGAGCAGATATTAATCGATTTATTCTTGATCCAATCATACCGTTGTCTCAAAATAAAGCGCTACATTTTATTTCTTTTATCGAGCACAGGAATAAATTTACTTTGACCTCTCTTTGGATCAGTGTAGCCCTGCCTGGTATAGAACTATGACTGTGTTTTTCAGATTTTCGTTTCATTTAAAACCAATGTTATAAATGCGATACAACTGGCCTTGAACTTTAAAATTTCACTTTCTTAGTAATAGGAAATTAAGATGATGCACCTTCCTTTACATAATAAGAATTTGGTTACATGGCTTAAGACAAATTGAATTTGGTGAGAGAATGAATCTGAAAATTCAGGCTTATAATGACCACTTAGAATAATCTTTAAATAGATTGGGAAGGGATATAGATTTAGATGACAGTATTTTTAATTGGTCGAAGATAAAGACAGTTTTGTGAAGTTACCAATCGTTATGTTTCATTATTATTAATAAAGGAAATCCACTAACTTTTTTATTTTCCAGATCAAATTTAAGATTATTCAAAATGATTATTTGAAGGATGTAAATTCCCCTTCAAGGTGCTTTGCCTAATGTTCTATTGGCTTTAATAGAGTTGAATTTTACATAAGTAGCAAACTGCTCTGACAAATTGAAGTCGCGAGGGTTTTTTTC
>JAWDGP010007857.1:0-25360 GCA_033675545.1 Elysia crispata | reverse complement strand
TTTCTATTTCCGGTGATAAAAAGGAGAAGGAGTAGAGAGGAAAAAAAGTAATTTTAAGAAAAGGTGTTAAGCGCGTTTTTTAGGCATTATGGGTCGGAAAAATGGAGTGTGTGTGGGTAGGTGTATGTGTTCGCGTAATCACGGGGGGGAAAAATGTAATTTCCAAAAAATGAAACTTGAGCGCGCTTAGCGGCATTTTAGGGCACTTTAAGTCGGTATTTTGAAAAAAAAGGTAAGTGGTATTTTTTCCAAATACGAGGAGCGGTAGGGTGCAAAAAATTCAAAAAAAGAAAAAGAAAAAAAATTTGTTATGGGACGTTTTCGCTTGCGGTTTTCTATTTCCGGTGATAAAAAGGGCGGAAAAAGTAAGTGGTTTTGTTTTTTTCCGTAAGGGGAGATGGAAAATGTGAAATAAATTATATCAAAAAAAGAAAATTTTTTTTCTCCTTTAGGGAGCTTTTAACTATTTTTGGTGGTTAGTTTGCCGGAAAAGATGATTAGGAAGTGTTTCGGGGGTAAGGAGAAGGAGTAGAGAGCAAAAAAAAGTAATTTTAAGAAAAAGGTGTAAAGCGCGTTTTTTACACATTATGGGTCGGAAAAACGGAGTGTGTGTGGGTAGGTGATGTGTTCGCGTAATCACGGCGGAAAAAAGGTAATTTGTAAAAAATGAAACTTGAGCGCGCTTAGCGGCATTTTAGGGCACTTTAAGTCGGAATTTCGAAAAAAAGGTAAGTGGTAATTTTTCCGATTACGAGGAGCGGTAGGGTGGAAAAAAATCAAAAAAAAAAAAAAAATTTTTTTAAAAGGACGTTTTCCCTTGCGGTTTTCCTATTTCCGGTGATAAAAAGGGCGGAAAAAGTAAGTGGTTTTGTTTTTTTCCGTAAGGGGAGAGGTAAAATAAGAAATAGATTATAAAAAAAAAAATTTTTTTTTCTCCTTTAGGGAGCTTTTTAACTATTTTTGGTGGTTAGTTTGCCGGAAAAGATGATTAGGAAGTGTTTCGGGGGTAAGGAGAAGGAGTAGAGAGGAAAAAAAAGTAATTTTAAGAAAAAGGTGTAAAGCGCGTTTTTTAGACATTATGTGTCGGAAAAACGGAGTGTGTGTGGGTAGGTGTATGTGTCCGCGTAATCACGGCGAAAAAAGGTAATTTGTAAAAAATGAAACTTGAGCGCGCTTAGCGGCATTTTAGGGCACTTTAAGTCGGAATTTCGAAAAAAAAGGTAAGTGGTAATTTTTCCGATTACGAGGAGCGGTAGGGTGCAAAAAAGTAAAAAAAAAAAAAAAAAAAAGAAAAAAAATTTTTTAAAAGGACGTTTTCCCTTGCGGTTTTCCTATTTCCGGTGACAAAAAGAGGGAAAAAGTAAGTGGTTTTGTTTTTTTCCGTAAGGGGAGAGGGAAAATGTGAAATAGATTATAAAAAAAAGAAAATTTTTTTTCTCCTTTAGGGAGCTTTTTAACTATTTTTGGTGGTTAGTTTGCCGGAAAAGATGATTAGGAAGTGTTTCGGGGGTAAGGAGAAGGAGTAGAGAGGAAAAAAAAGTAATTTTAAGAAAAAGGTGTAAAGCGCGTTTTTTAGACATTATGGGTCGGAAAAACGGAGTGTGTGTGGGTAGGTGATGTGTTCGCGTAATCACGGCGGAAAAAAGGTAATTTGTAAAAAATGAAACTTGAGCGCGCTTATCGGCATTTTAGGGCACTTTAAGTCGGAATTTCGAAAAAAAAGGTAAGTGGTAATTTTCCCGATTACGAGGAGCGGTAGGGTGCAAAAAAGTAAAAAAAAAAAAAAAAAAAAAAAAAAATTTTTTATGGGACGTTTTCCCTTGCGGTTTTTCTATTTCCGATGATAAAAAGGGCGGAAAAAGTAAGTGGTTTTGTTTTTTTCCGTAAGGGGAGAGGGAAAATGTGAAATAGTTTATAAAAAAAGAAAAAATTTTTTCCTCCTTTCGGGAGGTTTTTTGAATATTTTTGGTCGCTAGTTTGCCGGAAAAGATGATTAGGAAGTGTTTCGGGGGTAAGGAGAAGGAGTAGACAGGAAAAAAAGTGATTTTAAGAAAAAGGTGTAAAGCGCGTTTTTTAGACATTATGGGTCGGAAAAACGGAGTGTGTGTGGGTAGGTGATGTGTTCGCTTAATCACGGCGGAAAAAAGGTAATTTGTAAAAAATGAAACTTGAGCGCGCTTAGCGGCATTTTAGGGCACTTTAAGTCGGAATTTCGAAAAAAAAGGTAAGTGGTAATTTTTCCGATTACGAGGAGCGGTAGGGTTAAAAAAAGTCAAAAAAAAAAAAAAAAACTTTTTTAAAGGAATTTTTCCCTTGCGGTTTTCCTATTTCCGGTGATAAAAAAAGTAAGTGGTTTTGTTTTTTTCCGTAAGGGGAGAGGGAAAATGTGAAATAGATTATAAAAAAAGAAACTTTTTTTTTCTCCTTTAGGGAGCTTTTTAACTATTTTTGGTGGTTAGTTTGCCGGAAAAGATGATTAGGAAGTGTTTCGGGGGTAAGGAGAAGGAGTAGAGAGCAAAAAAAAGTAATTTTAAGAAAAAGGTGTAAAGCGCGTTTTTTACACATTATGGGTCGGAAAAACGGAGTGTGTGTGGGTAGGTGATGTGTTCGCGTAATCACGGCGGAAAAAAGGTAATTTGTAAAAAATGAAACTTGAGCGCGCTTAGCGGCATTTTAGGGCACTTTAAGTCGGAATTTCGAAAAAAAAGGTAAGTGGTAATTTTTCCGATTACGAGGAGCGGTAGGGTGAAAAAAAGTCAAATTAAAAAAAAAAAAAGTTTCTTATGGGACGTTTTCCCTTGCGGTTTTCCTATTTCCGGTGATAAAAAGAGGGAAAAAAGTAAGTGGTTTTGTTTTTTTCCGTAAGGGGAGAGGGAAAATGTGAAATAGATTATAAAAAAAAAGAAAATTTTTTTCTCCTTTAGGGAGCTTTTTAACTATTTTTGGTGGTTAGTTTGCCGGAAAAGATGATTAGGAAGTGTTTCGGGGGTAAGGAGAAGGAGTAGAGAGCAAAAAAAAGTAATTTTAAGAAAAAGGTGTAAAGCGCGTTTTTTAGACATTATGGGTCGGAAAAACGGAGTGTGTGTGGGTAGGTGTATGTGTCCGCGTAATCACGGCGGAAAAAAGGTTATTTGTAAAAAATGAAACTTGAGCGCGCTTATCGGCATTTTAGGGCACTTTAAGTCGGAATTTCGAAAAAAAAGGTAAGTGGTAATTTTTCCGATTACGAGGAGCGGTAGGGTGCAAAAAAGTAAAAAAAAAAAAAAAAAAAAAAAGAAAAATTTTTTATGGGACGTTTTCCCTTGCGGTTTTTCTATTTCCGATGATAAAAAGGGCGGAAAAAGTAAGTGGTTTTGTTTATTTCCGTAAGGGGAGATTGAAAATGTGAAAAAAATTTTTTAAAAAAGTAAAAAATTTTTTTTCCTCCTTTCGGGAGGTTTTTTGACTATTTTTGGTCGCTAGTTTGCCGGAAAAGATGATTAGGAAGTGTTTCGGGGGTAAGGAGAAGGAGTAGAGAGGAAAAAAAAGTAATTTTAAGAAAAAGGTGTTAAGCGCGTTTTTTAGGCATAATGTGTCGGAAAAACGGAGTGTGTGTGGGTAGGTGTATGTGTCCGCGTAATCACGGCGGAAAAAAGGTAATTTGTAAAAAATGAAACTTGAGCGCGCTTAGCGGCATTTTAGGGCACTTTAAGTCGGAATTTCGAAAAAAAGGTAAGTGGTAATTTTTCCGATTACGAGGAGTGGTAGGGTGGAAAAAAATCAAAAAAAAAAAAAGAAAAAAAATTTTTTTAAAAGGACGTTTTCCCTTGCGGTTTTCCTATTTCCGGTGATAAAAAGGGGAAAAAAGTAAGTGGTTTTGTTTTTTTCCGTAAGGGGAGAGGGAAAATGTGAAATAAATTATAAAAAAATGGAAAATTTTTTCTTCTCCTTTAGGGAGCTTTTTAACTATTTTTGGTGGTTAGTTTGCCGGAAAAGATGATTAGGAAGTGTTTCGGGGGTAAGGAGAAGGAGTAGAGAGCAAAAAAAAGTAATTTTAAGAAAAAGGTGTAAAGCGCGTTTTTTAGACATTATGGGTCGGAAAAACGGAGTGTGTGTGGGTAGGTGATGTGTTCGCGTAATCACGGCGGAAAAAAGGTTATTTGTAAAAAATGAAACTTGAGCGCGCTTATCGGCATTTTAGGGCATTTTAAGTCGGAATTTCGAAAAAAAAGGTAAGTGGTAATTTTCCCGATTACGAGGAGTGGTAGGGTGAAAAAAAATCAAAAAAAAAAAAAAGAAAAAATTTTTATGGGACGTTTTCCCTTGCGGTTTTTCTATTTCCGATGATAAAAAGGGCGGAAAAAGTAAGTGGTTTTGTTTTTTTCCGTAAGGGGAGAGGGAAAATGTGAAAAAAATTATAAAAAAAAGAAAAAAAATTTTTCCTCCTTTCGGGAGGTTTTTTGACTATTTTTGGTCGCTAGTTTGCCGGAAAAGATGATTAGGAAGTGTTTCGGGGGTAAGGAGAAGGAGTAGAGAGGAAAAAAAAGTAATTTTAAGAAAAAGGTGTTAAGCGCGTTTTTTAGGCATAATGTGTCGGAAAAACGGAGTGTGTGTGGGTAGGTGTATGTGTCCGCGTAATCACGGCGGAAAAAAGGTAATTTGTAAAAAATGAAACTTGAGCGCGCTTAGCGGCATTTTAGGGCACTTTAAGTCGGAATTTCGAAAAAAAAGGTAAGTGGTAATTTTTCCGATTACGAGGAGTGGTAGGGTGGAAAAAAATCAAAAAAAAAAAAAAAAAAAATTTTTTTAAAAGGACGTTTTCCCTTGCGGTTTTCCTATTTCCGGTGATAAAAAGAGGGAAAAAAGTAAGTGGTTTTGTTTTTTTCTGTAAGGGGAGAGGGAAAATAAGAAATAGATTATAAAAAAAGAAAATTTTTTTTTCTCCTTTAGGGAGCTTTTTAACTGTTTTTGGTGGTTAGTTTGCCGGAAAAGATGATTAGGAAGTGTTTCGGGGGTAAGGAGAGGGAGTAGAGAGCAAAAAAAAGTAATTTTAAGAAAAAGGTGTAAAGCGCGTTTTTTAGACATTATGGATCGGAAAAACGGAGTATGTGGGGGTAGGTGATGTGTTCGCGTAATCACGGCGGAAAAAAAGGTTATTTGTAAAAAATGAAACTTGAGCGCGCTTATCGGCATTTTAGGGCATGTTAAGTCGGAATTTCGAAAAAAAAGGTAAGTGGTAATTTTCCCGATTACGAGGAGCGGTAGGGTGCAAAAAAGTAAAAAAAAAAAAAAAAAAAAAAAAAGAAAAACTTTTTTATGGGACGTTTTCCCTTCCGGTTTTTCTATTTCCGATGATAAAACGGGCGGAAAAAGTAAGTGGTTTTGTTTATTTCCGGAAGGGGAGAGGGAAATTGTGAAAAAAATTATAAAAAAAAGTAAAAAAATTTTTCCTTCTTTCGGGAGGTTTTTTGACTATTTTTGGTCGCTAGTTTGCCGGAAAAGATGATTAAGAAGTGTTTCGGGGCTAAGGAGAAGGAGTAGAGAGGAAAAAAAAGTAATTTTAAGAAAAAGCTGTTAAGCGCGTTTTTTAGGCATAATGTGTCGGAAAAACGGAGTGTGTGTGGGTAGGTGTATGTGTCCGCGTAATCACGGCGGAAAAAAGGTAATTTGTAAAAAATGAAACTTGAGCGCGCTTAGCGGCATTTTAGGGCACTTTAAGTCGGAATTTCGAAAAAAAAAGCAAGTGGTAATTTTTCCGATTACGAGGAGTGGTAGGGTGGAAAAAAATCAAAAAAAAAAAAACAAAAAAAAATTTTTTAAAAGGACGTTTTCCCTTGCGGTTTTCCTATTTCCGGTGATAAAAAGAGGGAAAAAGTAAGTGGTTTTGTTTTTTTTCCGTAAGGGGAGAGGGAAAATGTGAAAAAGATTATAAAAAAAAAGAAAATTTTTTTTCTCCTTTAGGGAGCTTTTTCACTATTTTTGGTGGTTAGTTTGCCGGAAAAGATGATTAGGAAGTGTTTCGGGGGTAAGGAGAAGGAGTAGAGAGGAAAAAAAAGTAATTTTAAGAAAAAGGTGTAAAGCGCGTTTTTTAGACATTATGGGTCGGAAAAACGGAGTGTGTGTGGGTAGGTGATGTGTTCGCGTAATCACGGCGGAAAAAAAGGTTATTTGTAAAAAATGAAACTTGAGCGCGCTTATCGGCATTTTAGGGCATTTTAAGTCGGAATTTCGAAAAAAAAGGTAAGTGGTAATTTTCCCGATTACGAGGAGCGGTAGGGTGCAAAAAAGTAAAAAAAAAAAAAAAAAAAAAAAGAAAAATTTTTTATGGGACGTTTTCCCTTGCGGTTTTTCTATTTCCGATGATAAAAAGGGCGGAAAAAGTAAGTGGTTTTGTTTATTTCCGTAAGGGGAGAGGGAAAATATGAAAAAAATTATAAAAAAAAGTAAAAAATTTTTCCTCCTTTCGGCAGGTTTTTTGACTATTTTTGGTCGCTAGTTTGCCGGAAAAGATGACTAGGAAGTGTTTCGGGGCTAAGGAGAAGGAGTAGAGAGGAAAAAAAAGTAATTTTAAGAAAAAGGTGTTAAGCGCGTTTTTTAGACATTATGGGTCGGAAAAACGGAGTGTGTGTGGGTAGGTGATGTGTTCGCGTAATCACGGCGGAAAAAAAGGTTATTTGTAAAAAATGAAACTTGAGCGCGCTTATCGGCATTTTAGGGCACTTTAAGTCGGAATTTCGAAAAAAAAGGTAAGTGGTAATTTTCCCGATTACGAGGAGCGGTAGGGTGCAAAAAAGTAAAAAAAAAAAAAAAAAAAAGAAAAATTTTTTATGGGACGTTTTCCCTTGCGGTTTTTCTATTTCCGATGATAAAAAGGGCGGAAAAAGTAAGTGGTTTTGTTTTTTTCCGTAAGGGGAGAGGGAAAATGTGAAAAAAATTATAAAAAAAAGTAAAAAAATTTTTCCTCCTTTCGGGAGGTTTTTTGACTTTTTTTGGTCGCTAGTTTGCCGGAAAAGATGATTAGGAAGTGTTTCGGGGCTAAGGAGAAGGAGTAGAGAGGGAAAAAAAGTAATTTTAAGAAAAAGCTGTTAAGCGCGTTTTTTAGGCATAATGTGTCGGAAAAACGGAGTGTGTGTGGGTAGGTGTATGTGTCCGCGTAATCACGGCGGAAAAAAGGTAATTTGTAAAAAATGAAACTTGAGCGCGCTTAGCGGCATTTTAGGGCACTTTAAGTCGGAATTTCGAAAAAAAAAGGCAAGTGGTAATTTTTCCGATTACGAGGAACGGTAGGGTGGAAAAAAATCAAAAAAAAAAAAAAAGAAAAAAAATTTTGTTAAAAGGACGTTTTCGCTTGCAGTTTTCCTATTTCCGGTGATAAAAAGGGGGAAAAAAGTAAGTGGTTTTGTTTTTTTCCGTAAGGGGAGAGGGAAAATGTGAAATAGATTATAAAAAAAAAGAAATTTTTTTTTTCTCCTTTAGGGAGCTTTTAACTATTTTTGGTGGTTAGTTTGCCGGAAAAGATGATTAGGAAGTGTTTCGGGGGTAAGGAAAAGGAGTAGAGAGCAAAAAAAAGTAATTTTAAGAAAAAGGTGTAAAGCGCGTTTTTTACACATTATTGGTCTGAAAAACGGAGTGTGTGTGGGTAGGTGATGTGTTCGCGTAATCACCGCGGAAAAAAAGGTAATTTGTAAAAAATGAAACTTGAGCGCGCTTAGCGGCATTTTAGGGCACTTTAAGTCGGAATTTCGAAAAAAAAAGGTAAGTGGTAATTTTTCCGATTACGAGGAGCGGTAGGGTGGAAAAAAGTCAAAAAAAAAAAAAAAAAATTTTTAAAAGGACGTTTTCCTTGCTGTTTTTCTATTTCCGGTGATAAAAAGAGGGAAAAAATTAAGTGGTTTTGTTTTTTTCCGTAAGGGGAGAGGGAAAATAAGAAATAGATTATAAAAAAAAGAAAATTTTTTTTCTCCTTTAGGGAGGTTTTTTGACTATTTTTGGTCGCTGATTTGCCGGAAAAGATGATTAGGAAGTGTTTCGGGGGTAAGGAGAAGGAGTAGAGAGGAAAAAAAAGTAATTTTAAGAAAAAGGTGTTAAGCGCGTTTTTTAGGCATAATGTGTCGGAAAAACGGAGTGTGTGTGGGTAGGTGTATGTGTCCGCGTAATCACGGCGGAAAAAAGGTAATTTGTAAAAAATGAAACTTGAGCGCGCTTAGCGGCATTTTAGGGCACTTTAAGTCGGAATTTCGAAAAAAAAGGTAAGTGGTAATTTTTCCGATTACGAGGAGCGGTAGGGTGGAAAAAAATCAAAAAAAAAAAAAAGAAAAAAAATTTTTTTAAAAGGACGTTTTCGCTTGCGGTTTTCCTATTTCCGGTGATAAAAAGGGGGAAAAAAGTAAGTGGTTTTGTTTTTTTCCGTAAGGGGAGAGGGAAAATGTGAAATAGATTATAAAAAAAAGAAAATTTTTTTTTCTCCTTTAGGGAGCTTTTAACTATTTTTGGTGCTTAGTTTGCCGGAAAAGATGATTAGGAAGTGTTTCGGGGGTAAGGAGAAGGAGTAGAGAGGAAAAAAAAGTAATTTTAAGAAAAAGGTGTAAAGCGCGTTTTTTACACATTATCGGTCGGAAAAACGGAGTGTGTGGGTAGGTGTATGTGTCCGCGTAATCACGGCGGAAAAAAAGGTAATTTGTAAAAAATGAAACCTGAGCGCGCTTAGCGGCATTTTAGGGCACTTTAAGTCGGAATTTCGAAAAAAAAGGTAAGTGGTAATTTTTCCGATTACGAGGAGCGGTAGGGTGGAAAAAAATCAAAAAAAAAAAAAAAAAAAAAAATTTTTTTAAAAGGACGTTTTCCCTTGCGGTTTTCCTATTTCCGGTGATAAAAAGGGGGAAAAAAGTAAGTGGTTTTGTTTTTTTCCGTAAGGGGAGAGGGAAAATGTGAAATAGATTATAAAAAAAAAAAAAAATTTTTTTCTCCTTTAGGGAGCTTTTTAACTATTTTTGGTGGTTAGTTTGCCGGAAAAGATGATTAGGAAGTGTTTCGGGGGTAAGGAGAAGGAGTAGAGAGGAAAAAAAAGTAATTTTAAGAAAAAGGTGTAAAGCGCGTTTTTTAGACATTATGGGTCGGAAAAACGGAGTGTGTGTGGGTAGGTGATGTGTTCGCGTAATCACGGCGGAAAAAAGGTAATTTGTAAAAAATGAAACTTGAGCGCGCTTAGCGGCATTTTAGGGCACTTTAAGTCGGAATTTCGAAAAAAAAGGTAAGTGGTAATTTTTCCGATTACGAGGAGTGGTAGGGTGGAAAAAAATCAAAAAAAAAAAAGAAAAAAAATTTTTTTTAAAGGACGTTTTCCCTTGCGGTTTTCCTATTTCCGGTGATAAAAAGGGGGAAAAAAGTAAGTGGTTTTGTTTTTTTCCGTAAGGGGAGAGGGAAAATGTGAAATAGATTATAAAAAAAAAAAATTTTTTTTTCTCCTTTAGGGAGCTTTTTAACTATTTTTGGTGGTTAGTTTGCCGGAAAAGATGATTAGGAAGTGTTTCGGGGGTAAGGAGAAGGAGTAGAGAGCAAAAAAAGTAATTTTAAGAAAAAGGTGTAAAGCGCGTTTTTTAGACATTATGGGTCGGAAAAACGGAGTGTGTGTGGGTAGGTGATGTGTTCGCGTAATCACGGCGGAAAAAAGGTAATTTGTAAAAAATGAAACTTGAGCGCGCTTAGCGGCATTTTAGGGCACTTTAAGTCGGAATTTCGAAAAAAAGGTAAGTGGTAATTTTTCCGATTACGAGGAGCGGTAGGGTGAAAAAAAGTCAAAAAAAAAAAAAAAAAAAAAAATTTCTTATGGGACGTTTTCCCTTGCGGTTTTTCTATTTCCAGTGATAAAAAGGGCGGAAAAAGTAAGTGGTTTTGTTTTTTTCCGTAAGGGGAGAGGGAAAATGTGAAATAGATTATAAAAAAAAGAAAATTTTTTTTTCTCCTTTAGGGAGCTTTTTAACTATTTTTGGTGGTTAGTTTGCCGGAAAAGATGATTAGGAAGTGTTTCGGGGGTAAGGAGAAGGAGTAGAGAGCAAAAAAAAGTAATTTTAAGAAAAAGGTGTAAAGCGCGTTTTTTACACATTATTGGTCGGAAAAACGGAGTGTGTGTGGGTAGGTGATGTGTTCGCGTAATCACGGCGGAAAAAAGGTAATTTGTAAAAAATGAAACTTGAGCGCGCTTAGCGGCATTTTAGGGCATTTTAAGTCGGAATTTCGAAAAAAAAAGGTAAGTGGTAATTTTTCCGATTACGAGGAGCGGTAGGGTGAAAAAAAGTCCAAAAAAAAAAAAAAAAAAATTTTTTTTAAAGGACGTTTTCCCATGCGGTTTTTCTATTTCCGATGAAAAAAAAGGGCGGAAAAAGTAAGTGGCTTTGTTTTTTTCGGTAAGGGGAGAGGGAAAATGTGAAAAAAATTATAAAAAAAAGTAAAAAAATTTTTCCTCCTTTCGGGAGGTTTTTTGACTTTTTTTGGTCGCTAGTTTGCCGGAAAAGATGATTAGGAAGTGTTTCGGGGGTAAGGAGAAGGAGTAGAGAGGAAAAAAAAGTAATTTTAAGAAAAAGCTGTTAAGCGCGTTTTTTAGGCATAATGTGTCGGAAAAACGGAGTGTGTGTGGGTAGGTGTATGTGTCCGCGTAATCACGGCGGAAAAAAGGTAATTTGTAAAAAATGAAACTTGAGCGCGCTTAGCGGCATTTTAGGGCACTTTAAGTCGGAATTTCGAAAAAAAAGGTAAGTGGTAATTTTTCCGATTACGAGGAGTGGTAGGGTGGAAAAAAATCAAAAAAAAAAAAAAAAGAAAAAAATTTTTTTTAAAAGGACGTTTTCCCTTGCGGTTTTCCTATTTCCGGTGATAAAAAGAGGGAAAAAAGTAAGTGGTTTTGTTTTTTTCCGTAAGGGGAGAGGGAAAATGTGAAATAGATTATAAAAAAAAAAAAAATTTTTTTTTCTCCTTTAGGGAGCTTTTTCACTATTTTTGGTGGTTAGTTTGCCGGAAAAGATGATTAGGAAGTGTTTCGGGGGTAAGGAGAAGGAGTAGAGAGGAAAAAAAAAGTAATTTTAAGAAAAAGGTGTAAAGCGCGTTTTTTAGACATTATGGGTCGGAAAAACGGAGTGTGTGTGGGTAGGTGTATGTGTTCGCGTAATCACGGCGGAAAAAAAGGTAATTTGTAAAAAATGAAACTTGAGCGCGCTTAGCGGCATTTTAGGGCACTTTAAGTCGGAATTTCGAAAAAAAAGGTAAGTGGTAATTTTTCCGATTACGAGGAGCGGTAGGGTGGAAAAAAGTCAAAAAAAAAAAAAAAAAGAAAAAAAATTTTTTTAAAAGGACGTTTTCGCTTGCGGTTTTCCTATTTCCGGTGATAAAAAGGGGGAAAAAAGTAAGTGGTTTTGTTTTTTTCCGTAAGGGGAGAGGGAAAATGTGAAATAGATTATAAAAAAAAAGAAAATTTTTTTTTCTCCTTTAGGGAGCTTTTAACTATTTTTGGTGCTTAGTTTGCCGGAAAAGATGATTAGGAAGTGTTTCGGGGGTAAGGAGAAGGAGTAGAGAGCAAAAAAAAGTAATTTTAAGAAAAAGGTGTAAAGCGCGTTTTTTACACATTATGGGTCGGAAAAACGGAGTGTGTGTGGGTAGGTGATGTGTTCGCGTAATCACGGCGGAAAAAAGGTTATTTGTAAAAAATGAAACTTGAGCGCGCTTATCGGCATTTTAGGGCATTTTAAGTCGGAATTTCGAAAAAAAAAGGTAAGTGGTAATTTTCCCGATTACGAGGAGCGGTAGGGTGCAAAAAATTAAAAAAAAAAAAAAAAAAAAGAAAAATTTTTTATGGGACGTTTTCCCTTGCGGTTTTTCTATTTTCGATGATAAAAAGCGCGGAAAAAGTAAGTGGTTTTGTTTATTTCCGGAAGGGGAGAGGGAAAATATGAAAAAAACTATAAAAAAAAGTAAAAAAATTTTTCCTCCTTTCGGGAGGTTTTTTAACTATTTTTTGTCGCTAGTTTGCCGGAAAAGATGATTAGGAAATGTTTCGGGGGTAAGGAGAAGGAGTAGAGAGGAAAAAAAAGTAATTTTAAGAAAAAGGTGTTAAGCGCGTTTTTTAGGCATAATGTGTCGGAAAAACGGAGTGTGTGTGGGTAGGTGTATGTGTCCGCGTAATCACGGCGGAAAAAAGGTAATTTGTAAAAAAATGAAACTTGAGCGCGCTTAGCGGCATTTTAGGGCACTTTAAGTCGGAATTTCGAAAAAAAAGGTAAGTGGTAATTTTTCCGATTACGAGGAGCGGTAGGGTGGAAAAAAATCAAAAAAAAAAAAAAAAAAGAAAAAAAAAATTTTTTAAAAGGACGTTTTCGCTTGCGGTTTTCCTATTTCCGGTGATAAAAAGGGGGAAAAAAGTAAGTGGTTTTGTTTTTTTCCGTAAGGGGAGAGGGAAAATGTGAAATAGATTATAAAAAAAATAAAATTTTTTTTTCTCATTTAGGGAGCTTTTTAACTATTTTTTGGTGGTTAGTTTGCCGGAAAAGATGATTAGGAAGTGTTTCGGGGGTAAGGAGAAGGAGTAGAGAGCAAAAAAAAGTAATTTTAAGAAAAAGGTGTAAAGCGCGTTTTTTACACATTATGGGTCGGAAAAACGGAGTGTGTGTGGGTAGGTGATGTGTCCGCGTAATCACGGCGGAAAAAAGGTAATTTGTAAAAAATGAAACTTGAGCGCGCTTAGCGGCATTTTAGGGCACTTTAAGTCGGAATTTCGAAAAAAAAAGGTAAGTGGTAATTTTTCCGATTACGAGGAGCGGTAGGGTGGAAAAAAATCAAAAAAAAAAAAAAGAAAAAAATTTTTTTTAAAAGGACGTTTTCTCTTGCGGTTTTCCTATTTCCGGTGATAAAAAGGGGGAAAAAAGTAAGTGGTTTTGTTTTTTTCCGTAAGGGGAGAGGGAAAATGTGAAATAGATTATAAAAAAAAAGAAAATTTTTTTTCTCCTTTAGGGAGCTTTTTAACTATTTTTGGTGGTTAGTTTGCCGGAAAAGATGATTAGGAAATGTTTCGGGGGTAAGGAGAAGGAGTAGAGAGGAAAAAAAAGTAATTTGAAGAAAAAGGTGTAAAGCGCCTTTTTTAGGCATAATGTGTCGGAAAAAAGGAGTGTGTGTGGGTAGGTGATGTGTTCGCGTAATCACGGCGGAAAAAAAGGTTATTTGTAAAAAATGAAACTTGAGCGCGCTTATCGGCATTTTAGGGCATGTTAAGTCGGAATTTCGAAAAAAAAGGTAAGTGGTAATTTTCCCGATTACGAGGAGCGGTAGGGTGCAAAAAGTAAAAAAAAAAAAAAAAAAGAAGAAAATTTTTTTAATGGACGTTTTCCCTTGCGGTTTTTCTATTTTCGATGATAAAAAGCGCGGTTATGTTAACAGACATTAAATGACAAAGACAGAGGCAAAATAAGTTTACTAATTCACAATTATCAACAATTAACCTGGATTTTTCCCAAGACAATGAGACGGGAAAGTAAATTGAAGCGAAATGATATCAAATGATAGTGAGGAAAAAAAATTGAGCAATAGAAAAAGAAAAGCTGATTTTCACTTTAAATGTTCATGCTTATTTCTTTTTTTTTGTGTGTGTTACGTTCCTTACTTTTCTTTGCTGATATGTGTAAGAGATGAATACAGGCAATAATCAGAAAAATTGATGTAAAAGTGGACAAAAAGGAAAGTGGAAGAAACAATGACCAAAATATAACGATAACGCACATCATGTAATGGTTGTTTTCTTTTCTCTTCTTTTTCTGCTTTTTATCCTTTATAAGTTTTTTTTCTGTCTTGGATAACGATTAGGAAAATGCGAGAAAGAAAATAAAGGTAGAAAAAGAAGAAGCAATTTCTGAAAGCGACTAAACAAAAAGACTCTTCAGATAGTGCCAGTTAACGATCCGCTGATTTCTCACGGCAAAGTTAAAACAGAAACATGACATGAAATAGAGAAAAGAGGAGGAAAAAAATATTGAAATCGAAAATGGAGAAAGTTAAAAATAAAACAAAATAAAGCGTATGAGGCTTTCATACAAATTAGGGGAAAATGATTCCACAATCAGTTTAAGGTAAAGACGTATCTGGTCCGCAATACATGGCCAAAAGAGAAAGAGCACAAATAGCAGCCCCTAAAAGTTTAAATGAAAATAAAAAGAAGGGAAATAATAAAGAAAAAGCAAAAAAGATAGATTGAAAAACAAAACAAAACGCATTACTATCATTGACAATTTGATGAAATATTAATATTAGTAACTAACTATCATAAATATTTTAATGATCAGTTTATTATCACTATCATATTTATGTTACTTAACGTAAACCAAAAAATAATTTTAAAAGGCTAACCTTTATGAACCACAAATGCCTGACTCCCCTCTCTGAAATAAAATAATTAAATAAATAAAAGGAAATGACAATTTCAGTAATGCTCCTCTGCTGAGATTGGCGTCGTTCTGCTGCTACTGCTGCTGCGATTACTACTTGCTACTATTATCACTACAACTACCTATTGTATTACTTTAAAAAAGAAAAGCTCGAAACCCTATTTAAACAGCCCGACCTTACTCGACGAGAGGGGATCTCACACTGTATGAAACAAAACAAAGCAAAACAAAACAACCCCCCCCCCCCCCAAAAAAAAAAAAAAAAAAATAACGCTTCGTACTGACGAATATGGTTAATCATTTGCCGCCGTCACTCTGATGAAAGCCGTAGAGCTCGAAACTCAAGTCATGGCCTAGTTCTAGTTGAGGTATTTTTTTATTAGCGCAAGTGATGCGTCATGATCTGAGGAATCCATACATGTGAGGGAGCACTTGTTGAGACCTCTAACTTACTTCCAGTGCTTGCTGAAATCTGAATGTTGTAGAACAGCCTTGTTGAAACTGCCGGCAACGACGGGTAACAAGCAAAGGCTATTGTCATGATGAGAATTCTACTGGTGACATGCTTGTTTCTCTTTGACATGATTCTCCGAATCTCCATAATATGTAGTTCCTTTTTCTATCAGAGGCTAAAACGGATGTTTCTATTGTTTTAGATAAAGGAATCACACACGAGCTATGGATTTCTGTTTGCACGAACTTTACCAGTAATGATTTACGTCTCCTCGGGCTAATGATTATAGCCGACTGGAGTCTCTCGTTAGAAATTCAAGGGAGAGAGAGGGAGAAATAGGGGAAGAACTGTGGTGGGGAAGGGGGGGGGGAGAGACAGAGAGAGAGAGAGAGGGAGAGAGAGAGAGAGAGAGAGAGAGAGAGAGAGAGAGAGAGGGAGAGAGAGTAAACGGTAGAAAAAGGACGAAGATATATAGAAAGTGAGGGTGAAAGAGAAAGATGGAGAGAGAGAAAACATAGAAAGGCCGAGTATAATGATCGACAAATTGATAAATAAATAGATCAATTAAAAGAAAGATTGATTATTTAAATAGGGAGCTTTTGAAACAGGAATGTGATAGAAAGAGAAGCAGAGCGAGGATAGATTCGTAAAGATAGACATAGAGAAAGAGAGATAAAGATAGAAAGAGAGAGAATTCGCATGTTAAAGTCTTTGAGAGTTTCTTTTTTATTTTATTTTTTGTCTGTTTATAAAAAAATATATTTTAAGAGAACAGGTAGCATTTCTGAGCTATTTTTAATTATTGGCAGTATATAGGATCAATGTATTAACAGGTCTGTATGATCTAACAATCAAATGAACGGAAGTGGCTGCGCCAGTGTGGACGTTGCACCGGTTCTGCATGATGTTCATAATTCAAGCGATCGATTCGAGGCGTAACACAAATGCCAAAATCTACAGACTCCATTCCTTATCGTGAACAGGTTAACTGGTTCAACCCCGGTAAACAAAAGGTCCCGGAGCAGATGTCGAGTGGCAAACGTTGTAGCCTCCGGTATATAGGTTGGCCAGTCCCTGGTAAAAGCGGAGTTTTGTTTTTATCCTCTAGGGTAAGGAAAGACACGGGAAATAACGGAAGGGAGACACGTGATATGAATCTTTCTATAAATCGCTCAATCTTTTTTCCTTCTTTCTCATTCTCTCTCTATCCCCCCTCCCCCTCCCCTTCCCCCGGCACTCTCAGCCTTCTCACCTATTTTGTCTGAAGAGCGTGTCTATCATGGCAAGATTGTAACCTCTCCACGGAAAAGCAAGGCCCTCACGAAATTATTGAACAGAATGGATCAAATTAGTTTCATAACTTTTGATTTGCGTGGGTTTCCGAGTTTAAGAGCTTAAAAAGTTACAAACGTGGATTGAAATAACGTTGTTTTATAGCTGTGAATACTGATGTCTCAGAACCTTTATCATCTCTGGTCTATGATGTCACAAACTTTTAACC
Organism: Elysia crispata; assembly: GCA_033675545.1. Taxonomy (NCBI): domain Eukaryota; kingdom Metazoa; phylum Mollusca; class Gastropoda; family Plakobranchidae; genus Elysia; species Elysia crispata. Next base: position 9,006 of record JAWDGP010007857.1, on the reverse strand, counting down.
GCCTTGAACTATCAAGGAAGATAACTCCGGGAAGGAAATATTGCTTGTCGCGTGAGATATTATTTTCTATTAATCTTCCAGTAGTTCTTTGAAGCCCGAGAAGGAATATTTATTTTTTTTCTTAATATAATTTTAAACTACCTATCTAGGGATTTCTATTAAACTCAAGGGGAAAAAAGCAATTTATTCGCAATACAAAGTTACCCTTTAGATTGAATTAACATACATGCCTCTTACCACCCCTTTGTTGAGAAATAACTCAAGAATAGAAAAGGCCTAAAAGAGGAGAATAAAAAACAAATGTTAAAACGCAAAGTCATCGTATGTGATTCTTTATTCATCATACGTAAAGTTGCTCTGTTGCAGCTGATTTCTATTGTTGTTGTTATTGTTGATATAATGAGGAACGTTTAAAGTTCATACCCTAAATAAAGTATATCTGCAGCAGACGAAAATTAATGGCTGTTTCCTACACAAATCAGGAGCAATAGCGTGTCCTTTTGGTAATGGAAGATACTGTCTATGATCACATGAAATATCAAAGACGTCGACAAATTTCAACCGAGAATATAATGAATAAAACACCTAGCCTATTGAAACTTGCTTAGCTCATCAGATACTTGCTGTTGATTGTCACCGTGGTTTTAAGATTCCTACCCCTTCAAACAGGTCATTGAGTCTCTATTCCAGTCATCTAGTGAAAGACTGAGTAAATTTTCTCAAATACAATGCAAAGTAATTAAATATTTAGACTTAAGATCTGTATATTGAATCAAACAAATAGAAACAATTATAAAACATGCGCTCGTAATTTAGTATGCTTTTTATTTACACATGCAACTTTTCGATCCTCTGCGCACGGCAAGATTGACAGTTCTTTGTGAGAATGTCATTGGAAGGCAAATAGCATAACGTAATGGAAGTACACATTGTAGGCTTGACGAATTAGGCTGGCATGAAGAAAACGGAATTTGGTTTGAACAAGAAATTGAAATGCATTTCCAGACAAAGCGGGAGACGAATCACTGTCGGTTGAAGAATTCATTTCATCATTAATGGATGTTGCTACTTATTTTCTGTGCTGAACTGAGTAAAAAAAAAATAAATGTCATTAATGTCTAATTAGGAGGAAAAGAGCAAGCAATTATTTTTTACCGAAGCTTTCTTACAATTAGATGTAATTGAACCTTCCATGCATGGCTTATTAAGACCAGTATTTTCCGACTGCGAATTAACTTTTTTCATGTCTATATTAGGAGCGCTTAGGTCTCCGATAAAAAAAGTGAAATGTAATGAACTTAATAGTGTATTTTTACTATGAGCCAATTAAACTCTTTTGATATTCACGAGCTAACTAGAGACGGTGTTATTAGGAGAAGAAAAGCCTAATTATACCATAACATACCTAGTGTTGTTTGGTACAAGAAACCCAAACGGGATCAATAAGTCACTGCTAGAAACAAACAGAAGGTTTAATGGGAAACTCATCACCACCGGTAGCTCATAGTTTCTTTTCAGATCAATGCAGAAACCAGATAGAAAAGAGACGTCTCTGTCCTCACATTAACCTTCATTGAATCTAAACCATTTAGGACGGAAAAGATTATAGAGAGAGATACAGAATCAGATGATATGGCAAAAAGCACCTCATGTTAAATTTGAAGCTGAATCCACATAGCTTTCATTTCATAGTAAGGAAAGGATAGGTTAAAGTTAAGCTCAGGAAGAAGAAACCTTTGACTATAGGCAAAGTAAGACAAGAAAATTTCAGTTTTCGATACTTAAGGCCATGAGAGAAGACAAGTCTGATCTCTTGATAGTTAATCTGATAAATAAATAGGTAAATTGATTTACAGAATGATGATCAATTTCATAGGCTAATGTTTAGGTCGAAAGATTTTATGGATAGATAGATAGAATCTGATATGTCGATTGATTGGTTGATTGAATGACATATAGAAACAGTGATGAATAAGAATAAAAAAAACTGCAGACATTAAAGAAACAAAGAAAATAGAAATTGATTTTGTATAGTGTTTCTAAGCATTTTATATTTGATCATTTTTGCACTTCACTGAAATTTCCATTTTTAATATAATTTTCAGTAATCTTGCCAATACATCTACAAACTGAGTAATGGCACTTTTGATGTTTTTTCCTAATCGGACCAAACAAAACACAAGCATCGCTGCCCCTGAAGATTTCAGCTTTGATCTGGCCAAGCTGCCGTTCCGAGCTCTCTATTATTATATTATGGATGTCGTGGCAGCCCTATTTCTTCCAATTTTAGTGTTCGGAATCATAGCCAAAATCCTCAACATCGCTGTGTTCACTAGAACTGGAGCCAGGGACAACGTGACAGTATCTTTCTTATCACTGTCAGCCTCAGATCTCATATATCTGGTGGTTATTTCCCCTTTCTTCACTGCCGTCACAATCATGCACTATGTGGAGCAGAAACAGGGCACTCGCTTTAATTGGCTGGTTGACAAGAATGTCATAAGCATCCCTTTCTACTGGTACTCCTTTGTTTTCTACGAGACCTCCATCCTCATTACTGTCTACATCTCCGTGGTGAGATGCGCCTGTGTGGCCATGCCCTTTACCGTGAAGACCACCTTTACATCTCGCACGGCAATCATTACTTTCATCACCTTCTTCGTCTCCGTCATTCTGATTCGCGTCCCGGTGTTCATGACTAAGCGCATCATTCTAGAACTGGATCCCAAATCAAACAGCACCCGAGCTGTGTACAAGGAGTTTGAAGATGGAGGTCTGGCTGAAAAACTTCATGATATACTCAATCGCAACATTCTTAATTGGGCTTCTATTGTCATGGTAATAGCTTGTTTGGTCGTCATGGTGACCAAACTCCGAGCCTCTGTCCGGTTTCGGTGTTCGCTTGGAGCAACTTCTCCTGCTATAAGAGATGTTGATGGGAACAACGAGCGGGACCGTTCTCCACCTTTGGAGCATAGAAACCAGGCAGCACCATACAAAGGGAAGAAACTGCCTTCATCGGAGAAAGGGAAGCAACTAATATTATCGAGCAGAGAAACTCAAGTTTTACGTTCCGTAATTCTGGTAGCTGCAGTGTTTATCACTTGCCAAGCACCGCTCATGGCATACACTCTAGCCCGAAGGTTTGAATCCCAATTTGATGACGGTGATGAAACATTTCGACAAATTCCTAAGTATTCATTTCTCTTTGCCTTGTGCTCACACTTAAGTTCACTTTTTACCTTAATCAATGCATCAGTAAACATAATAATTCACTATAACTTCAATTCTCGATACAGGCAATCAATGAAGACTCTTTGGAAATTGGATTGAATTTGGTCAGTGAAAATAATATTTCACTAATTCTTCAAGAATAATAATACCGATTCACAAGTCCCACACCAATGCTTCATAAAACCTGTACCGAAACCCAATCTCATCTACCATATAAGTTTGACTGAGGACGTAAACAAGTGATTAGTTGCCATGCTTAAACTAAGTCATTAATCCATAAACAATGTACTTATTTCCAACTAAAAAAAAAAAAAAACCCAAAAAAACTCTAAACATGATTATTAATGTGAAAATTACATTAATTTCTGTTTTTTTAATTCTTGTCGTAAATTTGTTAAAATTAAAGATGAGAAGAATCGATCAGACGAAAATAAAACATAATCAGCTTAGAGAGTATCTCTTTCTTTTCTTTCTTTTTATCTTTTTCTTTTGCTTATTATAATAATTTATGAGTAAAGGATAGAAAGCTATCAAAAAATTTTCTTTCTCTCTCATTCTGTCTCTCTTTTTCTCTCATTTTTATTTCTTACTTTAAACATTCTGATAAACCAATAAAAATAAAATAGACAGATGTTTGTCAATATGAGATGTAAGATGTACCCTTGTGACCATGGATTTGTTTACAAAATTTTCGGACAAAAAGAAATGGCGGCTTTCCGGACTCCGGACTTTGGCGATCTCACACGAAGAGATGATTTGTAATTCTGTTCGTTTATTATCCTGTGCTCCCAGCTATGAACTGTCTATTCCCAATACTTCTTGTCAGATCGTCTTCTTGCTGGTATGGTGACATTTATGTGCTTCCAGGAGTTTGAATATTTTACGTCATCGATGTCAAACGATATAAAAACAAAGAATTTACAAATATTTTAAAAGGCGTAGCTTTTCTCAAACAAAAGAAAACAAAACAAAATCCGCTCTATTCTTCACCATTAATCCCCTCATACGAATCTGACAGAAATCAAGTTACAGGCCGAAAACCACTGATTTTTTAACCTATTATGAGCAAGTTCCCTTGATTCACTGATGGTGGGTTTATCAAGTATGATTTTGTATCAATCATGGCGCAGAAGCGGAAGTTTAGTTTAACCGCAAACAACAAAAGTCCTCCACAACCTCCGCCATCGTTCCTGTACGTGTTGTCCTGGGTAACATTTCTCCATACTAAAGGCCAAATCTGCGACTTGCTATCAGTCTGGCTGAAATAACTGAGAACCAAGCACAACAACTTCGTGACTGGCGACCTAACACAATCAATTATTCCTATAGAAATCGTTACAAGGTAAAATAACGGAGGAAACTGATTTCACCTTTTGACTTTTTTTTGTTCTTTGTGAAGGTTCATTTCGTGCGTGTGTGTGTGTGTCTGTGTGTCACAAGTTATACAATCATGTCTTCCATTAGGGACATACCAGAGCTATGTAATGCGTCCTTGCGTGAACTATTCAGTTTTATTGATGTTTGGAACTGTTTATGTCACGTCAAACTGTGCGTGCTTTTGATCGTTATCATAATATCTCTTTTATTTCTTTCACCACATAACTCACTTTCTAATGCACCCGAAGACCCTCGCTTGAATGACAAGAGGCCTGGCATCAGATTCGATTAGGCGATAATTATAGACATCAATGTCGGAGGCTCGTGACGAAACTTGTGTTGCGTAAATCAAGTAAGCGATCACACAATCATCTGTTTGAGTTCAGAGCCTTGGACTCACGCTAGGTGATCCAGTGTTCGATTCCTGGCTTGAGTATGTGATTTTTAGATCGCATTAGACAAGCAATAAAGCACATTTAAAAAAAAACAACTTAAGGGAACAAAAACATATAAAACACTTAACCATGAGAAGGGTAAACTGCAAGACTCACATGTCCAAGTAAAGTAAGAAGAAAACAGATAACAGATAAGACCACAGATAATATCTTTTAGAATCTTTAACGTAAACTGCTTTTAGAAAAAAACAACAATAACAAACCAATAACTAAACAATACTCTTAGGAAGCCGTTTTATAGCTGGTTGTTATTCTAAGAAACTGTCTAGGTAAACTTTATAACTATTTTATACTATATGCCCTCTTTTCATTCTCTGACTCTTTCTTTCTTTTCCTGAAGTCGCCCTCAATAGTTTTTTTTTTCTCTTCAACTTTCGTTTCCATCTTTATTCTTTCTCATAAAAAATCGCCCCGCTCTCTCACTTCCTGCCTCTCTTCTCTCCTTTCTCAGATCTGTCTTCATGATTGTATAGTCACCACAGTTTCTCTTCACCTCTTGGTCACTTCATCTTTCTATCAAAATATATTTTTTAATACTTTTCTAAAGGCATTTGTCTCTACTCTCATTCTAGATTCTTTGTGTGTCTTTCTTTTAGTCTGTCTGTCTGTTTCTATTTTTTTTTTTTTTGTTCTTCTTCTCCTGCGTTTATTCATTTTTCAACAAACTCCCTCTTTCTCTCACTAACCCGAAACCAAAAGTAGCTCCATTACATGGGAGATCAAAACAAGAATCCACTTCCACCAGGAACTGAACAATCTGTACCAGAGTCTACAACGTTTGCCACTTGATATAATTATACTATAGAATTTTTTGGGCCTAAATGCGTTGATACAGTTAATCTCATTCAGTAAATTAATGAATTGTGTACTTTGGGTTTGTGTTTCATCGAGTATTGATCGTTGTATTAACCCCCCCCCCCTCCCTGCTCCCACCCCCTCCTACCCCTCGTCACTCACATGCTGGTTTCAACATCCACTAGGGCGCATCCATCTCTCTACATACATGTAAATCGTTCGATCACCTGCGTCACATAATTCAAGAGATTCGGGGATTTGCTACATTTAGCAAAAAACACTTCTCTTCTAATTTTCTTTGTGAATATTGCTTTATAAAAAGTTACAACATTAGATTGATTTACTTACTTGTCGAGCAATCTTTGTAAAATACTTTGAGCACATAAGGGATGTAGCTCTTTGTAAAACGCTTTTTTGTCTTTATTTTTTTCAATTGAAGAGATGGATCGAATTGCTTAAGAAATGCACTATAATTAAAAAAAAATTGAAAACAAAAGAAAGCCAGAGAAGTCGGTCTTTAGTGCACACTAAACAATGGTGTGCAAGCTTGTTTTCTTGGAGTTTCTAACAATAGTCAATGCCAGATGAAACGATTTTTCCTCTCATGTATTTCTATTCGAACAGAGGTGGTTTAACTTTTATTGCCATTAACCTTCTATACCCAAGAATTAAAATGGCCATGGAAAATGCATGAATCAGCAGCTTAGGGGTAATCACTGAATGATGTATACATCTATACATGCAAACAGAAGAAAAGAGAAATGAATTATAAAAAAGGTGTTTTTACCTTTTAAATTAAAACAACATGAGAAAAAAAACTTCAATTTTCAAGCATTGTGAAGAGGTCAGGTCTTATATCTCTGCAATAAAAAAAATTGATTTTCCAGACTTTGGAGAGTTAAACCAAAGCATTGGTTGACAACATCGACAAATGAGAACATTTGAGCACGCAGTCGATGTACAACAATGTGTGTGCCAGACTTGAGAATAATCAGAAAGCGTCGCAAAGAGTGCAGAGTAAACCGTCTGAGGCCAGGAGTAATAAACGTAATGAAAATTTAGGGCAATCGTATGCAGGGGAAAATGCTTTATAAATTTCTTACGAATTTTCAATTAATCCCCGAAAAAATTGTTTAAAAATCTATTGTAAATGAATAAAAAGAATAAATCCAAATTTTCGACATGATTTTATTAGAGTAATCATTCACGTGGTGAAAAAGCGTTCATAACAGCTTGTTAAATGTAGCGGTTTTTTGAAGAGAACTATCTTCTAAAGTCAAATACAGAATAAAATCATTAAGATTATTAAAAAATAAATTACAATGAAAAAGATCCGTGATTTTGAGACTGCTCGAAAACCTCTTGAAAATTTCATTTAAAATTAAAAGTATAATACGTAAATATAGACATCGATATGAAATATTCTGGAAGTAACACAATATAAATATCTATTACAAGATAATTTTAATTGCTCTTGCATTTTTCTGGCTTGTCACATCTCTAAATACACGTCGTCTGATCTTTTCGAAGCGGAAAAAAAAAATCCAATTTTAATCTAAGCCTTAACATTGCAGGTTTGGGTCGATTCACAAAAAGAGGACATAATGAGTTTGTGTGGGAACTTTAGTGGATTGAGAACGAAGGTTAAATTTGAAGAAAAAAATTATGTTAATTCTCTTGTTAAGCGGGGATGGGATTTCAAAAAGTTTTTGATGCTACTTCCAATGATTACAGTTGAGAAAATTTATGTCCGAAAAAAATGTTATACAAAATACTTAAAAATTGAAAAGAAAATATTGTCTTCGTGAGTCTCCTTTTTTGTATGACTATCAAATATATCACAAATGAAGCAGGAACCTTTTTAAAACATATCATGATAAAGAATGGTAGAGAATAAGGGACAAGATTCACACAATCCACATTAACCTAAAGTCTTTTCTTTTTTTTTTATTGTATTAACAAAGCACAGCTGGATATGGTCGAAAGAATGCTTGCCTTATGTTCCTGTCTCTGCATCTGTCTGTCTGTCTGTCTGTCAGTCTGTCTGTCTGTCTGTCTGTTTGTCTGTCTGTCTGTGTCTCTCTCTCTGTCTCTCTTTCTCTCTCTGTCTCTGTCTCTGTCTCTCTCTCTCTCTCTCTCGCCCCCTCCCCCCCCCCCTCTCTTTCTCTCTTTCTCTGATAGTTCCTACTTCAGATTATCACGGTTCGATGAAACTAACATTAAAAATAATTGGCCCGAACAATCGGTTCATATAATGTGTTTTTTTTCCCACGCCTATCTTATTTACAGACTGAGTTACAACATGGTAACCGATGTGGATTGATTTCGTTTACCGAGCGACATTTCCGTTCTGGGTTGATACGAGACAACAGTGTAAAAAACAATAATTTTGTTGTCGTTTCTAATTCATTGTATGAACGGGCTTGTCGCTTGGTGCACATTGAAACAAGAATAAGAAGAAAACACAAAAAAGCTAGTAGAATATAACTTTTGTTATAATCTTTATTCTTTTTTTTTATTTTCGTTTTGTAATATCTTGTTATAATCTTTATTCTTTTTTTTTATTTTCGTTTTGTAATATCTGGTACACGTGATTGATATATCTGCCCATAAAACCACACGTGTGACCTCGTGACCATTTGTACAGTTCTAATAATTGTCTTCAGTGCTCTTAGGTCGTGAGTTTAACACTCGATATTATCAATGTTAGGTTAGGTGTCTTAATTTGTTATTGATTGTGCTGGAATCAAACGATAAGGCTATTTTTTACTTAAAGATACGCTGTTTCAAGTTAAAGATGAACGCAGTTGGGACATCAAATATTCTTAGAAAAATCAAATCTTTTCCCAAACCTCAGTATCATGATCCAGGCCTTAACCAAACCTATGCGATCTTCAGAGATAAGTGAACATTGTCATGATCAAAACATGCAACAAAACACAAAGATTGTTTCAAGGTTTTGCCTCATTGATTTATGCATTATCATGTTGAGTGGAGCTTGTGTAAAGAATGTTGATACTGGTTTACTTGATTTTTGTTTAATTTAGGCCGTCCACATGAGGGTTTTATTAAGCTTAATTCTATATCATCATGAACCGCCGTTGGGCTGGATGGATTCGGCAAGATGAGGTTTCGAAACTCATCC
>JAWDGP010007856.1:410000-442237 GCA_033675545.1 Elysia crispata | reverse complement strand
ATAATAATAATAATGATGATGATGATGATAATAATAATAATAATAATAATAATAATAATAATAATAATAATAATAATAATAATAATAATAATAATAATAATAATAATAATAATAATAATAATAATAATTAAAAACAACCCTCCCCCCCAAAAAAAAACAAAAAAAAAAAAACAACAAAAAACCCCGAAAGTATTTAGCTTAAACTTATTTCTTTCTAGATATTAAAAAAAATGATACAAAAGCATTGTGCGTTCTGATTGTTATCACCCACTTTTGAATTTCATTGCATCTCGAAGTGAGAAAACGTTACCGTATAAAATTCTACACGAACAATATTTTTACTGTTTCATTTCTATTGCTATTGATTCAAAAGGAAATTGGTTATCTTACTATCAGGAAAAGAACTTTCACGAACATAGGCTCGGCTGGAGAAAACACACTTGTATTGACACTTACAGGGCCGTGTCTATAGCTGAAGATTACCAGCCTCGATAAACAGAAGGCCGTATCGAGATTTCACGAGGAGTTATGTCCCGTTCATTAAATCAGATGAGGTGTATCCAACAACCAAACGCTTTCAGAGGGCATCAAGTGTTATTATTTTTTTGTATATATAAAAAACTTTTAATGATATTATTTAGCATTTTATATAATCAATATCATTGGAACACAATCATCCTTACAACTGGAAAGATGAAAGGAAAGAGACAAAGATTTAGACAGAGAGAAAAGATCGGACACGGACGAGGAAGATGGACTGGTGAAGGCGAAGGATCGACCTGATTGTAAACTGTGAAGAGAAAGAGAGAGAGAGAGAGAGAGAGAGAGAGAGAGAGAGAGAGAGAGAGAGAGAGAGAGAGAGAGAGAGAGAGAGAGAGAGAGAGAGAGAGAGAGAGAGAGAGAGAGAGAGAGAGAGAGAGAGAGACGTGTGGTATGGTCATCAACGTCAACAAGCACGGCACCCCATGATGAGGCTTTTACGAAAAGCAACGTTGGTTTATTTCCACCTTATCTCCTCCAAAACCATTCAACGTGCAGTAATGAAGCTTACTAATTTTTGATCTGCTAAGATCAGTGTCCCCAGCGGTGAAAGAAGAATTATGAAAAGTTATTTATTTAGGCTAAAATATGCACTTAAAATATCATTGTATTTAGTGTTATCAGTTTCACTATTTTTATTGCCAAATTTGTTATGATGAACCAAATAAAATTTAGAAAATAGTTTTCAGTGATTTCAATTTCCAAATCGAATGACTTGTAAAATGAATTATTATCTTCTAAATCGAAAAAAAACCAGAACCAAACATGTTTTTTTATCCAAAAGGTGTGAAAAGCGGAAACGAAATTAAAATGAAATAAAATTTGACCTTCTCCAGCGTAAAGACAAAAACTGTATGGATTAGATACCGTTCTGTACAGGAAAGTAGGAGTGATTTGATTGGTCACTATATAAAAAAACCTGCCATCGTCATCTTTTCTTCCGAAGTGGCGGTTGCAATATCAACACCAGCTCTGCTTCTTTCCCACGCCTTTCGAGCCTTTCGAACTGTCTTGTATTTAAGATATCAACCAGATTCATTAATTGTCAACAAGGAAAATTTAAGTCAAGCTGTATATTAAGATGCCACTCTTAGTTTGTCTTGCATGAGATTGTGACTGGATCTAGAATAATTATAAGTTTAGCAATCCAGGGTAACTCAAAAACAAAAAAAAACAAAAAAAACCCAGTGCTTCACATTGTCCCCATTATAATTTTTGTCTGAGCAGTTGGACGTTTTGTCTTTGTACGAGAAAGCACTTTTCATCCCATCAGGTCGACTCGACGTAGGAAACCGAGCTTTTCCACAGCGCTTGGAATCTGGCGACTGGATTGAGGACGTGTATTGTTGTCCTGGGCAACAGTCTACACAACATTGGTTGTCGGAGGTTGGGGCACATTGCACTCATGTGGTCTGCGAAAACACTGATGGTCTTGGACAGTTGTCTTTAGATCTTTTCCTTCAATAATTCGATGCTCCATCTTGCTTTTGTTCTAAGCTCATTTGGATATTTTTTTGTAAAGCATTCTTCTACGGTGAAGAAAAAAACGACGAAGCAACTTTAAATTTTTTTAGTAAAAGTAGTTAACTAGTTTTATGAAAAAAAGAAACGGAAAAAAACAAACAATAACAAAACAGCTAAGTTAGAAATTGTTTTTTTTTCCTTGTGAAGAAAGCTCTAATGATGGGCAGCCATGTATTTCCTCAAGGCAAAATATCTCTAAGCATTTTTAGTGGAAATAATAACCTTATAACAAGTCTACAGGATATTGAGCTCGACATAGATTGGGAAATAACATACTTAGCTGTTTTTCAGATTGGACGTGATTTTACACTGAATGATGATAAAAACAAGCTGTAACGACACGTTTACTTTGCGCTTTAATGACGTCAAAACTCTTTGAAGTTTTTACAAAATTTATCAACATGGTTTGAAACCGGGTGGGTATCAAATTTCATGTATTGGCGACAAATTGGAAAATTTAAAGCAAAAAAAGTATCATACTGCCCAAACATAGCTTTTCTTTAGTGGCGATCAATGTTGTCCTAACGTTTAGATTTGTTCTATAAATTTTGACGATACTTAAAATAGTATCAATAAACTTTCATTTAGAGAAACCTATTCCAAATATGAACTACGCTTTAAAATAAACTTAGTTTGTAATTGAGCGCATCTATATTAAAATAACTCCAGACTAACTGCGCCATTGTAACTGTGTTGATAAATAACTATTGGTGGCCACAATGGGGCGACACGCTCAATCTTCTCTGTAAAAAAAAGTTATCATTATTTGAAATGATGATCCTTTACAAATCAATCACGTTATCAATAAAGGTGGAAGGGCGAAATAGAGGCAAAGACTTTACAACATTAGCTGCTTAATCTAGATCACAGATTGATCCATGATAAAAATTTATTTCAAAAAGTGTGAATCAAACCCTAGACGAGACAATCTACACTGACATCTCCAGCGCTTGAACTGACGGAAGTCATTTATTAGATCAAACAAATCGGGGAGTGAATAATCAATAAGCGATTACGGGAGGAAAGGACATAAACAAAGAAGAGAGACACAACAATCAACTCTGAAGCAATGTTAGAGTTGTGAGTGCTGGTATTCTGGTATTCTGGTATTCTCACACTAAAATACTGGACTGACCTCATGAAGCTGGTACTACTCTCTCTCAACCGGCAAATGTTTGAATTGCAGTGCTTTCTCCCCATACCTGCTCGAGTCAGTTGGGCGGTGGCCACAGGAGAATTTAATTTATATAATTTTTTTTTTCAAAAAAGAAAGTGAATAAGTTTGCGTACAAACAATCGTGAGGTGGTATTTAATAAAAAAAACTTACTCACGATGGACTGATGGAGCAAACCACATTTCAAGATGTGTATGTACCAGGTATAAATATACAGCTATAAACTGTCAATAACTTTAAAAACTTGAAATGAAAAAAAACAACAAAAAAAACAAACAACAGCATAGACCAAACTTAGATTTGGATTTTCAACATACATAGTAACGGACGCCTCACATGATGCACACACACACACACATATATATACATATATACACACACATATATACACACACATTTATATATATATATTCACACACACACACACATATATATATACACATATTACATTATCCCAATGAATGTGCTTTGGTTCTCCCAGAAGGCCACAAGTGAGAAGTCTAGTGTCCGTTTAATTGATTCGTATACAGATGATTTTGTTTTCACATAATTATTTTGTTTCGTTTTGCTAATAAAAGAAATCGACGAGTTCTGTACTTTCCCATTTAGATTGTGAACGAGTCTCATTGCTTTGATTGTAGTCCTTCCTGCGTGTTTGATTTTGGGTGGAATTGCGCAGAATGCTTTTTGTTTTTTGGTGTTGGGGGGAAGGGGGTGGGGAGTGGTGAGAGTATTGTATACACCTAATAAGCAATATGAGACAAAACTTGAAAAAAAGAAATGGCCAAGCACCAGGGCAAAGATGGGCCATTATTTTTTTTTTTAATATATGATAAAGTTTTTCTGGACAGTTTCAATTGATTTTGACCCTGGAACTCAAAGGCTAATTGGTTTAAACTCTTTGACTGGATGCTCTTACTTGAGAGATTTGATTAAGTTCAGAGTCAAGCCAAACTGTGTCTCCAGTGTTGGAAAGGAACTGTTCTAGAAAAGTATATCCCAATTGATATTTTGTACATTCATCTGCTCAATCCTTCTGAGTTTCACGTAAAGTCACAATTTTCAGTCTGATGTACGCGACACAAAGAGGATTACATTGAAAATCAAAGCAGAGAATGATTTCATTGTTTAAAACATCGACCAGTCCTCAGTTAATTCGAAAAAAAATCTTGAAATCTTTGGAAAACAAATTACAAGTATCTAAAACTGCTGAGATTTTGGGTTGAATTCCATTTGCTTAGAAAAAGCAAGTTACACTTGAATGATTCAGAAAAAAATTCCAACTTTTCTAGTAACGCCGCATATTCCTTTTAAAAGTTCACCCTTGAACTAAATAGGATCAAGGCGTAAGGTAGAAGGAATTAAACTTAATTATTTGAGGGTTAGGCTCCAATGGTTCTTGATAATATCACTTGATAAACCCCGGCAGGTTTTATATTATAAAAATGTTCACTGCTGTGTGCCGATATCTCTGCGTGTATTCTAATTCATTTTCCCCTGCCTTCAGTGTTCTTTATACCGTCTTACTTTTTTGCCAGTCTTCCTTTCCTTTATCTAAGTCTCTAACTTTGTTTGTAGCTATTTATGCTTTCTCTCTTTCTCTTTCTCTCTATCAATCTATTTGTCTAACTCTCTATACATTTATGTAAGTATTTATCTATTTTTTAAACCCCTTCCCCTTTTTTCTTCTCTCTATCTTCTTCCTCTCATAAAATATATTTAATGATATCATATTATGAAAAGTGATTGCTTGATTTTAAATCGCAAAAGTATTAAATTGATACAAATAACATTACACTGGAAATATCGAGAAAATAACTTGTTTAGCTAACACCTTTCTTGAGACTGTTGACTTCTTTTATAACGGATTGCACTAAGTAAACATATTTCTTTCTATTTTTTTCTAGATTGATAACAGTGGAGATATGTCCAGACTGATAACTTTGGCGCTGATTATTAAGGCCAGTTGAGACAAGGGTTAGCACGCCAGCGCAGGGAGCGGGGGTGGGTGAGTGGGTGGGTTATAGCTCTTACTGTAACCTTTATATATATATATATATATATACATACATATCTTTCGGTGATCGCAGTCGAGTACAAGATATGTACAGATAAATAACAGGTTCAGTCCTAATACTATTAGAAAGATTTTGAAAAATACGAAAAGGATCAGTAGAAATTGTGGAATTTTTATAAAACTAGAGTAGGAAAAAGTCAGTTGTAAGAGAGAGATAAAAGAAGAGATAACAGAAAAACCAAGCAAACAATTATTGGGAAAGAAGCTGTTTTGGCGTTCACAAGGAAACTGGTTCAACTGAACATAAATAACATGTTAATGTTTTAGATAAAGGTGAGCACAGTTCATAAAATTACAGACCTCGTCAACACGATTATAAAAAATCATGAGCTCACAAACACAATTTTTAAAAGAAGAGATAAATCATTCTCATTAGAATTATTGTGAATGTTAATATGAATTAAAAATTCCTTTATTTTTGGACGCAAGACGAAGACCATGTGTAGTTTTTGGTGTCCAATATGGACGATTGGCGTCAAATGAGATTTAGCAAAGTAACTTTCAGGCGAAAATTTTGTAAAACTGCAAATGTGATAACTAACGATTGTTCATATCCGCCCCCCCCCCCCCTCAAAAACTGATACTATCAGTAATCTTTAAAAACATATTTATTTTGTATCTCTTTTCAAACAATATGCAATGAAGAAAATTGTTCCCTTTCTTTTTAAGTCAAATTCCTTCAGTTTATGACACAGGGTTATTTGTAAACATCAACTGCAATTGTCGATATAGACAAGAAAAAAAAATACAGGTGGTTTTGGTATTTCTCATTTTTTTCTGTGAGAGCTAGCTTTAAAAAAAATGCTTAGAAGATAATGAAGTGTAAAAGATTAAAGAGATTCTTTTTTATTTCACTAATCCACATGCAAAATATATATGTTCATTAATTAAACCTGACTAATATGAGTCGAAATGACAGAACTTTATCGTTTTACCTAATCTGCTAAAATTTTAGAATGCTATTTCGTTTATAAATATTTTTTTAGATTTTGAAAGTTATCTAGGTCAAATATTTAATATTTCTTGTCTCAGCATGTCACCATGTTCTGGTTTTTAAACATCCAATCTACCAGGGTTATTAGAATGTCAAGAAAGGCTTCGCCAGGCAGTATTTATTCATTTCTTGTTTTACTAATAAAGAAAAAAGTTATGATGCTTTTAATGGCTGATAGTCATATTGGTAAAGAAATTTATGACATACTTAATTGCTTGTTGCAATTATCATAAAAGAATCAATAACTTAACGAAAATCCTAATACTAATTTCAAATACAAATAAATGATGTGGTTAATTTCTTGAATAAATCTATAAAAAATATTTTTATAAAAGAAATAATTAGTTTTATATCTTGTATTATGGATAGTCACAAAACGTAATAAAATTTTCGTATTATGAATAACTGCAAAACGTAAAAAAATTATCGTACTAAACACAGTTATAAACAGATGATACAATTGATTTGTTAAATTAATACAAAATAAAAAAAATAGTTATATTTGATTAGTCGATTTTATTTCTTGTATTATGAATAG
Organism: Elysia crispata; assembly: GCA_033675545.1. Taxonomy (NCBI): domain Eukaryota; kingdom Metazoa; phylum Mollusca; class Gastropoda; family Plakobranchidae; genus Elysia; species Elysia crispata. The sequence continues at coordinate 435,389 of JAWDGP010007856.1, read as the reverse complement.
TTCCAAAAAAAAAATCAATGATATATTAACTTCTTATAGTAATAGTAATATAAAAATAGATATAATTAAATTAAAGAGTTGCCTGTCAATAGTAAAAACAATTTTAAAACTCTGATATAGATCATATTTAACCTTATGTCACACAACAACGTTAATCAAAGCAAGAGCTGCCCCCGTATGGGCAATCATTAAGTTTGATCCATGACTCTCAATCTTTGATTTGACAACAGAACCACCCAAAAACTATTTATCCTTCGGTTCACTTTTACTTCTTTGTAAAAATAAATTCTGTGCACTGTTGGTTTTTAATTAAGTATAAAACTCAGATACAGAATTTTGACCCATGTGCGATGCATTTCAAAAGAGAATGGATGAGATTTTCAAACTTTTCTCTGGCGTTAATAATTTACAAATTTTTGTCGTAAAACAATATACTTTAAAAAACAACAAAACATGATGGTCACTTCCGAAAAAAATCGGGTCAATTATGTTATAGAAACTTTAAAGTAAAGCATTAGATCAGAATTCCATTTACCTTATGAATGTGCAATGATGTACAGATAGATTTGGAGAAAGTGAAGACCTAGCAGTGGTGCAGACAAGGTAACGAAAGAGTATAAGCAGGGTGGACAGAGAGAGAGAGAGAGAGAGAGAGAGAGAGAGAGAGAGAGGGAGAGAGAGAGAGAGAGAGAGAAAGAGAGAGAGAGAGAGAGTGGAAGAAAGGGCGATGAGAAAAGATAGAATATCAAATTGATGGAGTTGAACGACAAAAAAAATTGAAAAGAGAGAAGACGAGAAAGAAACAAGTTGGATTTTGAAAATAAACATTGATTTTGAATTGTATCTAGAGGAGAGAAAAAAGAACCTTATAGGACTGTGAAAATGAGAGAGGAGAGAATGAAGGAGAGAGTGTGCATGTATGAGAGAGAGGGTGTGTATGAGAGAGAGGTGTGTATGAGAGAGAGGGTGTGTATGAGAGAGAGGGTGTGTATGAGAGGTAGAGAGAGAGAAAGAGAGACAGAGAGTCCAACGCGTAGTTGACAGACAGATGATTTGCAATAAATTTCTTCTAGAGAGACTCATACATTGGTTGATTATATTGGTACATTTCTTCATCAAGACTCTTTTATTCATGAAGTTAAACATGTAGCGAACCTGATTCAGTAGCTTCAGAGTAACAGCAATGTAACCTTCGACAGGCCAACCTAAGTAGAAGATAAAATCTATCCTTAACAATTGCTTCTTCCATCAAAAAAATTTCAATGATTTTTTTTCAGATAAATCATAGCATCTTAAAAGTACTTTGAGCCACAATTTGAAAACGCTGCGCCCACCGGTCTTTTCAAGAGTAAAAAAAATCTGAAATGTAACAATGGAGCTTTAATTATTGGAAATTCCAACTCCTCCTTGAAAAGCGCAACCAGCAACCAGCTCTAAGCCTAAGTCCACAAACTGCGGATCCTCTTACGGGTATTTCGGCCTATCCAGAAGGAAGGTGGAGCTAGCGTGTCCACGCATGCGCCGCGAGTAATCTTCTATCTGAAATGACATTGGTAAATGAACGTATCGAGCGCGCGTCTTTTATCTCAACGATTTCTTTGATCACTTATTTCATTAACGGGAATAACTGGCTAGGACGTTCTTTGGATTCCTCACACGCCAGAAGATTGACAGAACGATAGCAGATGCTCTGTCTGTAGGGTGACTGGAGTTTCTGTGGACAAGGAATCGCTATTGTCAGAGGTCATTGCCCGGGAAAAAATACTACATTGTCCTGAACGTCCATTTTATTTTTTTACATACATACAGGAGAAAGAGAGAGATAGAGAGAGAGAGAGAGAGAGAGAGAGAGAGAGAGAGAGAGAGAGAGAGAGAGAGAGAGAGAGAGAGAGAGAGAGAGAGAGAGAGAGGTGATAAGCTTTGTGTCTCTCTAAATTTGCAAGTGAGAAGTTACGAAATAATTTGCTGATATCGAACATAGAAAACATTTAGTGAATACATTTCCAGTAGGGGCAGTGGTGTTGCAATATCGCTCACAAAAGATCTACATATCGGAGAAGTTAAGATTAACAACGTATGTGAAGGTTCAGCTTTTAAATCAATATTATTTTACTGTTATTGACGACCCGTCCTGCGCCACACACCAGCTCCGACTTTACTGTTTCGATAACTTCTCATTTCGGCAAATGCAACTGCTACTGCTGCTGCTGCTGCTACTACTTTTACTACTACTACTACTACTACTACTACTACTACTACTACTACTACTACTACTACTACTAATACTAATACTACTACTACTACTACTAGTACTGATACTAGTACTAATACTAATACTACTGCTGCTACTACTACTACAACTACAACTATTACTTTTATTCTTACTATTTCTAAGAGTTATAACGATATTATTGTCTTCTGGCTCACATAGTTTCGATATCAGTGTGAGTTCTATGAAGAAACCATCATCGAGGTCCACTTGGAGAGTCGGCTTAGCTCCGAGCCTCTTGATGTCCCATTGGCTGAGACGCTTCTCCAAGTACAGATACGACCGGAAGTCGCTGTCAGGTGACCGCCAGCCAGCGTGAACCCAGGCTCGGCTCAATCAGGGCAGGCAGGGAGAGCCAGACTTAGATGGCTGACTGGGGCGCACAGATCTAGGGCACGGCCAAGGAAAAGGAAAAATAAAAGTCGAATGAAAAAATAATCAGAAGTTAAAAATTATTGGGAATACAGTTTAGGAGCTCTGCTCTTACTTTCCTTATCATACGTAAATTAGACTGGCTCTTTGCGCTTTGAATACTCTAGTGACCTGAGCTCTGTTATGTTTGTTGTTGAGAATCACACATCTCTTAATAAAAGGACGTGCACGCCTCATTTTGCTTGTCCTTGACCGAAATTTCTGCTCTACCACAATACAAGATACTCTTTACGTTATTTATCTTATTTTACGTCAGTCTATATGAAAGGTTCAATTAACAAATGGGTCAGCATATATGCTCATGAAATTCTTCGATCGCATTTAAATAAAATTTACAAAATTTATAACCTTTTAGACGCTCTTAAACGTTCGGTTTTGTACTTTTAAGGAGAGGAAACATTATTTTGGAACACACCTGCTGTTTTTCTTTTAATTTTTTTTCTCCATTGCAAATACATGGATATATTTTTGTTTATTTCTTTTTAAATCTGGATATGCATACGAGTAATACCGTGATTGCTTGTGAAAGGCAGTGTTTTCTCAGGATAGATTTGAAGTCTCGGGTTTATTTCTGGAGCCCATGTTTCTTTGACAAAAGAAGTCTTTATTAATTTCCAGGATTTTTTGTATGTACGCAAGTAATGCAGTTTTCGATATTATCTGGCTTGGTATTGCACAGCTCCAAAGATGAGCAGAAATTTGTAAGTATGACATTTCCACCGAGAATGATTTGTGCAACAGTGAGATTTTCTGGGATAAAATATTCCACCTAGAGAACAACTTCGCTACTTACAGCTTCTTATTCTGCGCTGGCGAATCAGCAACAGAAAAAAAAAGACCTTTGTATTATATTACTTCTCCTTTGCCATGATTATTTGCTGTTGCAAAGAGAGTTATAATCATCGCCCCTTGCTAACAAGAATGTCCTAAGTATATAACAAATTCATTGACTAAAGCCCACCTTGCTTTGCTGAGTACAACTTACATTTTCCTCTCTCTCCCTCTCTCTCTCTCTCTCTCTCTCTCTCTCTCTCTCTCTCTCTCTCTCTCTCCCTCTCTCTCTCTCTCTCTCTCTCTCTCTCCCTCCCTCTCTCTCTCTCTCTCTCTCTCTCCCGCTCTCTCCCTCTCTCTTGACGTTCTCATCTCTGCATCCTTGAAACTATTCTTCTCGCTCATAATCGTAAACTTGCTCAGAAATTTTGTCTAAAGCTGATCTAGCTTCTCTGGTTTCTCAATGCACCGGGGAACTGCGCTTTCAGCAGACCTTCCCTGCACATTTCTATACTTGGTTTTGAATTGATATGATTTAGAAACTCTATGGCTCCGTGTCTAGTCTCTCCCAAGGTCGCTTGTCTTCCCAGAAGTCTTCCTGTCATTCCCAAGCTCATTCTGATCTTTTCAAGGAGTCATTGGGTGTGTCGCATACGGTTTACACATCGGATGGCTAGGTTTCTCGAACTCTCGGACATAATTGAAAAAAACACCTGCTTGTTAGTTCTTTGATTCGACAAATCTACTTAAAAACTTAATGTAGACCAAATAAGAGGGCCATATTGAAAAAATGAACTGTAGGTTGTTGTAAAATATGATGCTATACTTATGCAGTCGGAAAGACACACTTATATGTACTGAACTCAAAGTTTAAAGTTTGATGAGCTCTTTGTTATAGAGATGATAGCATCTATAAATTTTCAGACGCAGAATAAATGATGTGAAAATTCAGTTCTGCCCTCTTGTTTAAAAAAACCTACCGAAGGTTGGAAAAAAAGATACGACAAAAATCCTTCCTATCACTTCCATTTTTAAAAGTCGATCTGAAATTTAAAGTGAGGTAAAAAGCGGAAACATTCAAAATAGCAAAGTTTAATTCTGTAAAACTCGGACACCATAGTTGATCGATTATTAACTTGGAGTCTTAGTTATCGTGTATGGCGAATTGCTTTTCATGAAGAGGTTATACTTGCTTCCAGATAAAGAAATAACAACTAAATTTCTCATTAACGTTTTGCTCCAATATAATCAGGCTTGTTTTAGATGTCAGAGGTACACAAAGAAATGAAATGATATACATTTTGTGACAAAATGTTTAATCAAAGCATAGAATTTCGATACTCGAAACTTGCTAGATGTTAAAAAGTTTTGCTTCATGACTTCAATCACACACAAGCAATCGTGTTTCTTGAGCGACGACCATACGTCAGTCCCGGCATACGGTCGCAGTAATCGAGTGATTGACGTCGTTCCGAGCCTGTGGCAGAGCAGAAAGATGTGAACAAAATTGGTTCAATGTACACATAACTCGAGTCTGTCAAAAAGGCAATTTGTTCGAAATGTGGTCTAGTCTGAAAAAAAAAACAATAACAATAACAAAAAACGTAATAAATAATTGTTAAGGTCTCTCTAGACTAAAATAAGATTAAATCAAGAACCTACGTCACTTGAAAAAAAACTTAACTGTCTTTAGAATATCCGACTGTTGAAAAAATAAATGCAAGAATTGATCATTTTTCTCGAAATTTCTTAAATTTCCGATTACATTTATTCTCCAGCCGATGACCGCTGGAATCATTAAATTTGATCTGACAGCACACACTAGGTTACAAAAGTTGTTGTTTTCTATTTACAAGGACATTTTTTATGGCACCTAATTTTATCCTTAACAGTTACTTTGAGTTTGATGACGTCAGAGAAATCTTCTATTGAGACCAAGGTTACAATACTGTTCATACTAAGCAAGATTTAATGTTGAGAATAGCAAAGTTATTCAGAGTTTTTGAAACTGAGCTTTGTTGACTACTCCTTATTTAGCATTCCGGGGGTATTTTGGAGTGATGCGAAATGTGTTAATAGAATTATTTTTCGCGTCTCTCTCTATTTCTCTCTCTCTCTCTCTCTCTCTCTCTCTCTCTCTCTCTCTCTCTCTCTCTAAATAAAAAGCAAAAACACCACACTTGTAGGATGACTTGGTAATTATAGAAGATCCAAAAGGACGCGCGTGTGTCTATAAAAAGAAATACAAGGTCTAAAACGAAATAGGCACACAACTTTATAATTACGGGACAAAAAAGAAACAACAAAAGTACTATCAATTCAACATCTATTCAGTTTGAAAGCTTCCTTTAATACTGAATACTTCAATGTGAAATGTTTAGATGTTGAATTGATAATAGTTTTGTTATTTTTTTTTTGTCTCGTAATAATAAAGTTGTGTGCCTATTTCCTTTTAGACCTGACCCTGTATATAATATATATATATATATATCGATAGTTTTACGTAAAAGTTAAAAGGGATAAACTATTTTGACGCCCTCGTTTGTTTTCATTTCATAGAAAACAAGGTCTATGGTCCCTGATCAGGAGACTTGTTTACAGATCTTGATCACACTGTCTAGCAGGAGGATACTTTTCATAGCCAACATGTAGCGTATTAATAATTTGGCAAAACATTCTCTCTGCTATGGAAAATTCAAAGTTTACTTAACGATAAATCTAAGCCCTGTTAAAGTAAAATTCATATGATATAATAACTTAACAACATTAGTGGCAAGTTCTTATTATTAAAAAGGTAAACTGCCAGCGACAGTCTGAGTGTGTGTGGGCAGGTGAGACATTCGGTAACGGTTGTTCCAGGCGACAGTCTGAGTGTGTGTGGGCAGGTGAGACATTCGGTAACGGTTGTTCCAGGCGACAGTCTGAGTGTGTGTGGGCAGGTGAGACATTCGGTAACGGTTGTTCCAGGCGACAGTCTGAGTGTGTGTGGGCAGGTGAGACATTCGGTAACGGTTGTTCCAGGCGACAGTCTGAGTGTGTGTGGGCAGGTGAGACATTCGGCAGCGGTTGTTCCAGGCGACAGTCTGAGTGTGTGTGGGCAGGTGAGACATTCGTTAGCGGTTGTTCCTAGCGACAGTCTGAGTGTGTGTGGGCAGGTGAGACATTCGTTAGCGGTTGTTCCTAGCGACAGTCTGAGTGTGTGTGGGCAGGTGAGACATTCGTTAGCGGTTGTTCCTAGCGACAGTCTGAGTGTGTGTGGGCAGGTGAGACAGTCGGTAGCGGTTGTTCCTAGCGACAGTCTGAGTGTGTGTGGGCAGGTGAGACATTCGTTAGCGGTTGTTCCTAGCGACAGTCTGAGTGTGTGTGGGCAGGTGAGACAGTCGGTAGCGGTTGTTCCTGGCGTCAGTCTGGGTATGTGTGGGCAGGTGAGACAGTCGTTAGCGGTTGTTCCAGGCGACAGTCTGAGTGTGTGTGAGAGCAGGTGAGACAGTCGGCAACGGTTGTTGCTGGCGTCAGTCTGAGTGTGTGTGGGCAGGTGAGACAGTCGGTAGCGGTTGTTCCAGGCGTCAGTCTGAGTGTGTGTGGGCAGGTGAGACAGTCGGTAGCGGTTGTTCCTGGCGACAGTCTGAGTGTGTGTGGGCAGGTGAGACAGTCGGTAGCGGTTGTTCCTAGCGACAGTCTGAGTGTGTGTGGGCAGGTGAGACAGTCGGAAGCGGTTGTTCCAGGCGGTAGTATGAGTGTGTGTTGGCAGGTGAGACATTCGGCAACGGTTGTTCCAGGCGACAGTCTGAGTGTGTGTGGGCAGGTGAGACATTCGTTAGCGGTTGTTCCTAGCGACAGTCTGAGTGTGTGTGGGCAGGTGAGACAGTCGGTAGCGGTTGTTCCTAGCGACAGTCTGAGTGTGTGTGGGCAGGTGAGACATTCGTTAGCGGTTGTTCCTAGCGACAGTCTGAGTGTGTGTGGGCAGGTGAGACATTCGTTAGCGGTTGTTCCTAGCGACAGTCTGAGTGTGTGTGGGCAGGTGAGACATTCGTTAGCGGTTGTTCCAGGCGACAGTCTGAGTGTGTGTGGGCAGGTGAGACATTCGTTAGCGGTTGTTCCTAGCGACAGTCTGAGTGTGTGTGGGCATGTGAGACAGTCGGTAGCGGTTGTTCCAGGCGACAGCCTGAGTGTGTGTGTGCGCAGGTGAGACAGTCGGTAGCGGTTGTTCCAGGCGACAGCCTGAGTGTGTGTGTGCGCAGGTGAGACATTTGCAGCGTTTGTTCCTAGCGACAGTCTAGGTGTGTGTCGGCAGGTGAGACATTCGTTAGCGGTTGTTCCTAGCGACAGTCTGAGTGTGTGTGGGCAGGTGAGACAGTCGGCAGCGGTTGTTCCTGGCGTCAGTCTGAGTGTGTGTGGGCAGGTGAGACATTCGGCAGCGGTTGTTCCAGGCGACAGTCTGAGTGTGTGTGGGCAGGTGAGACATTCGGCAGCGGTTGTTTCAGGCGTCAGTCTGAGTGTGTGTGGGCAGGTGAGACATTCGGTAGCGGTTGTTCCAGGCGTCAGTCTGAGTGTGTGTGGGCAGGTGAGACATTCGGCAGCGGTTGTTCCAGGCGACAGTCTAAATGTGTGTCGGCAGGTGAGACATTCGGTAGCGGTTGTTCCAGGCCATTGAATCACACAGTGACCTGCGCGCGGTCCAAGAATGGTATTGTAATAACCACAGTAGATTGGGTGTTTAGAGTACCAGAACATGGTACCTTGCTAGGACAAGAAACATTTGGCCTAAATTAATTTGAAAACTTCAAAAATATTTAAAAACGAAATGACATTTTATTAATTAAAAAAAAAAGTTAAAACAACAAAGTTCTGGATTTTGACTCGTTTAAGTTAGATTTAATCAAGTTACATTATGTTTTACGTGTGGATTATTAAAAAAAAGAATTATCTTGAACCTTTTACTCCTAATCATCTTCTACACAATCTTTTTTATAATTGACTTCTCACAAAATGAAATTGAGAAATGTCAAAAGCCACCAGATTTTCTTTCTTGTCTATATCTCCATTTGCATGTAATATCTGCGATTAATCAGCATTGTTGCATTAGCTGCCGTAATTTGACTTTAGAAACGTTTTAGGAAAGAAACAGCTTTTTTATTACTTAAATATTTAATATTTTCTCAAAGAATACTCACAACTTTACGAAATGTTTATCATTGACAAAGGAAAATGTGTTTTCTATATATCAAATGTCATGCAGGCGACGTTCAATAGAGTTTTAGACATATAATAATATTAAAATAAAGACATGATATTGCTCAATCGTTACATCAACAACTGATCTAATAACAATATTTGTGTAGAAACTTGTTTAAAAATTCTGAGAAGGTTTCTGGATGTGAAGCAAATTCGTATTAACAACCAATTCATAAACAAAAATTAACTTTTTTTAAAATCTTTACAGCTCCTGCACTATTTTTTTTTTGACAATTCTAATTGTTTTCTGTTTTTTTTTGAAGGGAGGGGGATGGACATTTGTTAGTTTTCCAACAAAACATTTGCAGTCTTATAAATGTTTTACCCCAAAGTGGCTTTAATTTATGTTATTTCACGTCAATCGTACATGTTTGACGCTAACAAATATACATTGTCTGAGTCTGCGCCTTGCTTCCAAAAAATATAAGAATTTTTAATTTATGTGTAATTTCACAATAATTATTTTTAATGAGAATGATTTCTATCTTCTTTTGAAAATTGTGTTTATGAGCGTATTATCTTTTAAACAAATCAATATATATATATATATATATATATATATATATATATATATATATATATAATTAGTGAATTTGTTATCGTGTTGACCAGGTCCGTCGTTTGATGAGCTGTGCTTACCTTTATCTCAAGCATTAACTTGTCATTTAAGTTGTTGAACCAGCTTCCCTGTGAACTTCAAAAAAGTTTCTTTGCCAAAGATTGTATCCATGATGCATCGCATCAGAGTTATATAATAATGTTCCTACTGTTTGTAAAGTGAAGTTCCATGTCGATTTTCATTTTTATTATGTTTCTGTCCTCTCTTCATTTTTTTCTCTCTTGCAACTGACTTTTTTTTACACTATTTTTTATAAAATTCCTCATTCTTCCTCAGTCTTTTTCGTATATTCCAAAAGCATCCTATCAGCATTAGAAGTTCACCTTCTATTCATCTGTACCGAACTTATACACGACTGCTATCACACACACACACACACACACATATATATATATATATATATATATATATATATAATTATGAGATACCTGGACTAAGGCCTTGCCATGACACTGGTGTTTCAAGTATTTCATAGTTATTAATCCTGCTCCTTGTTGTTTAGCACTTTCATTCAATATGTTGGTACCATTTTGAATCATTATATATATATATATATATATACACACTCACGCACACACACACACACATATATATATATATATATAAGCCCCATCTTCCGCCCCAGCGTGCTTACCCTTGTCTCAACTGGCCGCAGTAATCAGCGTCAGAGTCATCAGTCTGGACATATCTCCACGGTGATCAATCTAGAGAAAACACAAACAAATATATTTGCCTAGTGTAATCCGCTGTAAATGAAGTCAACAGTCTCAATAGAGGTGTGTGGTAAACAAGAAGTTTCCTCGATTCTTAATGTGAAATACATGTACACGCTGTTATCCATTTCGGACAATTGCCATTTAAAAGTGAACAATATTTTTTTCTCATAGTATGAAAACATTACATATATTTATGAAAGGGGGAAAAGGCAGTGGGAAAAACGGGAAGAGGATCGATAAGAAATAGATATATACATGCATGTGTAGAGCTAGGTAGATAGATTGATAGAGAGAGAGAGAGAGAGAGAGAGAGAGTGCATAAATATATATTTATATTACAGAGACAACATCGAATAGCGATGCATATTTATAAAAATTTTATAAAAGACAAAAAAGGTGCCGGCGTTTATCAAGTGGTATTATGAAGTTTAATTCCTTCTACCTTTAGCCTTGATCCTGTTTAGGTCAATGATGAACTTAAAAAAGAAAATCCATCATTACCAGAAAACTTTTTCTTTTGTGAATCATTTAAGTGTGGCTTGCTTTTTAAATTTTTTAAAGTAATCGAATTCAACTCAAAATCTCAGCAGTTTTAGATTCTTGTAATTTGTTTTCCAAAGTGTCCAAATTAACCAAGACTGGTCGATTTCTTAACAATTACAGAATTCTCTGGTTTGATCCTCCAGTTCAATGTAATCCTCTTTGTGCCGCGTACAACAGACTGAAAAATGTTGTGACTTGCCGTGGAACTCGATTGGATTGAACTGGTAGTTACACAAAATATCAAGTTTAAAAATATTTTTTCTAGAACAGTTCGTTTTAAACACCGGAGATACAGTTTGGCTTGATTCTGAACTTAATCAAAATTCTCGAGTAAGATCATTCAGTGCGAGCAGTTTAAACCAATTAGCCTTGGAGTTTCAGGGTAAAAATCAAATGAAACTAGCCAGAATAGATTTTTCATATCTTTAAAGAAACCCAATATATAACGATGTCTCGACTTTGTCTTGGTGCTTGGCCATTTCTTTCTTTTTTTTTTTAAATGTTTGTCATACAGCACACATTATGCAAATAAAATACTCCAATCACCACTTTCCCCTTCCCTCTAAAAAACAAAAACCATTCTTCGCAATTCGACCCAAAACCAAACACGCATGAACAAAAACACTCAACGCAATGACATTATCTCATTAATTTTGTCAAATCCGAATCTATTAAGCGATTCTTTTTAAACATTGCTGACCATCTAAGACTAAGTAACTGTGCGGCTGAAAATTCCCGCAAGGCAGTACACTTTTATGCAGTTAAAGCGAAACTTCACAGCTTTCTAATGAGCGTTTAAACGGATCTAACACAGATTGGGAGAGTACAGAATTAGTCGATTTCCTTTATTGGCAACACGAAACAAAATATGGACAATCAAAACCCCCTGAATACCAACATTAAGCGGACATCGTACTGCTCTACTGTTGTCCTCTGGGAGAACCAAAGCAGAACCGTTGGGAGAATGTATCACGTGACTAAACCAGTTCATTAGTTGCTCGTTTTGCCTTTTAAATCATGCCAATCATGGCAAGCCTCCATAACTATGTATGGCCAAATGTAATTTTGATTTATTCTTTTTTGACAGTTTATGGTATATGCCTATTACGAAAATAGGTGTTTTATCCTTCAAACTAACGTATTTATGTATTATTTGCATAACACCACACGAGTGTTTGTACGGAAACTAATTTCAAGTTTTTTTTAGGAAAAAAATATGGATCTAATATATATATATATATATATATATATATATATATATATATATTAAGTCCTTCGTGGGCACCGATCTTCTGAGAAGGTGACAGTGATTCAAATCAAACTTGCACCCGGTGAGAGAGAGAGAGAGAGAGAGAGAGAGAGAGAGAGAGAGAGAGAGAGAGAGAGAGAGAGAGAGAGAGAGAGAGAGAGAGAGAGAGAGGTACCAGCTTAATGAGACCTGACCAGTATTTTAGTGTGAGAATACCAGAATACCAGAATACCAGAATACCAGCACTCGCAACTCTAACATTGCTTCAGAGTTGATTGTTGTGTCTCACTTCTTTGTTTACGTCCTTTCCTCCCGTAATCGCTTATTGATTATTCATTCCCCGATTCGTTTGATCTAATAAATGACTTCCATCAGTTCCAGCGCTGGAGATGTCAGTGCAGATTGTCTTGACCAGGCTTTAATTCACACTTTCCAAAATAAATTTGTCATGGATCAATCTGTGATCTATTTTCAGTAGGAAATGGTGTAATGCTTCTGCCTTAATTTGCTCTTAAAACTATACTTTTAAAGTTATTAAATCTCAAAAAATAAGCATTTAAAATAATGTTTAGTCATTTTTTTAAGAGAAGATCGAACGTTCCGCTCCGTTGCGTCCACCAATTTATTAACACAATTTACCCTGACACAGCTAATATGGAATTATTTTAAAATAGATACGCTCAATTGCACAACAAGATTATTTAGGTCCTAGTCCAAATTTGGAACAGATTTCACTTTATAAAGGTCTATAATTACTATTTTAGGCATCGGGGAAATTATGGGAAAAAATGTAAGCATTAGAAGAACATGGATTATCACTAAAGATGAGCTATGAGAGTAGGCTGGCTGACGTCTATTTTGCTTCAAATTTTCCACAATTTGTCGCAAATAAATGAAATTTGACACTCACCCGGTTACAAACTATTTTTTTTTAATTTTGTTAAACCTTCGAAGAGTTTTGACGTCATTAAAGCACAAAATAAACATGTCTTTACATGTTTTTATAACTATTCAGTGAAAAAAGACGTCAAATCTGAACAACAGCTAAGTTTGTTATTTCCCAATCTCGAGCTCGATCCTGTAGACTCATTATAAGGTTATTATTTCCACTAAAAATGCTTAGAGATGTTTTGCCTTGCAGGAGTACATGGCTGCTCATCATTAGAGCTTCTTTCAAAACAAGCGTGGAAATCAGTTACTAATTTAGATGTTTAGTTATTGGTTTGTTTTTTTTTTTTTTTTTTTTTTTTAGCAAAACAGATAACTATTGTTACTCGAGGCTTAAAAGTCGTTCTGTCGTTCATTTCTTCACTGTGGAAGAATGCTTTTCAAATAAAACTTTTGATAAGCTTAGAACGAAAGCAATAAGATACAAGTATTGTTTGATTTTTTGTTTGAAGGTGCTACATCAATTTTTGAAGGAGAAGATCTAACGAAGTCAACTTTCCGAGACAAACAGTGTTCGCGTAGACCATGAGAGACGACCAAGTTACTCTAGACTGTCATCATACACGACAAGGAAAATCCTCACACAAGTCCTACGTCGTCCTATGGAGATGAAAAAATTCTCTCCCATACAAAGAAAAAAGTGTGACTGCTTAGACAATAGTAATAACGGGAAAAAATATAAAGCTCTGGTTTTTTTTAATGTATTGGGTTACCCTGGATTTCTAAACATATAGTTATTCACAATCTCACGCAAGACTAATTAAGAATGGCAACTTAGTAAACAGGTTTAATCGAGTTTTCTACGGTTCATTGTTGACAATTACCGGATCGGGTCGATATCTTCAGTATAAGACAACATAGAGTATGAAACGCGTACAAAGGAAGCAGAACTGGTGTTTAAAATCACATCCGCCATTCCGGAAGAGAAGGTGACGATGACAGGTTTTTTTTTATAATACTGACAGGTCAAATCACTATTACTTTTCTATACAGAACGGCATGTTTTCCAAGAACGTTTTGTATTTACGTTGAAGGATGTCAAATTTGATTTAATTCTTAATTTTTCAGTTTTTCACTCCATTTCAGTAAAACAAAAAACAAACATGTTTTGTTATTCTTTATATTTAAAATATATTTAAAATTTATTTTAAAAGCGCCATTCGATATGAAAATTGATATCACTGAGAACTGTTTTTTAAATAATATTTGGTTCACCATACCAAATTTGATAAGAAAATATAATTTAATTTATTACAAAAGATATAATGATACTTCAAATGTATTTTTGGTGTAAATACAGAAATTTTCCTTATTGTTTTACCGCTCGGGACAGTACTCTTAACAGATCAAAATCCAGTAAACTTTATTACTGCATACTAAGTGGTTTAGGAGGAGATAGGGTAAAAAAAATCCCAAAGTTGAATTTGATAATATCATCATTACGGGGTGCCATGTCAGTTGGCGTTGTTGACCATGTCCCTCCACGTCTCTCTGTCTTCACATTTCACAACCAGGTCTACTTGCCTCCACCAGTCCATTTTCCTCGTTCGTCGTAGATCTTTTCGCTCTATCTATCTTCCCCACCCCCCCTCTTTCCGTTCACCTTTCCAGTTGTAAGGACGTGTTTTAATGATAAAAAGTATATAAAATGCTTAAAAATTAGATTAAATATTATTTTTATGGAAATAATAATAACACTTGTTGTCTTCTGGTTATTGCTTACACAAAAGTCATCATCTGACCTAATCGACGGGACATAACTCCTCGTGAAATCTCGATCCTTCAGTTTTTCGAGGCTCGTAACCTTCGGATATAGACATGCCTCACTGCTGTGAATATCAATGCACTTTTAGATGTTTTTCCAACTTAGTTGATGTTCCTCTAAGTTCCAATAGCAGGACAATTAATTACCTTTTGAATAACAAAACGAATGAGTAAGAGAGGTTGTTCATGTATTTCTGTAGAATTTTTTACAGTAAATTTTTTCACTTCGATATACAAGAAATTTCGATATTGGATAAAAATAATCAGAATATACAATGCATTTTGTATCATTACTTTACTTCTAGAAGGCAATAAATTTAAGGTAAATACTTTTGTTTATATTTTTTTAAGTATGCGCTAGTGGTTCAATAATGGCAACCATACTTTCCCTACTTTGCCATCGACGAATGAGCAAAATACCTTATCTGTGTTTTATTACTGTCCCTGAAGCAAGGCAGCTTAGGTTAAAAGGAAACAATGGTTTTAACTACCAAACATGTCTGCCTGCTGCTATAGTTAACAGCTGCCACACATGTTGTTTGGACACCTGCAACCGATATCCTCTGCTTCTTTCATGCTCAGTTCTCTATTATACGTCATTTTGATAAAACAAACCTCACCAACATCTTTACCTCAGACCTGGAACCATTCTATACCAGGCGCTAAATGAACTAAGCACTTCATGAAACAGATCTGCATCTGAAACATACTAGAAAGTTATTGATTAAATTATGCATTACATGGAAGTTTATTTGTATAGCTGGGTTTTTTTTTTTTGACCAACATTCCTTTGATTCTTAACATTATGTAAGTCTGGATAAAGGTTTACTTTTTCTCTTTCTGAAGTGATTATATTAGATGTAATAATAGTAATTTGACAACTTACGAAGAGATCCATCCTAACAAATTTCAGTTATGAAAAAAGTGTAAAACTTTCATTCCATATTTTGCTAAAGATTTCTTATGCTTATTTAGCATGGTTAAAGATACTTTCATAGTTATTATCCACATTTCAACCGAGTCATTGAGCGGTCGTAACGGAAAAAAATCCTTAAATTTTATAAAAAAGAAAAAGAAAACGATGCCAAGGGAGCTCGTGTAATGTCGTTCTGACCAGTTGTTTCCAGGATATGAAGGGGTTGTGACGTGATCAATCCCTAAACCAGGTCGATGCAGCCACCGGCGCGAGCAGCTCTTGACATGAACTGATGAAACTGGCAGATGTCGTGTCGGGAACTCACGGTCGACTTGCCCGTCTGACGGAGGCTCAGACCCACCCGTTTTCTCATCTTGTGCTCTGTTTTCCGGACGCACGACTTCCTAGCTAGTTGCATGTCTATATACTCCACTAGTCATGGTTAGGCATTACTATATAATGAGTCACACAAAAAAATATGTTCTTTGTTGCATGCAAATTTACAACAATTTTCCAGTCAAGACAAAAAGACTTGAAAACATAGGAACAGGTGGAATGGATAGGAATCGAACCTCCACCTCGATGCGGCACCCATCACCTTGCCGAGACAAGACCGGGCACTTAATCACTGAGCCATCCACATCTAAAAATATACATGATTCAGGAACAGTGACCTTCATGCTGGCTTGAATAGACTAAGAAGTTGAGTCGCTAAGAACGATCAAGTCCAGGACATAAACAAACTAGCCTCTAGCGGATGTTAGAAAGATGAACATTTGACTGAAAGACATAATTGAATATACAAATAATGAAAGCAGTCCAACGACGTTAGAAGCTGAGAAAGATGCAAATGACTGTAAATAAAGAAATTAATAGAATAGAAAAAAACAACCATAAACCTAGATCTAGCTCGAGACCGACGAAGAAGACAAAAGACATGAAAACAAATAACAGATGGAATGAACAGGGATCGAACCTGCATCTCGATGCGGCACCCGTCGCCTTGCCGATACAAGACCAGGAACTTAACCACTGAGCCATCCTGATCAACAAAAATTAGATGCTTCAGGAACAGTGACTTTCATGCTGGCTTGAATAGTCAAAGAAGTAGAATCGCTAAGAAAGATCAAATCCATATTTTTTACTAGCCTGTAGTGGATCTTTGCAAAATACACATTTGACTGAAGACATAATTTTGAAATAGAAATAAAGTAGACAGTCAAGCAACGCTAAAGGCTGAGACAGACGAAGCCAGATCTAAGGATTGAAAGATGCAAGTGACTGTAAATAAAGAGATAAATAGTAAAGAAAAATCCACCACACACACAGAATTAGCTCAAGACCGACAAATAGGACCAAGTACGTGAAAACATTGAACCATCCGTATCTACAAAAATAGATGCTTATGGTGTTGGCTTTGATAGACTAACAACTTGAATCGCTAAGAACGATCAAGACATACAGACAGACAAAGACAGAGAATAATAGAGAGAGAAATACAGAAAGACAGAGAGAGAGAGAGAGAGAGAGAGAGAGAGAGAGAGAGAGAGAGAGAGAGAGAGAGAGAGAGAGAGAGAGAGAGAGTGACAGGGACAGACAGACGGAGAAAGAGGGAAAGATAAACAAATAGTCAGACAGACAGAGACAAAGAAAGAGAGAGAAAAGAGAGACAGAAAAAGAGAGAGATAGACAGACAGACAGATAGATAAAGACAGAGACAAACACTCAGACAGTTAAACAGACGGATAAAGATATATATATATATATATATATATAAAGAGAGAGAGAGAGAGAGAGAGAGAGAGAGAGAGAGAGAGAGAGAGAGAGAGAGAGAGAGAGAGAGAGAGAGAGAGAGAGAGAGAGAGAGAGAGAGAGAGAGAGAGAGAGAGAGAGAGAGAGAGAGAGAGAGAGAGAGAGAAAGAAAATTGGCTCATACTATATTTTAACTTTATTTACTAAGATAAACCATTGAATTTTTTTGTATTCCTATTGAAACTTGGTTTCTTGTTCGTTCACAATGTAACCTTTCTTCTTGTTCGAAGTGATTAATTTTTTCATTTGGGAACAACAAAATGTTCCTACAATCCGCCAGTTGTCCACACTCACGGTGAAAAAACATACAGCTGTCTCTCACTCCAAGATTTTATCATATAAATAACTACACCACTACTCCTGGCATAGCCCGCTCTCCTTCTCTGTCCCTGTCTCTGTCTCTCTCTGTCTCTTCCCCTCTCTCTTTTCCTTTCCCTGTCTCTTTCACTTTCACTCCCCTTCTCTCTTTTTCTCTAACCTTGCCTCTGTCTGTCTGTCTGTCTGTCTGTCTGTCTCTCTCTCTCTCTCTCTCTCTCTCTCTCTCTCTCTCTCTCTCTCTCTCTCTCTCTTTCTCTCTCTCTCTCTCTCTTTCTAGAGATAAAGAAAGTAGTCATCTGTCAATTCCATCTGTCCTTTTGGTTTTACGTCTTTCGTCTTACTTGTCGGTCTCTAGGTGGATCTAGGTTTGTGGTTCATTTTCTTAATTATTTCACTGTCTCTCTATCTATCTATCTTTTTTTTTGGCTCAGAGAATTACTTAGGCATAGGTCTTTTGCAGTTATTGGCCATGTGGAATTTATTTTACTTATTCCTTCAAACAGTTGTATTTATTGTTTCGTGATGTAGGGAGATATTTTTGCGATAATTTATTTACATTCAGTCTTCTTTTGGGTTGTTTCTGGGCAGTTTCTCTTTTATCTGTGTCTTCGAACCTTGGGATAGGTCGATATTTTAAACACAGATTATAGAGTGAGTTTGGTATATCATCAAACCATGGCGGTTTCCCATTCATTTCCAAAAATTTTAAGCCTTTGTTATTCTATTTCAAATTTTTAAAAAAATTGAAATCATGCTTAATAGAAAAAGATCTTTGCTTATTATCTTTTTAATAATTTATATCTTTCTATATAATTATATGTATGGAGTAGAATGTTTTGTATGTACTTAACTTTATTCTGTGGCCTTTGCAAACTTTTCCTGTTTTAATTAATTTTTTTTTATCTTTCTCGTCATCGCCTTTTTTAAATCTTTTATTAATTTCCTTTATTATCAGAAGTCTTGAGGCAGAAAGAACAAAAACAAAAATCATTAAAAAAAAACAAAAGCAAAAAAAAAAAAGCAAAAAAAAAAACCACATGATAATAATCACTTCCACAATTACAAATGTTCTAACATCATATAGCTATGTCATAAACAATGAAAGTACCGATTGTTTTAAAAAAGATATGAATAACCTTTAGTTTACCAAAGTGATCATGTATGTTTGGCATATTTACTTGGTTAATAATTATCGATGCATTTTATTAGCTCAAAAGGTTCAATTTTCGAAAGTGACTTTCTGAGTAGAAGAAGCCTTTAAAACATGTATGTTTTTCGTTCTTTAATAAGAATTCCTCAATTTATAGTTTTGGATTCTTTTGAAGATAATTTTCCTTGTTCTACTCCCAAAAGGATCATAGAAGTTGTAAGTGTCAGTCTTCTTCCGAGCCATATTGCTATTAGATTCGCTACTTCTGTCCATAGTGGTTTTACTGCGGGACATTCAGCAAAGAAGTGCTCTGTGTAATCTTCCTGACCGCATCGAGTGCAGTGTCTGTTAGGCGCTATACCCATTTTATTTAATAGTATATTTGTGGGGTAAATATTGCTCATTATTTTCCATTGTAATGTCTGCAGTCGAGTTTCTTTACCACATTTGTATGAGATCGACCACATGTCTTTCGGGACTTTGTAGTTAAATTCATTACTCCAAAATGTGGTAGTATGTGACCGATCACACCTGCTATAGTTGCGACATACCTTTCTCTTTAATTTTCCAGTTTCTTTACCTCTGAAAAGATATTTGATTTCAGTAGGGTTATATGCTTCTGTGTAATAGTTTAAGAAAGTTAGTCTAAATGTCGTGCCGAATACATTCCAGTCTTTCTTGTGAATTCTTCCCGACGTTTAAAGTTATTCCCGTTATATAAATCATTTACAAAAATTATATTATTTTTAATGCATATTTCATTGTGAAGAGATTCATTGTGGTAAGTTAGATATTTGTATTGGAAAATTGGTTGCTTCATAAAATCTTACGCCCTTCTGTGTTTATTAAAAGTTGCCCTCGTTTCCAATACACGTTTCCAAAATTGGTTTTTAACTTTTTTTTATACCTTTGATGTTCTGCTTGAGCTAAGAAAAGCCACCTTGCCCGCGACTGGTCTATCAACCTCTAAAGTCTATTGTTTTTCAATCTTCTTCTAATCCTGTGCAGAATGTTTCTGCCCATTGTAAAAAGGCTGCCGATTGAATCCGAGAAATGTCAAACATGTTAAGCCCCTTTCTTTTAATTTTTTCAAACGCCCTCGTATTCGATAATTTTCTTTTCAGAGAAAACAAAATAAAATTATGTTTATTTGTATAAGGATTTTTTTTTGGGTAGGTCAATGCTACTGATGATATAGTTTACTTTGCTTAAGACCAGTATTTTTAAAATAATAATTTTTTCTTTGACAGATAAATCTCTTTTTGCCCATAAACAAAGCGTTTTTTCTATTTTTTTCTAGTCTTTCTTTCCAGTTATCTTCAATTTCTCCTGCAGAGTATAGACAGCTAAAGTGTATTCCTAGTATTTTGATCTTGTCCACACATCATATATTACCAATTTTTTTTTCTGGTTGGGCCAAAGTATTTGATAGAATCATTACATTGGACTTACTTTCATTTAATTGTAAGGCGGAAAATAAGCTCAACTTTTTATATTTGGACCAATACCTCTCTGAAGTCAGTTTCATTTCTTAAAAAAGGGTGGTGTCATCTGCATACTGAAGTATCTTTATACTAAGCGCTGAATTCGCTATTTTAACTCCGCTAATGTTATTGTCCTGGTGAATGCTTATTGCGAGCATTTCCACGGCCATGATGAAAAGCATTGGGGAAATAGGACATCCCTGGCGAATCTCCTCTTTCTGGATAAAAATATTCAGAATAATTCCAACTATTTTAACGTTAGCTTGGCGATCAGCTACTAGAGTTTTAATCCAGGATTTCAAGTTTTTACCAAATCCAAATTTTTCAAGTGCTTCTAGCATGGGTGTGGTTGATGTGTCAAAAGCTATGTTTCTATCTATTCCTCTCCATCTCTCTTTTTATCTCTAATGTATCTATCTGCTCATCGCAGTCCACTTTCATGAAACGATTCCATGAATATTTTAACTGTATAGAGGACGATGTCAGACTGGTCTACCAAAAGTGTCCAATAACTCCATGGTCCATTCTCCTCATCTATAGATGTGGGCACACAGAGTCGACACAGCCTGCAGGGAACCGATGGGTCTGAGTGTTCCGATTCTATTGTTTGTTTTTCATTTCAGAAAAAAAAAAAAATCAGTTACCCCAACGAAATTATCTTGAAAGTTTAACGATATTTTTAAAAAAAATCCAAAGCCATCTCATTGAAAACGTTCTATTCATGTAGATGTTTTAAATGTTGTCACGTAATAACAATTTTATTATGAGATGCATAGTTCTTAGTGTGATTATGAAGAAATGGTATTTGTTTGACATTTTGAAATTTTATGATAAAAAGAGAATAACACCAATTACATCCTCGCCTTTTCCGAACCAGAGGATATAAAAGACCAGCTGTGATCAGGATAATTTCAATTATTTTTAAAATTGAAAATATTAAACAAAATATTCCGCCAATTTCCTTCTTTGGAGGGATTGAGATATGATTTATTTAAGACCTCGAACAAAATCAAACTTTTTACAGATTTTAATTTTCAAAATTCACCAAAATAGAATATTGTTCTCGATAAAGGACTCAGAAATAATCCCGGGGCTAAACAAGAATCTGATGCCTGTTATTTCTAGTCTGTATTTACAAGTCTGATTGCAGACACAAGCCGTGAAACAAGTCAACAGAGTTAACCAGAGAAAACTTCGTGCCCTCAGACAGCCTCACAGTAAGAAGTAAAGAGAAGTTACGGCTTTGTCAAATGGTGCGAAATAATCGCTTACAATAATTTGCACCTCCGACTGGCAAATATTTCGTGTCAGAATGGCTCGATATCTTAACACATTATAAATGAACATCTGGCAAAGTTGTGGCTATAATTAGTCGTCACATCACCGATTAGCTAACAAAACAAACTTTGTAAAATACGCCAGAGTTGAAATGACTTAAAGCTATAATTTTAATTGTTTCCCTTTCTCTATTCTGTTTTGTTCTTCGTCTTCCTACGACTACTGCATGCAACACTTTTGACTTAACAAGTAAAAGAGAATTTTGAAAAAAATTGAACACTTGGTCAACGCGATTGTGTATATTGACAAGTGTGCATTCTTTATAATAATCCTGGTTTTATTTCAGGCACATGAATACCATTAGATTGGAATGATGACGTCAAGAATAACCAATGTGCTATGTAGATTGATAGGCAGATAGAGTTTGAATTACTGGCCAAAATAGATAAGTCAGACGCTTCATAGATTCTCACTTTTAGTCTTACCCTGTAACGTATTAGGTGCATCACGTGATGTAACGGCCTATTCTCCAACAGTACTAATACAATAATTTTCCCTGACTCGCAAATTAGAACATGGTGCTCTGTATCGTGCGCGTCTTTCATGCAGGTTTTCAAGAGCTACACAAACCTTTCAGGCCTTTGTACAGTCACAGCATTTGGGGTTAGGGACTAGATTAGGAGGTTCTTAGGACACATGTCTTAGTAGGCAAACGAAACCTCGCAGGCAGTCAGTTGAATGTTTAGTTCAGATCAAAGATCATCGGTTGAGACACTGCTCGCAGAGAAGTTGGCCAACATTTCCTTCACATCAGACCAACATGTAGTATTGTGTGGTCGGCCTGTCACCTGATGGACGGGTAATTTAGCGGCAATCAACTAAATGGCGAAGTCTTTCCCAGAAAAAAATCCATGAAAAAGTAATTTTTGATTTGATTCAAACTGTATCGTGTGAAGTTATAATATTATATTATATGAATTTTTTTAACGAATTTGAATAAAGGCTTAGATTTATTGTTACTGTAAACTTCAAATTTTCCACAGCCGAGAGTAAGTTTCGATGATAATGACAAATTATTAATGCTCTACGAGTTGGCGAAGAAAAGTTTCGTCCTACTGGATGGTTTGATCAAGATCAGTAAACAAGTCTCCTGCCCAAGGATCATAGAACTCGTTTTCGAAATAAAAACAAACAAGAACGTCAAAATAGTACATCCCTTTTAACTTTTCTGTGAAAAAATCGAGAGAGAGAGAGAGGGAGGGAGAGGGAAAGGAGAGAGAGAGAGAGAGAGAGAGAGAGAGAGAGAGAGAGAGAGAGGGAGGGAGGGAGAAGGAGAGAGAGACAGAAAGTAAGAGTGAGAGACGAAAATAATTCTTTAAACACATTCCGCGTAACTCCGAAATATCTCGGAATGCAACATGAGTAATCAACAAAGCGCAGTTCCAAAAACTCCGAACAACTTTGCTATTCTCAACATTAAATCTTGCTTGGTATGAACAGTATTGCGACCTTGGCCTCAATAAAAGTTTTCTCTGACGTCATCCAACTCAAAGTAACTGTTAGAGTTAAAGACGAGGCTGTATAAGAAATGTTATTTTAATTGGGAAATAGCAACGTGTTTAAACTAGTGTAAGATGAAATTTAATGATTCCAGCGGGCATCCTCTGGACATCAAATTAATGTAATGGGAACTTCAAGTTAATAGCTGAGCTTTGTTTAGCTTTCTAAGTTATTCTTAAGAAATTTCGATTTTTTTCCCAACAATCAGATAATCAGATATTCTAAAGACATTGATTTTTTTTTCAAGTGACGTAGGCGTTGATTTTAATCGTATCCTGGTTTAGACAGAACAAACAAATGTTTTTGTTTTTTTCAGACTGGACCACACTTTGAAAAAAAAAGTTGTCAATTTATCATCCTCTAGTAATGCCAATATTAAACTAATTTTGTTCAAATCTCTCTGCTCTGCTCCAGGCTCGAAACGACGAGACCCACTCGATTACTGCGACCGTTTGCCGGGACTGTCGTCTGCTCGTCACTCGACCTGGAGCTCTTGTAGCGACAGACGCGGCCCTTACATCACGTCTCGAGAAACACGATTGGTGGTGAAGGATTAAAGTCGTGAATCAAAAAGCTTTTTACGTCTGGCAGATTGCGAGTATAGGAGTATTAGATTCAGATGCTTCGATCAAACACTTTGTCACAAAGTATAATGTCATTTCATTTCTTTGTATACCTCTTAGATAAAAAAAAAACCAAAAACCAACGTCTGGACCTATTCGAACTAAAAGATAATGACAACTTTAATTGTGATTAATTTATCTGGAAACCGATAAGATAAACACAATTCTAAAGATAATGACAACTTTAATTATGATTAATTTATCTGGAAACGGATAAGATAAACACAATTCTAAAGATAATGACAACTTTAATTGTGATTAATTTATCTGGAAACGGATAAGATAAACACAATTCTAAAGATAATGACAACTTTAATTGTGATTAATTTATCTGGAAACCGATAAGATAAACACAATTCTAAAGATAATGACAACTTTAATTGTGATTAATTTATCTGGAAACGGATAAGATAAACACAATTCTAAAGATAATGACAACTTTAATTGTGATTAATTTATCTGGAAACGGATAAGATAAACACAATTCTAAAGATAATGACAACTTTAATTATGATTAATTTATCTGGAAACGGATAAGATAAACACAATTCTAAAGATAATGACAACTTTAATTGTGATTAATTTATCTGGAAACGGATAAGATAAACACAATTCTAAAGATAATGACAACTTTAATTATGATTAATTTATCTAGAAACGGATAAGATAAACACAATTCTAAAGATAATGACAACTTTAATTGTGATTAATTTATCTGGAAACGGATAAGATAAACACAATTCTAAAGAATTCAAATCAGTTATTATATCGATCAACTATAACGTCCGAGTTTTACAGAATTAAACTTTGCCATTCTAAATGTTCAGATTTTTACCTCACTTTAAATTCCAAATTAACTTTAAATCTTTGAGATTTTGAAAAGTCCCATCGACTTTCCATTTCGAAAATGAAAGTTACATAAATGATTTTTCGTCATTTTTTAAAGTCTGCGGTATTTTTTTTTTTTTTTTGTTTTTTTTTTTTTTTACAGGAGGGCTGAACTGAATTTTTCACATTATTCATTCTCTGTCTGAAATTAAATTAAAATACTTTCCATTTCAAGACCTTTGAAAAAAATGAGTTTTAACTTTGTTTTTTAGCTTTGTTTCGTTATCATAAACTACAATTTTCCTTTCAGAAACTCCTATTTATAGATGTAATCAGCTCTAGAACAAAAATCTTATCAAACTGCAAACTGCGAGAACGGTACTTATAAGCATGTTTTTTTTTTCCAATTGCTTTAGAATAGCATTATATTTTACAATGTCGTATGTGTGATTTTTTGAATATGAACTAGTTAACCCTCTAACTTGCCTACTTCAATTTTAATAGTTTTTTTCCCGGGGTTTGGGGGAGAGTCGGCAAATTAAGCAGTAATGTTTTGCGAGCTACCTAGCAATCCGGTGTGCGTACCGTGTGCGGCATATCTAGTGACTTCTCGAAAAAATCCGAACAGGCTTAGGGTTGACGTAAAGACTTCTGGGAAGTCAGGCGACACTGGGAATGACTTGACACGGAAAATCCAATAAAGAGATGTGCAGGGAAAATCTGCTCAAAGCGCAACTCTTCAATACATCAAGAAGTCAGAGAAGCTAGACATGATATACATTTCTGAGCAAGTCCACGATTATCAGCGTGAAGAATAATCTCGACTGTACATAGACGAGAAACACAAGAGAGAGAGAGAGAGAGAGAGAGAGAG
>JAWDGP010007856.1:385000-405000 GCA_033675545.1 Elysia crispata | reverse complement strand
CACCAACTTGAAGACCTGTGGACATGGATCAAACTTTATGGTCACATAGGCCGAGGCAGCCCTGACTTCCACCAGTGGCTCGATGTATTATCAATGTTTAAAAGTATTATTATTACGATTGATGAGTAATTCATTAAAATTTTTATTTTTATTGAGAAAAATGTTAATTACGCTATCAATTCTTTATTATTATTATTATTATTATTATTATTATTATTATTATTATTATTATTATTATTATTATTATTATTATTATTATTATTATTATTATTATTATTATTATTATTATTATTATTATTATTATTATTATTATTATTATTATTATTATTATTATTATTATTATTATTATTATTATTATAATTATTATTGTTGTTGTTGTTATTATTATTTATATAGGAAATTGGATACGTCATCAAATTTCTAATTTGATTAAGAGCACAGTTTCCACTATCAATCAGTTTTTTATGTTTTTTTTTTTTTTTTTTTTTTAAAGATTTCGTCATTTAGTTCATTGCCACTAAAATAACCCGTCCATCAGGTATCAGGCCAACCAGACAATGCTACATGTTGGTCTGATCTGAAGGAAAAGTTGGCCATTGTCTCCACCGATGATCTTTGATCTGAACTAAACATTCAACTGATTGCCTACGAGCTTTCGGTTGCCTACTAAGACATGTGTCCTAAGAAGCTCGTAATCTAGTCCCTAACCCCAAATGCTGTGATTTTACAAAGGCCTGAAAGGTTTGTGTAGCTCTTGAAAACCTGCATGAAAGACGCGCACGATACAGAGCATCATGTTCTAATTTGCGATTCAGGGAAAACTATTTATCAGTTCGAAAGCAGGCAAATATGTCACGTTCTAAAGTTAGACTAAAAAGGACAATTCGGGGAAAACATAATAATTAAATGGTATCTTTAGCGGTTTAGAATGTACTGTAAGATGCATTCTCTTTCTCTCCCTCTCTCTCTCTGTCTCTCTGTCTGTCTGTCTGTCTCTCTCTCTCTGTCTCTGTCTCTCTCTCTCTCTCTCTCTCTCTCTCTCTCTCTCTCTCTCTCTCTCTCTCTCTCTCTCTCTCAAGCTGTTCTTCATAATCTGCCTGTCTATCAATCTATCAAGCACCTGCATAACCTATTTTGGCTAGTAGATAAAAAAAATCATCGATCTAATTTGCTAGCTACCTATCTATCTATAACAGAATGTTCATGGAAACGAGGCCTACAAAGTTTTGGTAACCGAGGTTTTTATTTTGTTTTTTTCCACTTGTCAAGCAAGCTTAGCGACTTCTCGACGACTGAGTGGATGCTGTGTTTATCAGAGTATATTCGGTTGTCTACTGTGGTGTTGACCTTAGCCGGTTTTCTAGACGCCACATTGAACTTGAAAGATGAATCTTACAAACCATACCGAAAACTAAACGATACCTTGTTGTACATCAACACACAGTCAAACCACCCCCGTTGTGTCCTAAATCAAGTGCCTCAATCAGTCAACAAGAGACTCAACTCAATTTCTTGCAATGCGGCAGTGTACACCGAGGCTAAGAAGGATAACGCGAGAGCTCTGCGTGAAAGCGGCTATAAGCCTATGTTTGAGTACATACCCAAAACCAGCACTCAGGGGCAAGAGCAAAGAAAAAAGAGGCAACGACGCAAAATGTAATTTGGTTTAACCCAACATTTAACAAGGCATTGAAAACAAATCTTGGCCGCAAGTTCTTAAAAATCCTCGACAAACCTTCCCTGTAAGTAGCCAACTCCACAAAAATGTGAATAGAAGCACAGTAAAAACTAGCTACCGCTGTACGCCAAACATAGGCCAAATCATGCAAAAAACACAATAATAAGCTTTTAAAAAAAATGAAGAATCGAAATCTAAAACATGTACCTGTAAAAACAAAGAGAAGTGCCCAGGTGCCAATAATTGCCTTGGAGAATGCGTCGTGTATAGAGCCACTGTACGAAACAACGCCAATGGCACAGAAGCAGAATATATAGGCATAACAGACTTAGCCTTCAAGGCCCACTACAACAACCACTCATATAGTTTCAGGAATGAAGCAAAAAAAAAAAAAAAAAAAAAAACAAAGCACTGCACTGTCAGCTTATGTCTGGGCCAGCAACCTCAACCCAAACAGATACATAAAACGGGAGATTATGAAAAAAATGTCAGATGTACCAACCACGGCAGAAACAGTGCGACCTTTGCCTTTCAGAAACAGTCTACATTCTACAAAATCTGAAAAACCCCAGGAACCTCAATAAACAGACTGGTATAGGGAACAAGTGTATCCTTCACAAAAACAAGAAGGCCCTCAAATTCTTCAATACTTGACTTCCACCTGGCGCCGGGGACACGCCCCTGACCCCGTGCGCCGCCTCAAGATCGGAATGTGACAGGGTGAGCACCACACTACACACCCGAGTATGCTCTATGGAGCACAGCATCCACTCAATCGCTGAGGAGTCGCTTAGACGAAAGCTTGCTTCGACAAGTAAGTGGAATAAACAAAATACCTATCTATCTATCAATCCATCAAGCACCTAATTTAGCTGTCTATGGTAGTAACTCATAATTTTTTTTTATCTATCTGTCTATCGAGCACATAGTCTATCTATCTTGGATTTGAAATTCAAAATCAATTTATCTATCAATCTGTCCAGCACATAATTTATCTATTCTGGCTAATACTACAAAATTCATCTATCTCCCTATTTAACTATCACACAGTTTATCTTTCTTGGCTAGTGCTTCAGAATCTATCAATCTATCAAGCTCATAGTTTATCTTTCTTGGCTAGTACTACTTTATCTATTTTCCTATTTAACTAGCGCATAGTTTATCAAGTTCTCAATGTACTAAAGACTGGTAAGTTAAAACCTTGATCACACACCTAAGATTTAAGCAATTGGCCACTTGGATAATAGGAAACGTTGAAAAAGACGACGTGATCAAGCCCCCCCCCCCCTCCTCCCCCTCGAACCTCCATCCCTACACACCCCCTCCCCTCCCCTGAACCTCCATCCCTATGCCACCCCCCCCCCCCACCTCCCCCAAGGCGCTGTTACCCCAATCTGACAATATTTTAATCTAAAACCGTCTGCCTAGATGGAAAGAAATAGGCCTACATACAATGAAATGATACGTGAGAGGACTAAATTTGTGCAGATTATTCTAAAAAGCTTTTAGCGTGTTTCGGACCATTCACCTTCGTATTAGATTAAAAGTGTGTTCTTTGCTTTTGGATCTCTCTATCAAGCTAAATGTAGTTGTTTAGAATTCAACTTTAAACTAGGCCTAATCATTGCAGATTGAGATTTTAGTTAGCAAAGAAACAGTTTGGAGATTTTTCCGGAAACAAATGAATCAATATTCAAAATTGTTTTTAAATTACTTTATTTTTTTAAATTGTAAATAGAAAGAATGGTGCTTTAGAGTTGTATAAAGCCGCTCTGCAATGTATGAAGCTATGGCGTCCGCGACTAGGAGAGTTGGCCAACGAAAAGTTTTCTTTTCTGAAACGGGGGCAATTCAAAAATTTAAAAAAATCATTATTAGTTGTAAAAAGAGATGTTTTTTCGCATTTAGTAGCCCTTGAGGAAATTCTGTAAATAATCCTCATATGGCTTAAGAACTTTTGTAAAATGGTATTGTCGGTATAAATTTAGGTGTGTCTGTTCTAAGGACATGAGATTCCAGAGAAAATAATATTTTTCCCTACCTAATCTTTCATGAAACCTTCATATTCCCATCAAGTAGATTAAATAATGGCCGCTTAAGTATATTCAAATTGTTTTTATAATTAATATACTATGGTTCGGTTAAAAATGGATTACATTCGGAGTTTATGTTGAGGAAAATAAAACCACTTTTCTTCCCCGTTTATTACCTAACGGCAGACACCTCCGATAGAGAAGGAAATTAATATCCTTACATTTATTACACTTTAAACCACATAAACACCGAACAAAACAATTAACTACATACAAAACATTCTTTTTCAATCCTGGATTTAAGAAATATGCCTTGCATAAACTTTTAAATATTCTCAATTATCTGGAAACCCATTCGCAGCATGAATGTATCGCCTGCACAAGTGGCTTACTTTGAATCTATTACCTGAAGTAAACAGCTGCTATAAAGTACAAAATGTTTCTTTATTAAGAATTCAGCTGTTCCCAACCTGGTCAGTGAAAGTGTTGTAAGAGCTGAATGATCTTCCCCCAGGAGAATAATGACACTAGGATCAGTTTCCGGTGACAAGCGATCCTTTACCCACGCCTGTTTGTTCTGAGTTTCAAGACGAGGCTGTTTTCTCTTTTACCGCCGGCGTCAGGACAATCAAGGATGCTCTGTCTTCTAGTGGCAGTTGTCTGCTGATCCAAGCAAAACATTTATAAACTTGTTTGAATAAGAAAACAAAGGAGCGAACTGTAGAACGTTTTAATTGAGTCATCAATAATAGCTTTTCAGATTGGAAAAACAAAACCAAAATTAAAAAATAAACAAAATATGAAATAACAAATTTATTAATCTGAAATATTATAGAAGAAATAAATATGGTTTCTTGTTTTCTTCCATTCAATATATTTTTCAATACTTAAGAAGAGTTTTTGTTTCTCTAAATTAAGAAAAAAAGCAAAGCGTAATGTTTTCTCCATCTTACAGCCATGAAATATCGGGATATGAGACAGAAGGCACTAAGAGATGAAAGAAGTGGATCAGGGAATCTTCATGATACGCAAACCAAAAATTTGGTTCCAACACGAACCTCAAGATTATGGATGGAAGAGCACCCGACTTTGTTTGGCCTCCCCTGAGAATCATGTATGGAAATACTTACTGCTAAAAAGTTCTTACATCATGACGCCCGAACTGCCATTGGTCGAGTCATCCCTCTGATAATGTACAAAGGATGGCAAAATTTATTTTTTTATGCGAGCCCCTCTTGTCTCTCTAGTCTCTGATCATCTTGGTTTATATTCTAAGGTTTTGAAACATAAAACTCTGAAGAGGTTGTGAGAATTTAACTTTTATGAAGTGGTGATCTAGCAAACAGGAAAAGCAAAACTATATATCGAAGAGCATAGAGTTTTAAATAAACTTTAGATAGAAATGTATTTAAATACTTTGTCAATACTTTTTCAGCTTTTATATTACATAATGTGTCAAAAGTTGTTATGTTATGAAAGCTTAATTTGTTTTTGAGACTCTGACAAAAATGTACGATTATAATAAACAATGTACACTTGTCAATCTACACAATTGCATAGACCAAGTGTTAACTCGTTGTTTATTTCTCTTTCACTTATCATGACAAAAGTATTAAATTTGTTTGCCAGGCATGTTTTTATAAAGTTACTCTCTTAACTTCCGAAATTTGATTTCCTGCATACAGTAGTAGCAGGAAGGCGAAGGACGAAACAGAAAAGAGAAAAGGAAAGAATTAAAATTATATTATTAAGGCAGTTGAAATCTGGCGTATTTTTCAATGTCCGTTGTGTTAACGAGTCAGTGATGTAGCGACTATTTATATTCACAACTTTCCCAGACGATCCTTTATCATGATTTTAGAACATATCGAGCCAATCTGGCACAAAATATTAACTAGTCGGAGATGCAAATTATTTTGTAAAGATAGAAAACCTAAGCACTTACAAAAAAAAAGTAAAAAATTAGAAATTACTTTTTCCGGTAACTACTGAACATTTTTAACAACATCTAAGAAGTTAGAAGAATGAATCTTTCTTTATATTGGAATAATGGAGTATATCTAGCCATCTTTCAAAACTCAAATCGAACCTCTTATTCAAACAATGAGAACAATCGAAAAAGGGAGTGTAACTTACAGAATTATTTAAAAATCATTCTGGGGGATGAGTTCATACTCAATACAAAAATTCACACAGCATTCGCTGATCAATTTGCCGAAACGGAGGTTGTTTAAAGACATAAAGTTCTGCTATATCCGGCGGAAACTAGAGTAGGCGAAACCGGAAGGAAACTGCCTGGCAAGCTGTTTACACGAGTGGCGGCAAGTGTGACAGGAGGAGCTTCAAGTGGGATTGGTGCGGCTGATAACCCGGATGTGGGCTCGACACCAGTGTCAAGGACGTGCTGAAGGCGTCAGGCACGGGCATACACCGTGACATGAGAGAATATGGTTAGTAACCAGATTTTATCGAGTGAAAGACAGAGAGTGGGATTCACATTTACAAGTAATGAGCCCACTTGGACTGAACTTTATGGACTCTCTTGAGAATGATCGCTGGATTTACAAAACAATCTGCGAGATGGAGCGTGGGCATGGAGTGATACGAGTTCAAACTAATTAGAGACTTAAACTTAAAGAAAAATATTTCAATTGAGAATGAGTGGGAGGGATTTACATAATATACACCGCTGATTTGAGAGAAAAATAATTCAAGTAAAATAAGGTTTGTTCAAGTGATAAGAATTTTTTAATTAATATCCTAAACTTATTGTAACAATTAGTGTATCCCAGCTTTTCTTGTTTAACTCGAAAAAAGTCATACTTGTCTTGAGAATATTGCTCTTGTCTAAGTGATACTAGTTTTGTTTTTTTGTCAAGATCTAAAAGTTATGTCCATTCGAACCATCTCCAAATTATTTGAGATATTTGAGAAGTATAACGAAATGACTTAACAGTACTTATTTGACCCAGAGAGAAAAAGAGACACGGACCGACAGACAGACTGACGAACAGACAGATTGTCATACATATAGACATACAGATATATGTCAGACAAAGATATAAAAGAGTAAAACAGACAGAGACAAACAAGGGTAGGAACTTTTGGATAAAAGGAAAAGGATTCAATGGTAATATAGGTAGAGAAAAAGAGAGAGAGAGAGAGAGAGAGAGAGAGAGAGAGAGAGAGAGAGAGAGAGAGAGAGAGAGAGAGAGAGAGAAGGGGGTACAAAAACGTATTGTATTAATTAGGATATCCTGGCTACTTCTTCTTAAACACCAAAAAAAAATCATAATTATCCCAGAATTTACCACAAACTGCGAGCACAAATCATGAAAGATATTACCGTCATCGAGGATAAAATGACAAAAGAGCTTACCGTGTACTTCATTGTACAAATCGAACAGGAGTAAACCGATATTTCAAGGTACAAAATATATAAAAGTGTTACCGACATTGGGGGATACAACTCATACAAGTGTGGTGTATTGAGGCTGTGATTGATAAGCAGAAGTAGCAGCAGTACATGTAAGACAAATTAAGGGGTCAAATCTCTAGAGCAAAGAATAAGGCTCTGGACGTCCTCTCCTCATTGATGACGTTCTAAGACTCGCTTGAGTTTGAGGTATTAAGCTAACGCCTGGAGATATGACGTCACTGTTCGTCCCTTACCTGACTTCCGCCCCAAAAGGTATGATATGATACTGCTCAGATTAGTGGAGGTGAACTTAACCTTCCTTCCTCAAAACAAGCCATCTATAACACACTCCACCCTGTTCCATGGCAATAAAACCTCTTGCCAAACTCCCATTCAGATAATATCCCATACACCTCGAAAGGTTTCCCCTGTATCAGGTTGGTATGCATATTGGAAGTAACCCCCCACCCCCTCACCACTCTTCACTGTCCTCACAAGATTCTTCCTTCTTTTAGTAAGTATCATTGGAACAATTCAATTAACTTCCCCTCGAAGAAAACAGACCTTTAGCGTTCTTTTTAAAGATTTTAGCACCCCCCCCCCCCCCAGAAGATGTTATGCTATGTGTGTTCATGGTGTTGGTCTCTTCATCCAACTTCTCAATGCACACATCCATTAATTTAATCTAACTTCACATTTAACTTATCCCCAGCCCCTTAAATTCCTAAACCAAGGTAGATACTATATTATTAAGAAAACTTAGGGCCTCCTCAATCCCTCTAGATGTATCCCACCTGCGTTCCTATCCTAGCTGGTTTGTTCTGCACCCCACGGGTCATAGTCTTCGCTTTCCCGCTTCACACACACACACACACACTTGTGAGAAAATCTAATATGAACTGCCTAATCCCCCCCTAACCTCTATATAAATGCTAGCCCCTGTACTCGCTGTACCGAGAGTACCCCCACCTGTCAGTTTATCCCCCTGATCATCACAATGCAGGACCTCCACGTGGATGTCGAGTCCACATGCTGGAGCAACTGAATCTGTTCCGCTGGAGAGTATTAACCTATGGGTGGTCCTGTCTGCGGCCTGCCACCTAATCTAGGCCCGCTAGACAGAAACGCTTGGCCAAGCTAGGGTCTACGGCCCCACTCGTCCCCCTTTCCTCCCGTCCAAGTACAGAAATCAATGTCGCGAAAACAATTAGCTCGTTGAAGTAGAGTTTACCAGGTTCTTGGTAGGTAATATCTAATCGCACACAAGCTGCCTCAGCTTAACCTGCGGCGGTGATTTACTTTTCAGGGGAGGGGCATACTTCCCCCAAACTTAAGGGCGAGGCCACGATACAAGCGAGAGAGCGATATTAAGCGATAGCGAGCTTAAATATTATATTGTCTTCTAACCTGACTGCCATGTTATGAGCTGTGCTCGCGCAGATCTCCAGCGGTAAGCGCCATTATATTTTCCGATGTTTCTTCTCACTCATCGCTCCTAGCTTTACTATCCTTGTCCCACAAGCTCGTGGTTGGTTGCGTCATTTGCTACACAACGACATACTTAAGCCACATGTGGTACAACAGCCAAAAATAATTGTGAGAAATGGCTGCTGACAAAACATTGTCTTGAATTTCTCTCGTACTAGAGTTGCCATTGAACTGGGAAAGGATAGCAAAGACTTCTTCCAAAAAGACAAAAGAAGAAAGACCTACGAAGAACTTGCCCGAGAAACGGGATTTACAAGTGGTCTCGATTTAGTTTTAGTTAACTACTCTATTCAGTTGACCACAAAAGCAGATCACGACATTAATTAAGAAACATGTTTAAGGTCAAGTAAAATTGACATTCGAATTATGAATGTTTTGTGTATGTCTGTATGAATACATACAATGGCGGCACCACAAACCCTAAAACAGTTCGTAGAAAATCATCATTATCAATAACATCATCATCACAACACCATCATCATGATCGAAATCTTTCCGCATCATCACTTGAATCATTTGGCAAATAGTAGTTTTCCAAAATTTCTTCCGTTTTAGCAATGATGGGGTGTACTGGATTCTTGCTTTTGTTACCCCTTTACAAGTTTATGTCTGAGATATGTTGAAGTCTCAAGTCTCAAGCCATTCATGCATAGCGTGAGCCTCTAATTGCGAAAACCTATCAATACCTCCACAAGTGAGTCCAAGCTGGCTTGCCGCTGCTTCAGGCTTGAGAAAATCAGCTCATATCATAGCTCTACGCTTGTGTCTCGCTGGCTAAAGCTCTCGCTCCGGTCATGGCCACTCCAAAATGTATCGCTTAGATACAAAGATGTTTTATATTCCACAGTAGCAAAATCAAGCAAGACGTTAAAATCATCTTTTCGGCTACACACCGTACACGATGTTACTGGGGTTTCGGGGTACAATTTATGCATGTGTTTAACGGTACTTTATCGTACAATTGGAAAAGGATTTTGCCAGTCTTTTGCACACAAATCACGCTGGCAGAAGTGTATCAATATTTCAGCGAACCTGCAACTTTCTTCCTTTCATCAACACAAGGCAATAGTACTTTTGACATTTAAGAAATATCAAAAATAATTTACCGTTTCTACTTTTAGTGAGTGAAACATAACTGTTTTTTCTTAGACTCAGATTGAGGCGTAAAAGTTCTAAAATGCTCTTCGACTGAAGATAACCTTTAAATCAAAACCTGCGCATCACAAGCAGAAAAAAACTGAAAAGATAAAGAGGGGAAAAGAAAGAACATGATAGAGAATAAGAGAGAGAGAAAGTATAGGGAGAGAAAGAGACGGAACTAGAGGAAAAGAAAGAGATAGAGACAGAATACAGACGTTGTGAGAGAAAGATAGACACGTGGATACAGATCGCCAGAGAAAAACGAAAAATAGAAACAGAGAGATAAAGAGATGAAAAGAGAAAGAACGAGATAGAGAGAAAGCGGGTTAGAGAGTGACAGATTATGTTTGATTGGATGTAGAATTAAATTGAAAATGGTTCTAGCCAGGTGATTTGGAACCGACCAGACGAAGGCTCAACTTTAAGACCAGTAACTGCTGATCACTAACACTGGATGGAATTGAAATGAGCGTCCTGGAGATCATTTTCATATCAGCCCAGACCTTTTCTCTCAAGTTTTCAACACAATTAAAACGAAATTACTCGACACCCACTCAGTCTTCAGTGAAGCGGTTTGACTGAGATAAATCTATTCCAGACTGATTAAGAGTGATCATTGTCATTAACGAAAACAAAAAAACAATGTGAGTAATGGAAGTGAAACTCGCTGAAACAATGTGAACGACAGAAGCGGTCCTCACCCAGCATGGGGTCACGTTTCTCCTGAAACCGCTGTCAGTGTCGAGTGTTGGATGCTCTAAACGTTCGGTGCTAACAAACTATTGATTCATTTCCTACCTTCGAGTCTTTTTAAAGTTATTTATCTTTTTGATTTCTCTTTTTTCTCTTGGCAGTTCTTTCGTTGAGCATTCTGTGAGCTCATTCACATTGTTTTACCGGAGGCAACATTACTTTACTCGCGCCTTTATTCAGAGGCGTAATTTGGTTGCTCATCAACAAATAACAGCACGTGCAGTAATGATCTTTACTGCACTCAACTTTATAGAGTTGAGTCAGTGCATAGAAAAGCAGATACTTACTAATACTGTCATCCTGGAGTTTACAAGAAATAAAGAGCGCCGAATAATCCTTAATATTAATGGTCGAGCACTAGGGAATGGGTTAAGAGCTGTTTAGAACAGTGGGGTTAGAGAGCTTCTCGGGATACATGTAAGCCTTGACAGTTAGATTAAGGAGCTTCTCAAGATACATGTAAGCCTTGACAGTTAGATTACGGAGCTTCTCAGGATACATGTAAGCCTTGACAGTTAGATTAAGGAGCTTCTCAAGATACATGTAAGCCTTGACAGTTAGATTAAGGAGCTTCCCAGGATACATGTAAGCCTTGACAGTTAGATTAAGGAGCTTCTCAGGATACATGTAAGCCTTGACAGTTAGATTAAGGAGCTTCTCAAGATACATGTAAGCCTTGACAGTTAGATTAAGGAGCTTCCCAGGATACATGTAAGCCTTGACAGTTAGATTAAGGAGCTTCTCAAGATACATGTAAGCCTTGACAGTTAGATTAAGGAGCTTCCCAGGATACATGTAAGCCTTGACAGTTAGATTAAGGAGCTTCCCAGGATACATGTAAGCCTTGACAGTTAGATTAAGGAGCTTCCCAGGATACATGTAAGCCTTGACAGTTAGATTAAGGAGCTTCTCAGGATACATGTAAGCCTTGACAGTTAGATTAAGGAGCTTCTCAAGATACATGTAAGCCTTGACAGTTAGATTAAGGAGCTTCTCAAGATACATGTAAGCCTTGACAGTTAGATTAAGGAGCTTCTCAAGATACATGTAAGCCTTGACAGTTAGATTAAGGAGCTTCTCAAGATACATGTAAGCCTTGACAGTTAGATTAAGGAGCTTCTCAGGATACATGTAAGCCTTGACAGTTAGATTACGGAGCTTCTCAGGATACATGTAAGCCTTGACAGTTAGATTAAGGAGCTTCTCAAGATACATGTAAGCCTTGACAGTTAGATTAAGGAGCTTCTCAAGATACATGTAAGCCTTGACAGTTAGATTAAGGAGCTTCCCAGGATACATGTAAGCCTTGACAGTTAGATTAAGGAGCTTCTCAAGATACATGTAAGCCTTGACAGTTAGATTAAGGAGCTTCTCAAGATACATGTAAGCCTTGACAGTTAGATTAAGGAGCTTCCCAGGATACATGTAAGCCTTGACAGTTAGATTAAGGAGCTTTTGAGGATGCGGGTAAGCGACCGCAGTGCTGTTAAAATGGTTCGCATGATACTTGCCCTCATTCATCGGAGGGTAAAAATTTCCCCTTGATATCAACAAAATATTTTTAAAAATGCTTATTTCTTTTGGTCACGAAACTAAGCAATTACGTAGGCGTTGGATAGCTCCACTTTCAAATATATTGTATGTGAGACATGTTGTTTTTGTGCTGATAAAAAACAAGGGTATTTTTTTCAGTGCTTGCAAATGAGATTAGCAACATTTAAACTTTCCGTTTAAATGAGCTGGTGGGAAAGTCAACTTCATTAAAATATGCAAACTTCACAAAAAAATAGACTTAAAACTTCATCAGCCATACAGGTGTACTGGAGAAAGCCAAATTTTCATCAACAAAGAGAGGAAAGACTGCTACAACAAAAAAGCAAATTTTGAAAAATAATACATATGTCTTCTTCAAAACCATACAACTGCATTAAAGAAAATTAAACTTTACAAAAATAAATTATATATATCCCCTGTACAGCAACTTATAGTACAGTTTTAAAATAATTATATAGAACCTTGAGACTATGAATTCTTCACACATTGTCTGGAAGATATTCTTTAAAAGAAGGAGAAATCTCACGCAAATAAGTTAACTTCATTTGGGTGCAACTTCCTTGCACTTTATCTCTCCTCTAAGAGAGAGAGAGAGAGAGAGAGAGAGAGAGAGAGAGAGAGAGAGAGAGAGAGAGAGAGAGAGAGAGAGAGAGAGAGAGAGAGAGAGAGAGAGAGAGAGAGAGAGAGAGAGAGAGAGAGAGAGAGAGAGAGAGAGAGAGAGAGAGAGACAGGCAGACAGGCAGACAGACAGACAGACAGACAGAGATAGAAAAAGAGAGAGCGACACCATCTCTTCTTAGTTGTTAACACCCATTTTAGCTCACAAAATTAGATTAAAAAACCTTTAGCTTTAAACACATTGAATGAGTTAACAGCATTTCTTCATTTTTCGACATGATGTTGAAACTAAGCGAATCTGTGCCCATGCCTGTCTAGACTGGAATGTCTAACCATGCGTGAAATGAAGCCACTATTCGCTGAGAGTGGGAGTGTTAGCAATTACCATTTGGGTTCAACTATCGCCGCACTACAAAATCATTGTCTTTATTTTTAGGTCCAAACTTTCCTGAAAGTGTCTGCATGTTTCCTTCTAGGACACCGATAATTTGCGGACAGAAAATCCCGCAGCCTTACTAGGGCAATCCTGAAAGAGTGTGGCTGCTTCCCTTCTAGAAAACAGATAATTTGCGGACAGAAAATCCTTCCGCAGCTCACTAGGACAGTCCTGAAATTGTCTGCCTACTTCCAGGCTAAGACCCAAAATATCCAGGGACAGATATCTCTCCCGCAGCTCACTAGGACAGTCCTGAAATTGCCTGCTTCCAGGCTAAGACCCAAAACATCCAGGGACAGATATCTCTCCCACAGCTTGCTAGGACAGTCCTGAAATTGTCTGCCTACTTCCAGACTAAGACCCAAAATATCCAGGGCCAGATATCTCTCCCGCAGCTCACTAGGACAGTCCTGATAGTGTCTGTCTGCTTCTCTGCTAGGACCCAGAACATTCCACGGACAGACACTTTTTCCGCAGCCTCTCTAGTACAGCTGTGTCCTAGAATCAGACTTTCTTCGTGAACAGATATCGAATGGACGACAAAAAACAAACAGTTATGTACTTTAAGGTTCGAATCATTGTCCGAAAAGTAATAATAATCCGTTCACATTTTTAAGTCAAAGCTGTTCTACCCAAAGAAAATATTTTTCAAAAGATTCTTTTTTCAATCAGTAAATTTTAATGATGTAAAATCCTTAGTCAAACTACGATACACTGAAAGAGAAGACTTGCTACAAAGGAAATCTTAACAATGGTCGGTTTTATGTGGCTCAAATAAAATATTTAATGTTTCTTCCTTCACAGAAAAATATTTAAAAAATTCCTTTGTAGAATAAGCCGGCTTTGCGATCTATGCCACCGTTTATCTTTACATCTGTTCACAATGTTATCTGAAAAATGCGAAGGTAACAAACACTCAAAAAGTCGAAAGATGTCTATGATCCACTTTGTAACTTCTTAGAATTTCAATAAAATATGATGTTCCATTTTTAGCTTTCACTTTATCTTAACCAATTCCTAGTAATCTTCATTGTCACCCAATTAGTTCCTAGACTTATTTACTTCATGATGAAAAGTTAGATTCTGCGAGGA
The DNA here is from genome assembly GCA_033675545.1 of Elysia crispata. Lineage (NCBI taxonomy): Eukaryota > Metazoa > Mollusca > Gastropoda > Plakobranchidae > Elysia > Elysia crispata. The sequence goes on along the minus strand of JAWDGP010007856.1, from coordinate 390,790 downwards.
AAATAATCATTTGCCAAACGTGGTTGATAAAGAAAAGATGAAATCAAAGCAAATGATACCTTTATGTTTTCACATTTTGACTACTTATTTTATAAAGCTTCCATTATTAAGAAGCTTTGCTACTTAAAAAAACACCGAGCAAAATACGGTCGACTCAAGCTTTGGGCTTGTTAATAGTTAATACCGTTAAAATCAAAAGCTCTATTCATTTCGAAACAACAATAGATTGTATGTCTAGACACTGATATAGAAGGATTTAACCGTAACGTAAATTCTCTTTCATCTTTAAAACTTATTCACGTTTTGCCTTTTGAATCCGTAAACTCCCATTATGATTAAATATTTGAAGGGTAAAAAAAAATATCTGGACATGAAAGGTTTCTAGAAAAAAACACTCCCCCCTACAGCATCATGAGATGGTGAGGTAGAAAGAGAGAAAGGCACAAAGAAAGAAAGAAGGACAGAAAGAATAAGAGAGAAAAGGACTCTTAAAGAGAGAAAGAGAGAGAGAAAGATAGAGAGAGAGAAAGAGAGAGAGAAAGAGAGAGAGAGAGAGAGAGAGAGAGAGAGAGAGAGAGAGAGAGAGAGAGAGAGAGAGAGAGAGAGATAGACAAACAAAGAGAGAAAAAAATAAAGAAAGTGAGAAAGAGAAATAGAGAGATAAACAAAGAAAGAAACAAAGAAATTCAGAGAAAAAGACAGAGATAGACAAAAAGAAAAAGAGACACATAGAGAGATATAAGAGAGGAAGAGAGTCAGAGAGACATAGATAAAGAGAGAAAGGAAGACAGAGAGAGAAACAGACAAAAAGGAAGAGAAAGAGGAAAAAAAAGAGAAACTGAGAGAAAAACACGGAGAGAGAAAGAAAGAGAAAGAGAGAGAAAGAGGCAAAGAAATAGACAAAGTGAGAGGGAGAGAGACAAACAGCGAGATATAAATAGAGAAAGTGAGACAGAGAGACATAGACAAAGAGAGAGGAAAGAGACAGATAGAGAAAGAGGCAAAGAAACAGATAGACAAATAGGCAAAGAAAGAGAGAGAGAGAGAGAGAGAGAGAGAGAGAGAGAGAGAGAGACAATGAAACAGAGGTAAAGAGAGAGAGACCCAGATAAAGAGACAAACAAAAGAGAAAGACGCAAAGACGCAAAGATAGAGAGAAAGAGAAAGATATATATATATATATATATATACAGAGCGAGAGCGAGAGCGAGAGAGAGAGAGAGAGAGAGAGAGAGAGAGAGAGAGAGAGAGAGAGAGAGAGAGAGAGAGAGAGAGAGAGAGAGAGAGAGAGAGAGAGAGAGAGAGAGAGAGAGAGATCAGGTAAAGTATTTCTTTCGCGATGTAATCATAAAATTTTCTTTTCAAGCCAAGCGAGTCTGATGTGTATTCTACAGCCAAGCGAGTCTGATGTGTATTCTACAGCCAAGCGAGTCTGATGTGTATTCTACAGCCAAGCGAGGCTGATATGTATTCTACAGCCAAGCGAGTCTGATGTGTATTCTACAGCCAAGCGAGTCTGATGTGTATTCTACAGCCAAGCGAGTCTGATGTGTATTCTACAGCCAAGCGAGGCTGATATGTATTCTACAGCCAAGCGAGTCTGATAAATATTCTACAGCAAAGCGAGTCTGATGTGTATTCTACGGCCAAGACAATCTGATGCGTATTCTACAGCGAAACGATCGACCCAATTTCATAGTTTTTCTTTAGCTACATACCAAAAGATTGCCAGCAGAGCTAAATATCTCCTTGATCCTGAAACTTTTTGAATTGAATATCTCTACCAATAAACATGGTAAATACCCGTGGCGCTTAACATGGGTAATGAAAATAGGTCTGGCTCACGAAATAGGCAACAGACAGAATCACAGACAGGCACTTCGGGATGTCCTGGGCATTTTCGTAATTTTCCAGTGCCGTCATTACTGTTTTTGTCAAAGAAGCTGAAAACTCTATTTCTTTCTACGTTGTAAACAACAGTGTTCTGGCGGAATATAATGTAAAAAAGTTTCCTAAATATTGATAATCAATAATTTTTATAATAATGAGACTTTTTTTTTTTTTTTGCAAAAGCCTTTTAAAGCGTTTCTGTCTGATAGGTTGGAATAAAAAAAAAAAAAGAAATGAGATCAATGTGGTTTATTTTGCTCAGTTTTTCTTGTTTCGAAAAATCTTCAGGTGCTAAGCAGATTTTATTTTCCTAAATCTTACAGTAAAGTTGTATACTTCTTTTTCCTGCTTTATAAGTTAAAAAAAAATTGGAGTCAAATTATCTAAACACCATTCAATTTTTAAAATAACATGTGCTTTTAACAAACGTGAAGGTTTTTATGCCCTTCAGTTAATTATACTCTACTACTAATGAATTTAAATTTCAATATATTCAAAATAAGGTAAGTGATCTGCCAGAGGTTAGATATAGATCTACAATATCGTACCACTAATGCATCGAGTATGCTAGGCATTGAATAGACTGTCTAAGCTCCATATTTACTTCTTCACAATATTCAGAATTTACTTTGAAAATCGCTATATCTATCTCTAGCAATTTTAAGTAAAAGGATCAATAGTATATGCTTCGAGCGTTTCCATCAGATGCACAAGATCTAGATCTAGATATCTAGTTAGTCTAGATCTATATGCTAGCTCTAGATCTGTAGGTAAAAAATTGCTATCAGGTGTATCTTTTTTAATTTGAAATACTGTATTTGAAGTTACAGAGTAAGTTTGTGGATGTCTCATATTATTTATATTATTTAAGTGATTTTATTTTTAAGAGGGGGGAGGGGGGCGCCAATAAAAACTTTTTTTACACAATACTTAAAAAGACCCTAAAATAAAGTTCCCAAAAATAGCCCATATTCAAATTATTTGTCGGTTGCTATGGTAACGGCCGCCATCTTGAATTTTGAAGTCCATAGAAGGACACCTTAAAGGTCCTTCATTTTTTTGACTAAATTCATTCAACCTTTGTGAGCTGTTAGATAAGCAACCTTTGTGTGCTGTTGGCTAAGAATTTTTTTCAAAAACGTCAATTTCAGACCTTGATTAAACAGTTTCTCCATTTTTGAAAATTGAAAATCTGATTAAAAAAAACCCTGACTTAAATCTAGATAGTAAATTAGCGACTCAACTAAACTTTTATGTATGACCTAGGAAAAATGTTGGTAAAGTGCCTCTTTTATGCCTGCACCATGGAAAGGAAGTTTGTTGTGACCAAAACTAATATGTCGGACGACCTTAGAGACCGCAAAACGAAAGGACAGAAAAATTTAATTTTTTTACTTAGCCAGTACATCTGCGTGTCTTCATTAACCTATGATCTAACTTATGATAAATGGCAAAAAAATACTATACAATGTCGAGGGTAAAAATGCCAGTAAGGAGTGCTCAGCAAAACTTACAGTAGAGATAAAGATGATAGAAGGATGTCAAGAAATACATGCAGATTCAGGAAATATCATTCCTTGTCACGTATGTCTTTTTTTCTTCTGACTTTGTTCAATTGATTTATCAATAAGTAATTGCTCATCGTACAGCTCTGAAAAACATGGAGGTGTTATTTTTTTAATAGTTTTTTTTTAATAATCTGCATAAAAGCTTTTTCCAAACATGTTTTATACAATCCATAAATGAAAATATGTTTTAAAAATAAATCCACAAATTGAGCATGAAAGAAAATTCTAATAATGATATTTCAGCGGTGCAATGTAGGAAGTTAAAAATAAATGGCCATTTTATAGCTAAACAATGTCACCAGCATTAAGTTGGACCAAGTGTCGAGCTGGTTAAAATAACGCTAAGCGATGGTAACAATACACTCTATCCCTCTCTGGTATGTTTACAAAATCAAAATTTCATACAGTTTTTACTCAGGTATGCGATTTCATAAGAAAATTAAATGCTTGCTGCCAAAGGTGTATTCCTCCTGAATAATTATTCACAGAGCAGTTCCACCGTCATCTACAGTTTTAGATAAGCAATTTCCTATGACCATTTTTGCAGCTTAAAAAGTTCCTTCGTCTCGTCCATCAAATAAGCCTGAGATTTTCCAATGAGAGAGCTCGATGTGTGTGATGTCTCATAAGGATGATGATGATGAGAGAGAGAGAGAGAGAGAGAGAGAGAGACAGAGACAGAGACAGAGACAGAGAGAGACACAGAGAGAGACAGAGAGAGAAAGAGAGACAGAGAGAGAGACAGAGAGAGAGAAAGAAAGAGACAGAGAGAGACAGAGAGAGACACAGAGAGACACAGAGAGAGACAGAGAGACAGAGAGATAGAGAGAGACAGAGGGACAGAGAAAGACACAGAGAGACACAGAGAGACACAGAGAAAGACAGAGAGATAAAGAGAGACAGAGAGACACAGAGAGACAGAAAGAGACACAGAGAGAGAAAGAGAGAGAGACAGAGAGGCAGAAAGAGACAGAGAGACAGAGAGAGAGAGACAGAGAGAGAGACAGAGAGACAGAGACATAGAAAGAGAGAGAGACAGAGAGAGACAAAGAGAGACAGAGAGACAGATAGAGAGTGTGAGAGAGATTTGTGTATCTGAACATTTCCCGTCTAGTTCACACTCACCTTAGCGCTTGAGAAGCGATCTCAATTATTACCATGTTAGTTTTTACATACGTTCGAAGAAAACAGCCACATAAAGTCTGGGGTATTCATAAGAACTGGGAAGAAGGTCGTGTTACTCTCCAGGCTAATGCATGCGATTATAATCTTGCGTGGCTGCAAGAATATGTTGCATAAACATGTAAATATTCCTGGAGAAATGAGAAGCGCGGATGTTTCCTTAACCATCTTATCGTCTGGGCTTGAACCCACTCACCACTCCTGTAATTGCAAGCGTTTTATCAAATGCCCATCAAGCTGTCTTTAGAATAAACAGGAACGATTTTGCGGAGTTCGAGTTACACAATAGGACAGACATATGAGAAATGATTCGATCAAACCTCCGCAAGTCATGCAAAATGCTCTTTGTTTTTGGCTCAAACAATGACGTCTGCTGAATAGCGATATGTTTTGAACAACTTTGATTCATTGGTCGAAAATAAATGTTACTTGTGGGAGCGACGGTTACAAACTGAAGATATTGCGAAATGTTTGTTTTTTACACAGTTTTGCCCTAACATTAGCTGAAACATTAATCACGGCAGTATCCAGTGGTATGGCGAAGGCTGAAGTGTGGGATAAACAAAGCCTACAATGACGAAATGTAAACTTTAACATTGAATAACCTTTCCACTGGATAAACCTTAATGTTTTGGAAACACTCCGACATTTAGAAATGCCACAGTAGTTTACATAGTTCCTTAATCTGCCCAATATATAAATAACTGGATATAGCTAACTCTGAACCAAGAGTGGTTAAGTATGGTATACAAAAAATAAATTTTAATTTAAAAAATGTTTTGATCGTCCTTTCTATAAATATAATTATGCACATAACTCCTGCGTTCTGAAAAGGAGCCTTGTTGTCAGTTGGCGGGGTTGGGGTACGTTTGTATTTTAAATAGTCTTGTAAATGATCTCGATATCTATCCTTTTACTTACATAATCCTGATGATTATATGCCCCCACCTATCTATCTTTATCTAGTATCCTCATATCTCTAAACAAATGCTGTAGACCAAGCTAAAAGTACAATTTTGATCTATTTAGAACAATATCTTAATCTTTTCATTGAAATCTATCTGCTGTAAACACCAAAACTTAGATGTAGAATCTCTGTGAAAGTAATTTTTTTCAGATCTTGTCTTACATCTTACTTCATAACATAATT
>JAWDGP010007856.1:367500-380000 GCA_033675545.1 Elysia crispata | reverse complement strand
GAAAGGCAGAGAGAGAGAGAGGAAGGCAAAAGAAAATAAAACAGAGTAAAAGACATGGGGTGTTAAATACTAAAGTAGAGCTTAAAGACAGTCAGAGAGAGAGAGAGAGAGAGAGAGAGAGAGAGAGAGAGAGAGACAGAGATAGAGAAATAAAGAAAGATAGAGACAGACAAAGAGAAGAAGATTGATACAAGTATACCAATATGGTGTTCAGGAATACCAGCACATTAAACTATCACCATATCGATAAATATGGTTATGGCAAGGGCAAGGTCAAGGGCGTAGGCCATACTGAGCTGGATTTTGGCTGATCATGAGCAAAGGAAATCTCCATGAATAGCCACTCGTTAGTTTGTGGGGGCACATCCTTTAAAACTCTTGACCACTGCAGTCAAGTGCTGAAGAAATATGTTTTTTTTCTTTCTTTCTTTTTTTTTTTTAAGTTAACACCTTTTACAAAGGAGATAATAATTATATATTCCTTTTCTTTTTCTTTTAAACACAAGTCTTCGGTCTCTAAGTCATGCCATTTTCTCGTGCTAAAATTAAGAAACGAATGTTAGATAGAAACCGTGAAAAGGAAAGCAGAGATGTATCTCCTTGACAGACAGATCTAGCGGGATTTTATATCTCATTGTCGTACAATTCTTTTTTCATGTTTATCGTACAATTGTTTTTTTTTTCATTATCAGAAACAAAAATTAAGAACACTGTACGCTAAGAAGGCGATTATGAAATTCATACCATTTCAGTTCACCAGAAAGATCTTAAAGGCTTATAAATTTGTCCAAGATGAAATTTATGAGTTTGGCGGCCGTTTGGAGTTTGTGACATGTCCATTAGGAAGTGAAACTTTTAATGGCTACAATACTTTCTTCACTTCTACAAGTGTGTCACAAGCAGAACATTTCTCTCTATAGTAGATGTAAAAAAAAAAGAAAAATTCAGCACCCTGTTTATAAGCAGAGAGGCTTGTTTAGAGAAATAAATAGAAATTTTTGATTCTTTAAAATGCAGATGAAAATTGTAAGTTTGTTTGTAAGGTAAGAGCTTTGGGCTTTAAGCATTCATGCAATCAGGGTAGCAGATATCGTGGTCTGCTTTATTTATAGACCTACTTAGAAGCCCTGAGATCATCGCTCATTGAGGCCTGGATTGATAAAAATATTCAATTAGTGGAAATTTCACCTGTACCTTTCCTAGAACGGCCAGCGATAATGGAATAATCCACAACCTGATTGAGTGAAGCAACTAACTTTTTTCCCCGTTCTTCCTTCTTTTATCCCTGTTTGTAATTCTCTTTTTATTAACCTACATCCCCCACGCTCACCTGCCCTTTATCTCGTCCCTTCTCCTACTCTTGTTGTCATTCACTGATTTACTTTCTTGCACTTCCCCATTCTTTTTGTCTCTTTCTTTCTCCTCATTTCATTTTCATTTCCGTCCTCGCTAACCACCATTCTATCAATCTACTCAAACACAATCTTTCTCTATCTATCCACTCTATTGATTTGGATCATCTACTTTCAGTCCATCATTGTCCAGCAATTACTAGATCCATTGTCCTTAATCTATCTCCCCCCCCCCTTCTTGCTCTATTCTAATGCGTTTATTTACCTAGTTCATACTATTTTCTGTTCTCTCTAACTCTCTCCTGGCCTCTTTCAATCTTTCACTCTATATCTTTTTCTTTATTCTCTCTCAAGTGCTTTGTATCTTTCTCACATTTCTCATACTTTCTCTTCCGATCTCATTCTTACACTTTATCACTTTATCTGTGTCTGTCTGTCTGTCTGTCTGTCCTTCTGTCTGTCTGTCTGTCTTTCTGTCTGTCTCTGTCTGTCTCTGTCTCTGTCTCTCTCTGTCTCTCTCTCTCTCTCTCTCTCTCTCTCTCTCTCTCTCTCTCTATGTCCCTCTTTCTGATTCTATCTCTTTCTGTCTTTCTCTCTCTTCTTTTTCTGTGTCGCCTTTCTGACTTGCCTCTCTCCTCTCTTTATCTCTTTCTCCTCTCTCTCTCTCTCTCTGTCCTCTTTCTCTATTTCGCCTTGTTTTTATCTTCCTGTCTCTCACTCCACAGGAAGCATTACCCTTAATGGCTTTTTCACCTTTTGATGTTCTTTTCTCGTGACCGCAATTCGTGTATGACAATCTCTCAGCCTATTGTTGTTCATATGAAAACCTTTGTGGACCCCACACAAGGTAAATCCCTGTTAGCCGAAGGACCGTTCGAAAGCTGTCGCTTCTGCCTCACTACTAAACGAATCTGAACTCCTGCAGGATGTTTTTAATCAGAGTTTTCTGCCGCAAAGCCGCTCTGCCAGGATTTCCTGGAAGAGAGGGAGACTACTCAAGACAGCCGAACTTAGTGCCTTTGATGATTTCTAACCAGTTGTTTAACTGCCCTGTCCGCTGGTTTAAAATAAGGACTAGCTGCGCTGAGCTTCAGGATTACTTCCCTTATTTTGCCCTTTTCGTTTCTCTCAAAGAGATTTTTTTATATGACTAACTGTTTGTCCTCAAGTATTCCGTGTGACGTGTGGTCTTTATTCACGTCTGGCTGGCTGTCCTCGTGCTGCCAATGTTGCACTCTGCAAGAGCAGTTGTTATCGCTATCTCTGCCTGTATGTTTGTCCTCCAGTATAATCTTGATCGTGTGGTCTAAGTTTTCGTCTGCCTGTATGTTTGTCCTCCAGTATAATCTTGATCGTGTGGTCTAAGTTTTCGTCTGCCTGTATGTTTATCCTCCAGTATAATCTTGATCGTGTTGTCTAAGTTTTCGTCTGCCTGTATGTTTATCCTCCAGTATAATCTTGATCGTGTTGTCTAAGTTTTCGTCTGCCTGTATGTTTATCCTCCAGTATAATCTTGATCGTGTTGTCTAAGTTTTCGTCTGCCTGTATGTTTATCCTCCAGTATAATCTTGATCGTGTTGTTTAAGTTTTGGTTGGCCTGTATGTTTGTCCTCAAGTAAAATCTTTATCGTGTTGTCTAAGTTTTCGTCTTGCCTGTATGTTTATCCTCCAGTATAATCTTGATCGTGTTGTCTAAGTTTTCGTCTGCCTGTATGTTTATCCTCCAGTATAATCTTGATCGTGTTGTCTAAGTTTTCGTCGGCCTGTATGTTTATCCTCAATTGTAATCTTTATCGTGTTGTCTAAGTTTTCGTCTGCCTGTATGTTTATCCTCAATTGTTATCTTTATCGTGTTGTCTAAGTTTTCGTCGGCCTGTATGTTTGTCCTCAAGTATATTCTTTATTGTGATGTCTAAGTTTTCGTCGGCCTGTATGTTTATCCTCAATTGTAATCTTTATCGTGTTGTCTAAGTTTTCGTCTGTCTGTATGTTTATCCTCAATTGTAATCTTTATCGTGTTGTCTAAGTTTTCGTCTGCCTGTATGTTTATCCTCAATTGTTATCTTTATCGTGTTGTCTAAGTTTTCGTCGGCCTGTATGTTTGTCCTCAAGTATATTCTTTATTGTGATGTCTAAGTTTTCGTCTGCCTGTATGTTTATCCTCAATTGTAATCTTTATCGTGTTGTCTAAGTTTTCGTCTGCCTGTATGTTTGTCCTCAAGTTTATTCTTTATTGTGATGTCTAAGTTTTCGTCTGCCTGTATGTTTGTCCTCAAGTATATTCTTTATTGTGATGTCTAAGTTTTCGTCTGCCTGTATGTTTGTCCTCGAGAGCTAATTCTGTCATGTTGTCTAAGTTTCATTCTGCATGTATGTTTGTACTCGAGTTTTATTTCTCATGTGCCAACATTCACATTTTAACCAACTGGCAAAAATCTTATACTCCTCTTGCTCTATATTTCTCCTTTTTCTTTTCTCCGTTTCTCTCTGGCTGCTTTTTCTCTTAGTTTTTTTCTTTTTATACCTCTTCATCCTCTTAAATGCTAATTTTTCATCTGTTGAAAATTTACCTTGATCAATGTTTCTTTTGTTTTGTTTTTTTTTTTTTTCAGGTTGCTACCTCGTTTCTTTGCTTAAGTAGCAGTCATGATTTTTCAACCGTTACAATAAAGTTTTCTCCGGAGATTTACTCTGCGCTCACCTGCGAGATTAAAAGATTTACGATAAATAAATAAATAAATAGGTAGAAAGATAATTATGTTGCGAAGGAAAGGGCTGTGTCATGTAGAAAAGATATAATTATAGTCTAGCTCTTCAGCATGTCAAGACAACCCTTTTGATACAAAAATAAATAAATAAATAAAACTATAGCTAGAAGAAAAAGTGAAACATTAGAGAAAGAACCGTAAAGGCACGCACACGGTTAAACAGACGTTTAATGAGACAAAAAGACATACAAACGGCCTAGGCAAAAATTGTTTCAAACTTTGAGGCAAAAAGTGAGCGAGAAGAGGCAGTGAGAGTGGAAAAACAGAAGATATAAAAGGCAATGAGAGAGTGATACATTAAACGCACTCTAAAACCAATTCTATTAAGGACTTAGACCATGAGTCTCCAAGGGAAGATTAGAGAGCTCGTCTTTAGAGACTTGGCCTAGGAGCTTATAATAGGAAATGTTTCCTGCTCGACAGAGTGAGTATTATCGAAATATTTTCCTTTCATTCAATTTTTCTCAGCGATTATTTTAGCATCCATAGTGTCAGCTTTTCTTTGATCTGACCCAGACAGACAGACAGACATTAACTTGTCTTGATTGAAGAAAGAAGGATGCACCAGCTATAGACACAAACGTCAAGGGATCAGAGTTGACAATGCCCTAGCCTTTTAATATTATAAGTCTTTCTTTTTGGAACAAAAATTGCCAATATATATTGGTCTCAATTTTTTTTCATTTTCAAAGCGGCATATAAGAACATTTACAAGGATGTAGGAGATCCAAGCAAGTATGTTAAGAAAACTTCATAAATTTGCGGTAAATGACAAAAATAGAACACGAAAATTGAGAAAATTTCAAAGCAAAGAGTTCTTTGGATTGCTAAATATTGACTATCAAAGGTCAAATTGATTTTCCTTTTCTCAAATTAGATAGAACAGATAACACTTGGGCTATGTTTATTATTCTAACTTTTTCTTGTGATCCAGTTTTAGCTGGGAAAGCAGTTCGTGATAATTAACTTCAATTTACTAAAGAAAAAAAAACCTAAATACCGTTTTTAATTTTATCGTTGTCTAAAAGTCGAGAGATTTTAATCGAACTGAAATGAGACTTGTCAGTAGACCCAGCCGCTACCGTGTTGTTCTTGGTGTATTTATTAAAATATGACATTTTTGGTTTATGCAAACAATAAACCGGACTCATTAAAAAAAATATTAAAAGAGCTTGATGAAACTGACGGAAAGTCTTGGTAATCCATGGCGTTTTTGCTTGTTGATTCAAATCAGCGGCACAGAAGCGACCAGTACAAAACCATCATGTGTCACCTATTGAAGGTTATTCTTCGTCAGATCATCAGGACTAGTGTCAGACACACGTCAGCATCAAAGGACAAACGAATCAGATCAATGTCAATAACAAGTTTAATTAATGTCCCCAGATAGTGCGTTCTTTGAACACTCCATAATATATGATATCCTCTTCTCTCTCACTCTCTCTCTCCTCCTCCCTCCCCCCCCCCTCCCTCTTTCCCAAACCCTACCTCCTGGGTATCCCCTCGCCGCCTCAACCGTTCCTCTCTCTTGTTATACACATTCATTCATACAATCAAGCTCACATGCCCATCAACAATTTAAAAGTGAAATAAATGTAAATATAATTTATTAACAAGCGAAAACTATTAAAACTTTGACTTGGGTTTATTCATAACTTAGGCCGTCCTTTATATAAGCTCTAGCTGTATCATGCCATGGTGCTTGCTAAAGATCTCACTTAGTATTACAGTAAGTAGGAGGGGGAGGGGGGCGTCATAACATCACAACTTGTTGACATATTGAACTCGCATATGCTAATTGTAAAATTAACTTGTTCTTGATCAAACTAACCATGACTGGCAGTTAAGACTTGTCTTACATTTACATTTCTTAGTGGGCTTTGAAAGAGGCGATGAACAAGGAGGTTAACTGCAACACTAAGCAAATGAAATCAAGCATTTATTGGTCACTGGTTTTTTTTTTCGGTGAAGTAGAACTTATGAACTAAGACAGAGAAAAGCCCTACGTGGCTCTCATAACAGGCGCGCATCTTCTTCGTAAAGGAATGTGGAATGTAATTGACATCATCTCCACATGACATTGCCACAATTCTCTATCAGCTCTGTTCTACAAATTGGTCGACATAAAGTGTTCTCTAAATTGCTGCATCGCAATTATATTGATTCGATTTTTGAAACAATTTTCCAATCAGATCTTGACTTGTGGTCTTGTTAAACACAGAGGCTCCATTTGAAATATCACGCTGTGTTTATCCTTAATTTGTTAAAATGTTGGGTGTGGGAGATCTATAAGTGGATTTCGCAACTTGTTCTTTCATCGCACCTTTTTCCAAGACGTTCTCAACGTTTAAATCGACGCATTATACAAATTTTTGTTCTGAACTTTCGATAAACATTTAAGATTTTGTAGACATTTACATTGCTACTGGTTTTGTAAGAGAACAACATCCTTTATCTGCATTCTCAATGTAATTTTTGTAATTTTAAGCAATTTTACTAATACGGCTGTGATAATTTTTGTAACATTTTTTTTTGTAAGTAGACAATTCAAAATCTATTTGTAAATAAAAAAAAAATAAAATTTGCAAATTAGTTCTGCTTACATTCAAATATGTCGCAATATTCTGGTTGATCTAACAGTCTGCCTGAATTCTATCTTGCCTTCATCGCACCCTCTTTTGATTCTACAACAAATAATGTGTTGATTTTACAAATACTCTTCCCCTTGCGTCCATTCAAAGGGTGTGGGCTTTTTTTTCAATCTTTAAATATACCCTCGAAATTATAATGTAGCATAAAAATATTTCCACATTCTTCAAGGCTTTATTAATCTAAAGAAACTCAGCTTTCATATATAATTTTGTATAATTATGGTTATTAGCTTGTCCTATTAAAACTTTTAACCAGTTTCAGATTATGCCCTTAACAGCTATCACTGAAGTATGCATTATTCTAAAAAAAAAAAAGCAACATTCTGAATAATACATCACTTTAAAAACATGAGCAATCGTTGTTTAAAATCCAGTTCGACTTAAGAATTTCAAAAAAGCAAAAAAACAACCCTTCAAATTCATTACATTCTCATTAAATGTAAAACTTGAAAACAAAAGGAATGTGTGGGATTTTATATGACCTTTTTTTCTCCTTTTTGTCAGCGTTCCTAAGTTGAATATCGCTTGTAGATAACTGTGTTCGTCAGAATGTAAAAAGAAAGTTAGCCTTTTTCAGTTCGCGCATATCTATAATGCATTTAACACAAATATAGCTTCCTCTGCTTTTGAGATGGACATAAGTCATTTATTCGCCTAAACTTTGATCTCAGTCTTGAAAGTAAAACATTCAGCAAACAAATAAGATAGCCCCAACCATCTGCAACATAACAACAACAAGCAGATTATTTAAAAGAAAGAGGAATGCATGTAAAATCCTAAGGACCCGATCATCTGTGGTGATTGTCTTTGGATATGCTAGTACCTGCGTGATTCTGGCTCGACATGTCTTCACTGTCTTGTTGAGACATTCTCATACTGTCTCGGTTTGGGTTGTTTTCGTGTGAGGTTTTTGGCGTGTCCACAGGTTCAGCAAGAGCTACCTGGTTTTGATGGTGTGTTCCAGAGCTGTCGTGGGTCAAATCTTCTGTTGCAGGGTCGATGGTTTCTTTCTCTTTCTCTGCTTGAGCCATCAGATCAGATATTCTAAGTATATTCTCCCTCGTATGTTGGAGTTTATTTCTACTTTTTCCGGCCAGGTACTTCAGTCTTTTGCTGATAAAGTTTTGGCTCATGCCATGTAACTTGTTGTTATTGATGGAGTCAAAATTTCTCTTACTGACAAAGTTCTGTTGGAAGCCTCCGATAGGGCCACTATTGAGCGAATCAAAATGTCGTTTGCTTATGAAATTCTGTCGCATGCCACCCAGTGCGTTGTGATTAATGGAATCGAAATACCGTTTTGAAACGAAATTTCGTCCCATGCCCGAAAAATGCGTGTTACCAATAGAGTCAAATCTTTTTCTCCCTATAAAGTTTTGACGAATTCCACTCAAATGGCCAGTGTCGATAGAATCAAAGTTACGTTTGCCGATAAAGTTCTGGTTGAAGCCCCCAATCTGCCCATCGTGGATGGAATCGAGTATCCGTTTGCTTATAAAGTTTTGAGCCATTCCACCCATGCGTGTAAACCCGACTGAATCAAAAGATTTTTTGTGAGGGAAGTTACTGAGGATATGACGGAGTCGAGAAGCAAAGCCTGAAGACTTCTTGGACACGAAATTCTGGCGCATACCGCCCAAGCTTGATTTTGTGATTGAGTCAAAATGGCGTTTTTTCATTTGTTTAGACTTGCCTGGATCAACTGACTCGACACTTCGTCTTGATACAAAGTGCGGGAAAGGTCCACGAAGTAAGCTTATCAAAATCGGATCAAGGGTTGTCTTGTCAGAGTCCTGGTCTTTGGAGTAATACCTAGAGTAGGGGAACCGTTTCTGGATAAAGTTCTGGCGCATTCCATCCAGAGAACTCGTGCTTATAGAATCGAACCGTTTGGATGTATCTGCGTCATATTCGAAGTCTCTTTTATTTTTGTAATTTAGATAACTATTTGAGAAATTCGGATCACTATTCAAAGAATCGATTCGACGTTTTTGTACGAAATTTTGTCCCAAAGTGCCGAAAGCACTACCGGTAGATATTGAATCGAAAGCTCTTTTCCCAATGTGGTTTTGGCGAATACCCGATAATTCTCCTTGACTGATAGAGTCAAAAGATCTTTTATCTTGAACAGGAGGATCATAAATATCTCGATAAGCGTCCTCAAATGTACCGATGTTGTCCCCGAGTTCTTGTGAACCTCTTTTCAAGATAAAGTCGCCCCTAAACCCACCTGGTACCCAGCGGTGAACTGTGTAATTATTCTTTTTGCTCAGGTGGTTTTGATAGAGACCGTTTAAAGGTCCATTTGATATTGAATCAAAATTTCTTTTCGAACCGCTTTGCTGCCATAGGCTGTTCCCAAAAAAGCTGTCTACATAACGACTAGGGTTCCTCCTGAAGGAGTTGAAGTCTCCTCTCTTCGGCCCTACGAAATTCTGAGATAGACCGGATACCCCGCCGCTCCATCGGGAAATCGAATCGAATCCTCTTTTCTCCACAGGATCTAAATCGGCAGATACAGGTATCCTTGATTGATACATGTCCAATCCAAAAGGCTCCATATCAACATTGTCTTCGCTATATTGCTCTCTTGACATGAGGTAAGACAGTGGATCCTCATCCATCTCATCGTTCCTATCCCCTCGCTTGCCCACTCCATAAAAGGAGCTCCTTCTGGTGCTCGTGAAGGGGTACACACTGTTCCGCCGGTACGCATCCCCTCCGACAAAATTTTGATTCATTCCTTGAAGTTCACCGGTGTTGATGGAGTCAAAACTGCGCCTTCGCACGTGGTGGGCTGAGTGCTTGGTCGAGCCGGGTAAGCGGGCATGGTGCTTCCCATTCTTGTCAGACGTCGCTGGCGACTCTACAAAGCCTTGGGTTTGTTTGCCACCGTGGATGGATGAAGGGGCTGTCGCAGATGATGCTTGTTGACTCGCCGGCCTAGATTCGTGCAAGATTCTAGTTTGGTCTTTGGGCTCCTGGGAATGGAAGAAAAGGTATACGGTTCTTTGAGTTTGATGATAGAGGAATTATGATAAGAAATCCTGATAAAACTAACCTTCTATAGAATTTCAAACTTCCTTATTTTACTTTTCCATTTTTTCTGAGATAACAGTAAAATGTTACACATGATTATCAATTGATTAATCTTTTTATGAAATCTGACAACATCAATATTTACTCAATAAAAACAGTTGAAATTCTGGACGATTCTCCTTACCTTAGGTTTTGTCTGAAATCTTAATTAAGACGAGGGGAAAAAGAAACTGAAGGAACAGTAATCAGCGTATAATGCGTCAATCTATGTCAAGCAGCTAAGCATTACACAACATATTAAATTTTTAAACTGCATCGATTAGACCTTTGCTTGTTATTTGAACGAATATGGAATGATTTTATGTGTATTGTAGTTTGTTGTTTTGAGGAAAGAAATTTCTAGAATAGCGAGACTCTCAAATTGTGGCATGTTTCCTCACATGTCTCTTCTTCTTCTTCTTCTTCTCCTTCTCCTTCTCCTTCTCCTTCTCCTTCTCCTTCTTCTTCTTCTTCTTCTTCTTCTTCTTCTTCTTCTTCTTCTTCTTCTTCTTCTTCTTCTTCTTCTTCTTCTTCTTCTTCTTCTTCTTCTTCTTCTTCTTCTTCTTCTTCTTCTTCTTCTTCTTCTTCTTCTTCTTCTTCTTCTTCTTCTCCTTCTCCTTCTCCTTCTCCTTCTCCTTCTTCTTCTTCTTCTTCTTCTTCTTCTTCTTCTTCTTCTTCTTCTTCTTCTTCTTCTTCTTCTTCTTCTTCTTCTTCTTCTTCTTCTTCTTCTTCTTCTTCTACTTCTCCTTCTACTTCTCCTTCTCCTTCTTCTTCTTCTTCTTCTTCTTCTTCTTCTTCTTCTTCTTCTTCTTCTTCTTCTTCTTCTTCTTCTTCTTCTTCTTCTTCTTCTCTTTTTTATATTATTAATATTATTAAAGTATTATTTTTTACTACTATTACTTCCAAATTAGACAACTTTTGAAAGAAGTAGAAAAAAGCAGATCTTTAAAGAAAAAATCTAAATTTCTGTAGCTTTCGAAAAAAAGTATTTCAGTTATTTTTTTGGCATATTTTTAACCTCCCGAAAACTAGATTTTGTCCAGTATGATTAATCTTTTTATAATACTCTCGACCCAGATGCAGCTGGCAAGCATTTCAGCCAGGGACGGTTCTGTATTTGAAAGGTGTCTGGTCTATTGGCCTCAAAATAGATCGATAAAAGAAAATCGACTTATTCTGCACTTTCGCAATGTGTTTTACATCCTATTAACCGCTTATTAGAAAGGTGTGAATTTACGCATTAAATGTATAAGAGCCGACTAACTTGTGGGAATTCCTAGCCGCGCAGTTATTTACATCTACATGTAAATGAATGTTTTAAAAACATCTGTAAATACATTTGGGTTTTACAAAATTGGTTTGCTATTCTTATTTGCTGCTGTTTATTACGGGAATTCCAGAACCGATACTTTGTAGGAGAAAAAATAGGAAAAAAAATCTTTTCCGACGACTGTGGAATCTGAACAACCCTGGTTGGCTGAAACATCTGAGGCTAACATTAAAATTTGAAACTGAATAACAATATTTTATTTAAAACTTTTAATGATCGACTAACGCTCTGATGTCTTTCAGCATTCCATCAGTAACATTTACATATCAAAGATCTTTACAGATGGTGAACCAATACAAAAGTTGGTTCGAAGCGTCAGTCCTCCTAGACAATAGAATGCGGTTTTGATTTTTGTTCTATTTCTTTAATTTTCTTTGTAATCGTTTTTTTTTTTTTTTTGGGTGTGTGTGTGTTTTGAGTAAAATAAGGGATTGGAAGAAGATAAATTCGCATCGTTTGCAATTACTTTTTTTCATTATGTCTTCCGAAAAGAGATCAAAACTTCAATTAAGAAACAAAAAACCAACAAACTTTTGAGCCAACAAAAAACTATCACAGAGAACTAGATACAGTACATCAGATATCAGGAAGCCGACAATTTCGATCGAGGGCGAGGATAAAATAAGAAAGTGAGAGAGAGACAGAGAGGCAGGGAGACAGAGAGAGAGAGAGAGAGAGAGAGAGAGAGAGAGAGAGAGAGAGAGAGAGAGAGAGAGAGAGAGAGAGAGAGAGAGAGAGAGAGAGAGAGAGAGAGAGAGAGAGAGAGAGACAGAGAGAGAGAGAGAGAGAGAAAGACAGAGAGACAGAGAGAGAGAGAGAAAGACAGAGAGAGAGAGAGAGAGAGAGAGAGAGAGAGAGAGAAAGACAGAGAGACAGAGAGAGAGAGAGAGAGAGAAAGACAGAGAGACAGAGAGAGAGAAAGAGAGAGAGAGAAAGACAGAGAGACAGAGAGAGAGAGAGAGAGAGAGAGAGACAGAGAGAGAGAGAGAGAGAGAGAGAGAGAGACAGAGAGAGAGAGAGAGAGAGAGAGAGAGAGAGAGAGAGAGAGAGAGAGAGAGAGAGAGAGAGAGAGAGAAAGACAGAGAGAGAGAGAGAAGGGAAGACACGAAGTTCGGTACTCAAAACAAAAACAAAAAAATAAAAGAATAAAACGCAAATCGTGTTTTGATTTAAACTTTATTGAACTTTTCTATATAAAAAAGGCTTGAACTTTTGCGCTGAAATTCGTGTTTTGATTTAAACTTGATTGAAGTTTTTTATATAAAAAAGACTTGAACTTCTGCGCTGAGAATCACCGGAGCGTCCTAGGAGCAGGACCCAT
>JAWDGP010007856.1:292500-362500 GCA_033675545.1 Elysia crispata | reverse complement strand
AAGGTCACGCACAATCTAGCGCACATTCAGTTTTCCTTTTATTTCATTACTATGAACCTTTATATTTAAACAATCGCAGGATGATTCAGCATATAAAGAGAGCCTCCCTCGAGAGCTAGATTGGCAGGATCTCAAGAGAACAGACCCTGATTCATTTGGTAACGTAGTGGGCTTCGAACTCAGACCGAGCGGTTTCCACAGCTTAAGTTCTAAAACTTCGCAACAGCCTGGAGCTATATCGAATCACAAGAAAAAGAAAACGTGTAAGGAAACAAACTGTCTTCTTTCGATGTTCATTAATCATCAAAAGCAAGTAAATGTAGATTAAAATCTTTTCAGACATGAATCGTAACCCTAGTACGAGCATGTCTGAGAAGATAACGATCGAAACCAAATAAATATTATAATCCGATGGCATAAGTTTTACCAGGTGATCATCTCGAAGTGGAGTGGAGGCAGTGAAGGTTTTTATCAAAGAACCAATCGGCACCGTGAAACCAGTTGAGGCAGTGAAGGTTTTTATCAAAGAACCAATCGGCACCGTGAAACCAGTTGAGACAGTGGAGGTTACTATGAAAGAACCAATCGTCACCTTGAAACCAGTTGAGACAGTGGAGGTTACTATGAAAGAACCAATCGTCACCGTGAAACCAGTTGAGACAGTGGAGGTTACTATGAAAGAACCAATCGGCACCGTGAAACCAGTTGAGACAGTGGAGGTTACTATGAAAGAACCAATCGGCAATGTGAAACCAGTTGAGACAGTGAAGGTTACTATGAAAGAACCAATCGTCACCTTGAAACCAGTTGAGACAGTGGAGGTTACTATGAAAGAACCAATCGGCACCTTGAAACCAGTTGAGACAGTGGAGGTTACTATGAAAGAACCAATCGTCACCTTGAAACCAGTTGAGACAGTGGAGGTTACTATGAAAGAACCAATCGGCACCTTGAAACCAGTTGAGACAGTGGGGGTTACTATGAAAGAACCAATCGTCACCTTGAAACCAGTTGAGACAGTGGAGGTTACTATGAAAGAACCAATCGTCACCTTGAAACCAGTTGAGACAGTGGGGGTTACTATGAAAGAACCAATTGTCACCTTGAAACCAGTTGAGACAGTGGAGGTTACTCATGGCGTCGCATAAGCGCTACTTTAGTTGAGGAGGCCCACACGGTGTCAATGACCTCACCTCGTGACCTAGTTGTCAACTCAGGTAGACTCGGGCGGCTCTGTGCCTGCGCGGCACTTTATGTTTTTTTCGATATTTTACTGTAATTTCTAACCACAATAATGATAATCATGTTTTATTTCAAAAGTTTGCATTGAAAAAATAATAGAACAGGCTATAAACACAAGCAAGAACGAAAACTCTAGCTCAAATACTTTTTTTTGTTACATGGCCATAAAAAGTACATTTATTGTAGTATATTAGATAACAATAGAGTGATTTTTAGAAGGTCGTAACAACTAAACGCAACATGGAATTTTTTTTAAATTTCACATATAGAACTTATCAGTTTTGAATAAACTACTCACGAAATTTTCTTATGTTAGATGGAATACTTTTTTGCAGGAGATGATTTTTTGTACATGTCTCTGTCTTGAGCGAGCTTTATATTACTCAGCTATATATAGAAATAAAGAAAGCAGTCAAGGAACGTTAGAGGCTGAGACAGACGAAGCTAGATCTAAGGATCTAAAGATGCAAGTGACTGCAAATAAAGAAATAATTATTATAGAAATGTCAACCACAAATCTAGATTTAGCTCGAGACCGACAAATAAAAAGAAAGACGTGAAAACATTATAACAGATGGAATGAACAGGGATCGAACCTGCACCTCGATGCGGCACCCATCGCCTTGCCGAGACAAGACCAGGCACTTAACCACTGAGCTATCCGCATCTACAAAAATAGATGCTTCAGGGACAGTGACTTTCATGCTGGCTTGAACAGACTAAGAAGTTGAATCGCTAAGAACGATCAAGTCCATTTAGAACATAAACAAACTAGCCTCTAACGGATCTTAGAAAGATGCACATTTGACTGAAAGATATAAATGAATATAGAAATAAAGAAAGCAGTCAAATAACGTTAGAGGCTGAAGCAGACGAAGCTAGATCTAAGGATTTTAAGATGCAAGTGACTGCAAATAAAGAAATAATTAGTATAGGAAAATCAATCACAAACCTAGATCTAGCTCGAGATTCTTCTGTAAGTTGTCAAGTAATTGTCTATTGCTGTTTGAATACCTGGTAAAGAGCTGTCATCTACAGGTGTTGTGTGGGATGTAAACTTGTAAACTGTCCTGAATGCGCTATTGAAATCGTCAAAGTTATTTGTATTGTATGTGCTTTGTCTGTGAGGAATGGATTGTTTGTAAGGGTTTGTGTTTGTTTGTTTCAGATAAGTATTGAAAAGTGATAATCTAGCGTGTACTTTTTAATTAATTAGCAATTACATCTCAAATCCTTCTTCTGCAAAAAGTATTCCATCTAACATAAAAAAAAAATTCGTGAGTAGTTTATTAAAAACTGATGAGTTCTATATATGAAATTTAAAAAAAATTCCATGTTGCGTTTAGTTGTTACGACCTTCTAAACATCACTCTATTGTTTTCTAATATACTACAATAAATGTACTTTTTATGGCCATGTAACAAAAAAAGTATTTGAGCTAGAGTTTTTGTTCTTGCTTGTGTCTATAGCCTGTTTTATTTATTTTTCAATGCAAACTTTAAAATAAAACATGATTATCGTTATTATGGTTAGAAATTACAGTAAAATATCGAAAAAAACATAAAGTGCCGTGCAGGCACAGAGCCGCCCGAGTCTACCTGAGTTGACAACTAGGTCACGGGGTCACGGGGTCAGGTCATTGACACCGTGTGGGCCTCCTCAACTAAAGTAGCGCTTATGCGACGCCGTGAGTCTTGTTGTTATCTTCATGGGTAGCGCTGCAAGATGCTGGGTCAGAGAGTCAGCCTTGAAATTTTCAGAAACTTTCATCTTTGCGGGTTTGAGTCTCGCAACGTCGGTAGGTAAGTTTAGGGCATCATCTTTGCGGGTCTGAGTCTCAGTAGGTAAGTTTAGGACATCATCTTTGCGGGTCTGAGTCTCGGTAGGTGAGTTTAGGACATCATCTTTGCGGGTCTGAGTCTAGCTAGGTGAGTTCAGGACATCATCTTTGCGGGTCTGAGTCTTGGTAGGTGAGTTCAGGACATCATCTTTGCGGGTCTGAGTCTCGGTAGGTAAGTTTAGGACATCATCTTTGCGGGTCTGAGTCTCGGTAGGTGAGTTCAGGACATCATCTTTGCGGGTCTGAGTCTCGGTAGGTAAGTTTAGGACATCATCTTTGCGGGTCTGAGTCTCGGTAGGTGAGTTCAGGACATCATCTTTGCGGGTCTGAGTCTCGGTAGGTGAGTTCAGGACATCATCTTTGCGGGTCTGAGTCTCGGTAGGTAAGTTTAGGACATCATCTTTGCGGGTCTGAGTCTCGGTAGGTGAGTTCAGGACATCATCTTTGCGGGTCTGAGTCTCGCTAGGTGAGTTCAGGACATCATCTTTGCGGGTCTGAGACGTGAATTCCGAGGTAATGTACTGTTGTCAGTAAGGGATAATATCTAAAGTAGCAGAAACAGAACTGACTCACGAAGAAACCATCAAAACAAGTGGTAACTGCTACAAATGATTTATTATTGCCATGTTAAAACCATTGTCCAGAAGGGTGTGCTATGGTTTCTGAAATAAAGTAAAATTCATGCTGCTTGAATTCTGTTTCCACTTATTTTCCTCGACATTTAGTCTTTATTGCAAGTTGATATATTTTCTTACTTCACATCGTTACTTGTTGTTGTTGTTGTTGTTGTTGTTGTTTTTGTTTTTGTTCTTGCTGCTGTTGTTCTTTGTTTGTTTATTATTTTTTTTCGTTTCATATTCCTAAATTTGAGTTTTCATCTTCCCGTTTTACCAGTCTTCCTGATTTTTAACCCGAGTCCAAAATAGACGCAGTTTTCTCTCCTTGTGTTATCCTTGAATACGATCAGCCGGCCCTATCCACTTCCGCCCAACCCGTGTCAGAGGTCAACTTTCGTGAAGCTCCAGATGGAGCAGACTCAGCAGCCATCTCCGACCTCCTGGCAACAGGTTCACCTTCAGCCGAATTTCTGCGCTTCTCCTGGAATTCGAACGACGGACAACAACTCCCCAAATCAGGTTGGTAGAGCACAGGAGCGGCACAGAAAATTACTTAATCAATAGGAAACGAACCGGAAATGAAATCCCCAAGCTCCTGATAATGTGTGAAATAAGGGTAAGAGGTTGCGGGAACTCTGGCCTGTACTTGGATCAATGGGGTCACGGGGTCACAGGAAGTCTTGCCGACTGTCTCGTTAAAAGTCAGCCTCTAACTTCACTTCGATCAATGATTTGCATTGTCCTTCCTAGAAGCAACGATTTACAGTTGTGCGGACTCCGCAGATATTTTATCGGAGAAAGATGGATCTAGATTATTCTAGACTGGCTGCGTCAGAGTTCTAAATGCTCTAATCAAAGAAATCAATGATGCACCCAGTTATAGATTTAGTTCTCCCGGCCCTTCACCACGAAAATAATAACGGCTATTTTTGTGCTCTTTGATTGTTTCGCTTGAAATTATTAAATCTTATATTAAGGAGACCCCAATCAAATCTTAGAATATAAGTGGACATTTAATGATCAGCAAAATCTCGTTGAAGGGGTTAGCCTGTCTTGATGTAACGGTTTCCAGCTCTTAATCAACCAAGAATTATGTAATATTATTTCAACGATATTCTGTAATAGTTATTTTGTGTATATTCTACGTCTCGCTCAGAATGTGTCTGAATTCAGAATGACCAAGTTTTGATTGTCCCTTATGGGATTTTAGAAACAGAGAAAACGCGCATTCGTCTTGTGCTATAAAGGAATCGATGGTCACTGATCGGTCCGTTGTGCCATCTGTGGTTCACTCTGGTTGTCTTGTGAAGCCCCTCCCAGTGTCACTGACGGTTTGAAATACTATTCTGAAATTCGCCCCCCACCAGACACGTCAAACAGTTATTTTTTCGGCTTATGTTTTGACACGCAATAAATCTATAGGTTGAAATCCTAGGAACCAACACGAAATCCCCACGGAGAATTTGCTCGAGATAGAGAGGAGTCTCTTTCCAACATTCCATAACGGCCTGTAATTTGTGAGATCTGAACTAATAGCGTCTTAAAGCCATCTCGGAATAGTGTAGGGCAATCCACAACCGGCGGGTAGAACCTTATAGTACAAACATGAGGGCCAAGGTACAAACTCAAAATAACCAAGGTGGGACTGGCTGTAATGAGAGCGACTTGGCACCATCACAAAAATAAACGAGGGATTAGTGTGCGTGTGTGTGTGTACGTGTGGTTGAAAGAGGAGTCATGCTATTGAGGGCTATTGCTCTGAGTAGATTAATAAGATACCTCAGGTCAAATCAACCTTTAGGTCGCTGGGTTGGCAGTGAAGGCATGCAACTTGAGTAAATTGTCTCCACAGATGTCTCCTCACTGGAAAATGACCGTCTCCTGTGGTATAATTGAGGGTGAGGAGGAGACAAGTTCTCCCGCGGTGAGGATCAACTGCTCCCTGGAGGACAATCTCGGATTTCAGCGAGACAAACTCTGGTTGAATTTTGTTTGGTCTTCCTGGGGTTGAGCAAGGATCTTGGCAATACAATCTCTCTCTCATTTATATCGAGCTAAGTCGAGTAAAAATTAGATTTTCCGTACCGCAATGTGGTTGCAAGGGAAGTTATTATATGTTTAATGCCTCTATTGTCTGCATATCCATGAAATAAAGATATTTTTGTTGCTTCTCCAACAACAAATATGTTCTGAAAAATAAAATCTTTAGTCAGCGTGGGCAGAGCTAATCTCGACGCTTATGTTATCGCACTAAACATTAATTGTTTTCTCTTCCCCTGTGACTCAAGAAACTTGAAACTCAGACAAACAGAAATCATAATACTATCACCACGGCGAAAAGTAATATTATGTTCAATTGATGTTTAAGAGACAACGGTAGCACGTTTGGAAATATCAAAAGCAACAATAAAACATCGGTGAACTCCTCATTATATTTTAATTTAAAGAAATTATACAAATTTACCCATGTTAAGTTTAAATATTTAGTTTGTTCTACCAGGGCTACGGTTACGACCAAGATTATTTTACACCCTTGATCTGTAGCGAACTCTTTCAAATCTCAAAGGGAAGAAAATCTAGATTGGACGAGACTTGCGTGTGTTCAAGAAAGCTGCAAGTGTACCCTAGCGATATCAAGTAAAAGATAAATAATGTAGAAATTATGGGGTTTTTTTTAAAATAGTGTAACTCTGAAATCTACTTAAACCAGTACCCTAGACATAATAATCATAATCCGTTTTAATCATTTCATCCCTTTTCGTGCTTTGTCAATGTGGCCTGGGCAGACTTGTAATGTGTCACCTAGCAGGTGGTCCCAAACAGTCGGTTCTGAACACAACTCTACTGATGGGAGCTACGGAACGGATGCCTGGTGGGATTTGAAACAATTTTCGATTCTAGGCATAAGTTGTAACATGTTGTATTATTTTGCATGTATTTTTTTATACTTTTTACTTCTCGATTATAATATTTTTTTCTTTATTTTGCGATATAATTGAATGAAGTCATTTTGGGGCAACATCGAACAAAGTTGTTCGCGAGACAGGCACAATCTCGCATTGAGCTTTCCATATGGAACAAGCTCACGAATGTAAAAAAAAAAAGGGGGGGGGGGCGGGGGTGGTAACACATTGAGAAGAATAGACACCGAAAGGGAAAGCAGGGACGGAGAGAGGGAGAGAGCAGAGAGATAGAGTGAGAGAAAGGGAAGAGGGGGGGGGAGAGGGAAAGTCAGAGAGAGGCTAAAAAGGAAAAAAAAAGTAGTTGATAGGCCCACATTCAGTCCAAGAGAATGAGTGAGTCAGATAGAGAGTGATGGAGATAGATCGAAAGAGGGAAACAAACATAAATAGAGAGAGAGAGAGAGAGAGAGAGAGAGAGAGAGAGAGAGAGAGAGAGAGAGAGAGAGATAGTATACACAAATCAACCACAAACCTAGATCTAGCTCGAGACCGACAACTAAGACGAAACACGTAAAGTCATAATAACAGAAGGAATGAATAGGGATCGAACCTGCACCTCGATGCGGCACTCATCGCCTTGCCGACACAAGACCAGGCACTTAACCACTGAGCTATCCGCATATACAAAATTAGGTGCTTCAGGAACTGTGACTTTCATGCTGGCCTGAGGCACAGAGAGACGCAGGCAAGATGTGTTTATAAAAAAAAGTGGTCAGTGAAAGAAAACCGACTTTGAAGACCGAAACAAAAAGAGGATCGGATTGGAAGGCGCATGATTCGAATGTATGTTATCTACTCGGATAATTCTAATGAGGTTTCTCTTTTTGTCCTAGCTTAAACGAGTACTAGCTAAAACTGGTTGTTAAAGCTTGCGACAGACTGCACTTAGCATCCTCTAACAGAGATAAGCTTCGGCTGCAATCTAGGACGAAAGTGGAGTCAGGCGAGATACGGCAAGGAGAGTCACACGCATAGAGTGGGACTCACGTTCTAGCAAGCGTCGCTTGGGCACAAACCAGAATGATTGTCCCTGTGGTGAAAAAGAAAAGATGCTTAGAGGCCGCAAAGCAGCACCAAGCACAATAATTATTGTTCGGTTCAACGCTTTTTTTTTTTATTAGATCAAATATTAATATTCGCTCTTACATTAAAAATATGTTTTTTTAGATGAGCTAAATTTCTGTAGACAGCACGAGACTGCTATAAGTTGGTGCTAACATGCAACTGCCCTTTCAACAACAACTTTCTAGGTTTCATTTCGTACAATATCAGTTTGGGATAGGATCACAATTTTTTGTCTCTTTATATTTAATTTACAAAAAGAGCCACCATTTTGTAGGTAAAAAATGATGAAAAGCACTACAAAAAAAAAAAAAATAGTAAAATAAATGATCGAATACAAGTTTATGTTTAGAGAATCGTGACTCTAGATTGGAGATGAACTCTATAAGCTTTTGAATGGGGCAAGGATGTCTGCAAAAGGAGCTTAATAGAATATAATAGCAGACTTAGAGTTCACGGCACAAAATGTTACTTGCTCCGTGACATTTCTTTGTCTCTTAATGGCCTCTTCTCCCAAGAGATCAGTTTGAAAATTGGCAATTTTCCAGCAAATCTCTTTTTAGAAAAGAAGATCTAGTTTTGATCAAGTAATATGAGTGGGGCGCAAGAAAGATTATAATCATGATTTAATTCATTTTTTTTCCATTTATTTATGGTTCCCCTTTTCTTCTTTTATTATGTCATTTTTTTTAAAGATTCATATATAATTAAAATAAAAATTCGGCAAAGACTTGGTTTACAAACAAGCAAAAAGTTATTATAGAAAGGAAACGCGGGGCTTAAGTTGAGAGAGTGAATGACTTTGAATGAGACTCCATCCTTACTTTTCACCGAAGCAAAATTTAAAAAAAAAAAAAAAAAAAAAAAAAAAACCATAACAACAGATGTGATAAAAAAGCACTGGATGAATTCTAGGTAGTATCATCGGGCCTCTGGTAATGTAACGCTTTTATTTGTTTTAAATAATTACGATAAGAAGAGCGGGCCCAAAATGGTTAGTCTAAACTGTGCGTTAGAACGAGTTCACTGCAACAGGAGATGGAAGAGACGTGATAACAGCAGAAGAGTTGGGTAGCCTGATGGCATTTTCGCCTTCTGAGAAGTAGTCTATTTCTTGGGTTTCACTTTAGCTGACACACGGTACCATTGCACACTTGCCTTCGTCTGTCCATCGAATCACCAGAAGGAAAGCAGTATTAGGCTGTCGGAAGGCTGAGGCTACAATACCGACAGGAAAGCCGGACTAGGCCTTCTGAAGGCAGACGCTACCATACCGGCAGCAAAGCCGGACTAGGCCTTCTTAAGGCAGACGCTACAATACCGGCAGGAAAGCCGGACTAGGCCTTCTTAAGGCAGAGGCTGCAATACCGGCAGGAAAACCGGACTAGGCCTTCTTAAGGCAGATGCTACAATACCGGCAGGAAAGCCGGACTAGGCCATCTTAAGGCAGATGCTACAATACCGGCAGGAAAGCCGGACTAGGCCATCTTAAGGCAGAGGCTACAATACCGGCAGGAAAGCCGGACTAGGCCTTCTTAAGGCAGAGGCTACAATACCGGCAGGAAAGCCGGACTAGGCCATCTTAAGGCAGATGCTACAATACCGGCAGGAAAGCCGGACTAGGCCGTCTTAAGGCTCAGGCCACAATACCTGCAGGAAAGCCGGACAAGGCCTCCTTAGGGCAGAGGCTACAATACCGACAGGAAAGCCGGACTAGGCCTTCTTAAGGCAGAGGCTACGATACCGACAGGAAAGCCGGACTAGGCCTTCTTAAGGCAGAGGCCACAATACCGGCATGAAAGCCGGACTAGGCCTTCTTAAGGCAGAGGCCACAATACCGGCAGGAAAGCCGGACTAGGCCGTCATAAGGCTGAGCCTAGACTACAGGCGGAAAAGCGGTACTAGGTTCTCTTAAAGCTGGGACTACATTACCAGCTGGAGAGGGTTCTAGGCTGTCTGAAGGCCAAAGCTATATTACCGGTGGGAAAGCGGGAGTTGGCCGCCTTAAGGCTGCGGCTACATCACAGGCCGGGAACCGGGATTAGTCTGTGCTTAAAACCTTCCGTCTAAGCTGCGCCCATATGTTGGCCTGGCCATGAGGTTGAGGCAGAAGCCGAACTAGCAGTGAGAGGACGATGGAAACGAGCGGAGGCCATTATAATGAAGTTATACAGAGAGAGAGAGAGAGAGAGAGAGAGAGAGAGAGAGAGAGAGAGAGAGAGAGAGAGAGAGAGAGAGAGAGAGAGAGAGAGAGAGAGAGAGAGAGAGAGAGAGAGAGAGAGAGAGAGAGAGAGAGAGAGAGAGAGAGAGAGAGAGAGAGAGAGAGAGAGAGAGAGATCTTAATATGGGTGTAATACAAGCTGCCCTTCCGCGTTCCTTGTTAGCATTGGTGACGATAACTTTTTCTTTCCAATGAAGTTTGCATTGAATCGCTTTCGGCAAATCTCAGAGATTCTTGAGCATTCCTGTTCGTGCCTCATATCTATGATTTTAAATGCTATCGAACGCATTAGTATCAATGTTTAAAGGAACACTTATATAAATATATCTTTTTTTTTGTAAAGTCGCTATCATTTATCTCTGACACTTTTATCGTTTCAAGACACAATTTTAAAAAGCTAATTGCCTTTTGTTTTTACACTGTCCGGTTCATTCAATTATTTCTTTTATAATATTAATCGACAATAAAAAAAATCGTTTCAAATGAATTATAAAAAGCGGTATTCATGTATCTAGTAACAGTCAGGGTTTCCGATCTGCTGACTCCTTGTCAGCTCGACTTTCATTTTAGCGTTTTTGGGTTGAAAAGAAACCTTTCTCAGAGGTATTCAACACCTCAAAACTTGAAACAGGTTTTTCAATGCGTAGCACAGGTTCAATATTGAAAGGTAATCAGTTAAGGTTTTCTTTTCTTTCAAACTAAAACCTTTTACTTCCACAGGTTGAAAGCCGCGATCTTCAGATCTATTTCATTATAAGTCCTTTAATCTGATCAAGGTTTTGTTTATTATTGCTCTAGCCGAGACAACAGAAAGGGAGTTTCTAAGCATCAAAGTTGGCGACGTTTCATTCTCTCTGCGTGCAGTGAACGATACATTTTTAAGTATTGTGTCCTAACTCTAAAAGACGTAAGCACATGGACAGATATCAAATGCCACTGAAATAGCAGAATTCAGTTCGATCCAGCATATTTCAGGACACAGTGATGGCCATTAAATTAAGATTGTAAGATATCACTGGCACGGCCAGTTTTATACCTTCACATGACAGACATTCTTTATCTTGTTGCAGATAAGAATATATCTCAGGTCAGTTGCCATTGTCTCCTACTCTCTTTACGTTACAGTTTTAGCGTGAAAACTAACAAGCAAAAAAAACAGCTCGGTCTTATTAGATTTTTTTTTTACAACGATTACAAATTGGATTAAAACGCTTTTGACCTCTCAAAACATTTGCTGTTAACAACACATATTATAGCGACGTTGTTTTGTGTTGGAATATAGCTCGGTTGACCACGCCATCAGCTTTAATTGTCCCTCTCTTGCCAGGGAGAAATGGCGAATAAAATAACCCTATTTAGAGGTTTTAATTATTCTTACTCCATTAAAAAATGTTAACACGCTCAAAAAGATTTTATTGTATATTAAATTGCTTCGAAAATATTTAAGAAAAATACTATAAAGCGTGTGCCAAAGGATTGTTTTGACTAGTAGAAAACAAGACTGTACTTTTCCAATCTGTTTGATGATCCTTCTTAGCGTCAATAATAAGATCATAAATTCCCACACAGTTTGTAGAGGTGTATTCTTTGCCTTACGGAAATTCATATCCGTCTTTCTAGTGTAGCTGCGTTTAAAAGAATCTATAAATAGTTTAGGATGTTTCAAAATTTGTTTGCTTTTCTTATTGCCATTGATATTTCCAAACTCTTCTTTCTCAGATCAGTAAAAAAGGAAGATGTACACAATCTGAAGTACGAAAACGGTTTTGAAGTTGATCTTTAAACCTTCACTCAAGACATCTTGATTGATCCGAAGACAATACACCTGTATGGAAACATTCTGTGTTATACCAAAAAAAAAAAAATGTTTTCGTCACTATTCATTTGCTAAATTTGTTAATGTTTTTCGGTTTATTGTTCTCTGCTGTATGAATGGGATGTACTAATTGAATTGTTGTGTAAATTTGACTTTCAAACAAATTGAACTTTCCAGAAAGAAAAAAAGAAAGCAGAAAGGACAAGTTGCATGGAGCTTGAGGTTTGGATTCTGCGGAAAAATAGCCGCATTGGTACACACCAACCACTGAATGCTGGATCTTTAGTTTCACGTGAGTTTAACGTCGTTTTACAGCATCTTCACTATAGCTTCACGCTAGCTTCAGTTTTAGCTTCATATCTCTCCGAGTTGTATGGTCTGCGAGAAAAAAACTACACAATTTTTTTTCCTGACACCGGAAGTCAGACTGTGCAGTACGCATTATTGTTTTTAACCTGTGCCGGTATTTTCTACACTTGCTGGTAATGGTTCGGCGAACTCTGTCACAAATTACCGTGATCTCGGCACTCGAGAGATGATTACATACATATCGATAATTATATAGTAGAGTTCGATGCTGGGGTAAGAATTATGACACATCGAGAATTTTTTTTCTTGATAACAGTTTTAGGGAAATTGTAGGAATTATCTGAACAAAATTTCAGGAGTTTTACGGAAACCAAAGAGACCTACATAAACAAAGAGTTTTTTATCACAAGCTATGATTTTTAAGTGTAAAGTGGAGCAGAAGTAAAAAATCTACGTGCATTTTGAAGGGTGAAGATTTAAATGTAGGAGCAACAGGAAATGTTACAGGATAACTAAGTCTGTTGTATTTTACTGGCTGTGGTGAGATTTCATGAAATCCATAGTTTAGTCCCACGGATTTCCTGACGTCACTATCACAGTAACTGCATGATTATAAAGATTAAAATCTAGCAGAAATTGATAGTTCAACCCTAAATGTCATGTCGCTCCTAGAGAATATCTTACTTTACATCGTGTCATTGGATACTTTTTTCAAAATTGGCCGTTCTTTCATTTTTTGTTTAAATCATGTCCAATCTTAGTCTCAACTATGTAGGTTGGGGTTAGTTCCGAAAAGAACCCCGAATTTGTTTGAAAAAAGAAGGATCTAAAATCTATAGCGACTTGAAAGCAAATTACTATAATGATCTTGTTGGAATATCAAATGATCAATGTCGGCGTGTCGTTTTTAGAAAGCTGTGACACTGATGATAATTATACTTCCCCCCCCCCACTTTTCTTAAAATAATCACAGAGTTTGCAACTAAATACTAAATGTATTGTTTCTTAAAATTATTGACAGAAAATTGCACAATAGAATTAAGAAAGAAAGTCAGTTTTGAAAGATTGGACCAAAACAAAAATAAAGCAAATTTTTAAAAATGGATTTAAGAGCTTCGAAACCAAACCATTCGCTTAAAATGCACACGGATTTCAACGTTGATACATACGGCCAATATGGCTGAAAAAAAAAAAAACAACAACACCGTCGCAAGGATTAGTTACCCTTTAACTTTGAACTCTAAAGTATCTACAGCAAAACCAAGGATGGTCTTGCATTGATATGAAAAAAAGAAACAAAAGTAAAAACAAAACAAAATAAAAAAAAGAAAATCAAATCCTTCAAGTAGAGTCAAGTTTCTGTGATTCTGAATGTTCGTGTCGCTATATTTTTACCAGCCCGGTGATGAATGGTGTTTACACCGCATTCGAATCTGGGTCGGTTCTTTCCTAGTTGCTCTGGCACTCCTATCACTTAACACTCTTCGAGAAGGTAAATAACAACGTGTGACTTTCTCTGCGACAATTAGCCCAGTTTAGAACAGAAATCGATGAAGCTATTTCTGAAATAAAAAACAGGGTTATCGCAGGAGGAATTTCTATCGAGATACTTTTTTTTTGGGATAACAATTCAGTAGAAACGAGTTGAGAAATAATTATGAATCGTCCAAATGAGCTATTTAATGACTATTTTTTTAAAGGTCAAAATTTTTATTTGAGAAAATAGACTCCGTCTTTTTTTTCAGATCTATTTAGTAAAAATCGAGTGTTTTATCGAAGATGAAATGACTACTTTTTTTAGCTAATGCTTATTTTCAAATCCATGTAGATCAGACCCGACATGGTTTGTATCTTGTAGATTATGCTTTACGCAAAATGTTTTATCTCGTATTGATCTTGTGGGTTAGATCGCATTGTCTCCTTATATCTTGTGGGTTGCAAAGACGAAATCCAATGCTAGAAAAAGAAAATTGCTCTAAAGTGAAGAGATACACATGCAGGCGCTTTAACATTTTTTCTTCTCTTTTTGTTCAATTCTTTCTTTCATTAATTTGCTTGATGTTCTGCCCCTCCCCGGCCGCCCTTGAGAGGTCTATGAACAAGCTCGACTTGTGGCTTCTCTGATCCTGGTCCGAATTCCAGTCTACCAAGTCTAAGATCGAGACAACCAAGTAGAGGTCTGGGTGCTGCAGAATCCTGCATTGTCTATCAAGTCTAAGATCGAGACAACCAAGTAGAGGTCTGGGTGCTGCAGAATCCTGCATTATCTATCAAGTCTAAGATCGAGACAACCAAGTAGAGGTCTGGGTGCTGCAGAATCCTGCATTGTCTATCAAGTCTAAGATCGAGACAACCAAGTAGAGGTCTGGGTGCTGCAGAATCCTGCATTGTCTATCAAGTCTAAGATCGAGACAACCAAGTAGAGGTCTGGGTGCTGCAGAATCCTGCATTGTCTATCAAGTCTAAGATCGAGACAACCAAGTAGAGGTTTGGGTGCTGCAGAATCCTGCATTGTCTATAAAGTCTGTTGAGATCGCGATGTCAATCAGAATCAGTCGGACTTAATATGCCCTCTTTGTTCTTCAGCTTAACGTAAATAATTTGCATGCTAGGTTATTTTATGGACATCATAGTTATTTTAGTTGGGAATAAAAAGAATTAATAAGGTAAAATACGGAACGCAACCTAGGTATAACGGACCAATCTTATCGGGTTTAGTATCAAAAATGTTAAAGGCAATTTAAAAAGCAAATTAAGAGAAAAATAAAGAGAAAAAAAAACGTAATGAAAGGATGGTTTCACGCCAATCTGTTTGCTTTACTAAATCCAACATATTCAATTTTCTCGTGCGATCTTCATCTTGATTAGGGAAAAGAAGTCCTTTTTTCTCCGAAATAAAAATAATTATGTATGTAATACTACATCCAACTAAGTATCTACTGAGTGATAGCTGAGTCTGCTAAATTGTTTCATCATAGAAAGAATTATGAAACTATAAAAATTGTAACTTTAAATAAACACGTCTTTATTTGTAGTAGTACTACGAGTAACAATCATGATTTTTTTTTGCCAGATATTTGTAAATCGCTTTAATCCCTTTTGAACTAACACACTAGGAATGTATTCGTTTCACTCAACGGAACGCATGAATATAAAAGAGAAAATGAAATTAAAATTGTAAGATTCCTAATGTGTGGTGAAGCCTAATGTTTAAGAAAATAATATCATGATCCCCAAACAAGAGTTCAGCAATAGTTTATAGAAAACGGCGTGCAAGTTTTATTTGCACTGGAACGGCACAAAGTTAACGACACTTTAGTTCGTTGCTACGGTTTTGTTACGTTATAATATTGTATATTTTGATCCGTTTACAATAATATCACCCAGATATTACCTTAAACTACCAGCGAATCATCCCATAGTCAAAAAGGCAACGCAGAAATCGACCGTTCAGTCTTGCTAGAATACTATTAAGGCACATTGGCCTCTTCTAAGAGGATGACATTTTATTTTTATGTATGACTACTTACATCAACATGACTTCTGAGGGCGCCAGAATTATCACCGGCGGCGACAGCAGCAGCAGTAAGCAGTAAGAGACCAAATGCGGCGGAAGCTGTAGAGGACATGGTGCGAGGTGAACAGGCCAAGTTTGATGGTTGATACAGGTGGCTCTTGTCACAGTGGTCAGTTTGTGTCCAGGTCTAGGATGAGGGTTCTCGGCTTACAGGACCCTCACAAAATATCTTGTGTGCGAGCCGTTGAAAGAATCGACTTCAATTTTTTTTCCCTTTACAAACGTAAATGTTTTCTTTGAGGCAGCTGCCTATCCCGATTGTTGGTTGAGTTCGAATACAATGTAAACATTCATACAGCTGCTAGTTAATTTGTTGATATCAGCAAGTAGATTGATTGTGAAAACCTTCAGTGGCCTTTGTTTATTGCAGTTTAGCATACAAGGATAAGGAAACGAACAAAAATATCCCGCGATGAAAAGAAACGACAGAGATGGAATTTACTTGTCTGGTAAAGTTACATTATAATCTGTTTAGTGATAAGGATGATTCTATTGAACTTTCTATCAACTTTTTATATGAAGGAGAGGCTGTTTTTAATCCTTGGGCGGGGCTTTGCTTCAAGTTTCCTGTATATCTCAAAGTCCTAGAATCGGCGCTGTTTGCTGGGTGAATGGTAGCGGCACCGCCAGTAAGTTGCTCACACACGCGTACTCAGGGGAGGCCAGTCTGCTGGGCGAGCGCACGGCTTATAAAGCTGTTGGCGGCACTCACCCCGCCGGTGGGAAGTCATCCCACAGACAAGACAAGGTGGAAGTGAGAAAACACGTACGGCCACACCAACACGGTGCAGGGCGAGAGAAAGAGTAGAGGTACCTCGCTAACCTATTGTCCGTCCGGTCCCAGAGACACACGCGATGTGGTGAGCGGTCACGTAGGCAACTTCTTTAAAACAAATTTTGTTGAAAGTTTTCTTCTTGTCACTGGCTTAATACGATATTTAGTTATAGTTTCAAATGGTTGTATTTGTCATCTTGCTGCCTTAGTAATAGAGGTCGAGAATAAATTATAATCTTCAAAAAATTCTTTTATTTCATTTAGTTCACAGAAGGATGCTGATGAAAGCTATTGTTAGCAATCATTATAAACTCATTGTATCACTGAGAAGACACACATAAACATACATTTTCTCTAATGTAGAGCAGCGCACGATATGATTGGTTACTGTATCAGATATCAATAGACCGGTCCATTCACTGCACTGCTCAGCCAATGCGCACCGAGCAAGACCTGACCTTGTGGCTGAGACAGCCGGACAGATGGAAGCGAACCTGGTAATGATGCCGTGTGAGGCTCGCTCCGCCAGGCGACGCTTTGATCACTCCAGCACGCAGTCCTCGAATTACTTGGGGAATTTTGATGTGCTCGAGAAAGCCGTATTTGAACATTAAAGGGCAGTAACAGTATTTATAAAAGTTAATACCAAGTCAATTTCTTCCCTTTTTGTTGAAGTCTTACGAGATATCAGCCACACATATGAGCGTGCATAAAATCATCAAAATTAATGAAATAAAAAAAGGAAGAACATGAAAATTTATCTTTAGTTTTCACTTTTTTTTTTTAAAATCCTCACCTTTCCATTGGTACTTCCTTTTTACTGAATCTTCACTTTAAGACAACCACTCAACTCACCTGATATTCATTCTATCTCTTCTTTGTTGTTGTCTCTATCTCGATGTTTCTCTGCTATGCTACTATTCTACTCCTTTCTACATTTTTGTTCTTTCTTATTCTCAATCATATAGTCTTTTCCTCTTTCCACACATCCCCACACTCTTTTCTAGACGCGTTGGACTGGCTTTAAGTAGGTGTCTGGCTATAACTGGCGACGTGGCAAATTGGAGAGAATCGGAAGACCAGAGCGTGTTTTTTTGTTTTTTGTTTTTTGTTTTTTGTTGTGTTTTACGTACTACAACAACAGCTTTGTTCAAAGTTGCACTGTCGGAATGAAATGTGCGATCTGAGATTGTGAAAAGTGAAACATCTTTTACTGTTACAGCAGGTGCAAGTTCTTAAGAAGCTAATGATTTTTTTCTCTACACAGCTTGCTCGATGAGTGCGCGTTTCATCTGTGCGTTAGTTCTAGGAAAAGGTGAAAATAATTAGGGAACAGTGAAACCAGCAGAGTTTGCGAATTCGTGAGTTTGAGGGACCTTATACAATCTAATTGTGCTACATGGTAACCAATAATTTTTTATCCGCTTTTATAACGATACTTGACTTTTGAATGATGAAGTCAACACTGAAAAAAAAAACCTACACCAAGTTATTATGCTTTTATATTTGTTGCAAAGTAGATAAATGTTCAGCTCCCCTATTAATCACAGTTTGTATCGAGGGTCAAAGTTTCATGGATCGGATTCTTAGGGTGGTATTTTACCTCGATACTCAAACTCAGAGATTTGTAATGGAAATTCTTGCAAAAAGTAGGATGGCTTCAACAAACATTCTAAATAGATTTCAGCGTTAAAAAAAACGCTGAAATAACACATTGTTTTAATGATTATAAAGCAACACGTCAGAAGATGAAGAAGGGGGAGGATACATTCCACGTCTGCCAGCATAAATTCAAACAGAAAAAGCAGCATACAATGGGGGCATTGGAAAGTTTAAAAACATAAATACACTACAAGACCTATTTCAGATCGGTATTATATTCAGTGTAAGAAGCGTATGACCTCTTGTAGTTCAACTCGAACTCTGCAATGATTTTTTTTTTGTTTAACGAAACGCTCGTCATGTAGTGCCATGACCTGGATACGCAGAACACCACAAGCTTTTACGTTTGATGGAATTTAAAAGCCGCTTTAAGAAAATGTTCTAGAAGAAGAGAAAGCCTCTATTGGCACGTCGTCACAACAACAACCTTTATATTCATGGATCTCACATTACACGCCATTAACAAAATGAGGGTATCATTGTCCAAGTTTTAAAATAAAAATAGATATTTGGTGCAGAAAATTATAGATCATTGCATAATACTAGTGCCTTACAGTTTAGTTTTGTTTGGTAAATAAAATTTAGTTTTGTTCTCTCTCCGTATGTTTGTTACATGTGACTTTTATGTTTTTCAAGTTGTATTGTAAGATTGGTTGCTTCATTTGAGAAACGATGGTTCCGTGTGACCAATGGTTTGTTGGAGGTAAATCTCTCCCATACATGTATTTCACCCCGATAGATATAAAGGAAAATGCAATTAACTTCTTGTTTTTTTGGGGGGTTTTTTGTTGTTGTTTTTTTATAAAGTGCTGAACTCAAAACGGAGATTTAAAGGTTTCAATGAAATATCGAGGTTTAGTCTATGGTCATGTCATCCCCGACAATTCCGTCAGCAAGCTAGAGGTGGGTCACTAGGCTGTAGGTCTCAGCAAGCTAGAGGTGGGTCACTAGGCTGTAGGTCTCAGCAAGCTAGAGGTGGCTCACTAGGCTGTAAGTCTCAGCAAGCTAGCGGTGGGTCACTAGGCTGTAGGTCTCAGCAAGCTAGAGGTGGGTCACTAGGCTGTAGGCGTCAGCAAGCTATAGGTATGTCACTAGGCTGTAGGTCTCAGCAAGCTTTAGGTGGGTCACTAGGCTGTAGGCATCAGCAAGCTATAGGTATGTCACTAGGCTGTAGGTCTCAGCAAGCTAGAGGTGGGTCACTAGGCTGTAGGCGTCAGCAAGCTATAGGTATGTCACTAGGCTGTAGGTCTCAGCAAGCTAGAGGTGGGTCACTAGGCTGTAGGCGTCAGCAAGCTAGAGGTGGGTCACTAGGCTGTAGGCGTCAGCAAGCTAGAGATGGGTCACTAGGCTGTAGGCGTCAGCAAGCTAGAGATGGGTCACTAGGCTGTAGGCGTCAGCAAGCTAGAGGTGGGTCACTAGGCTGTAGGCGTCAGCAAGCTAGAGATGGGTCACTGGACTGAAGGTCTCAGCAAGCTAGAGGTGGTTCACTGGACTGAAGCACTAATGTTTTACAGACGAAAAAAAATCAATTTTAGTTTATTCCTATACGTTTTTGCTTTTGCTGTATCAGGACGGCAATTGAACCAAGTTTGAGGCATCTCCAACTTTCACCCGCACCAGTTAAGCATATGCTGAGCTGTGTTTCTTCGAATCCGCTCAAATTAAGATTAAAGTTTCACAGAGCATGATGAAGCAACACACACGGAGGATCAAAATAGAGGTTTGGCTTAACTTGTCATCCAGTCCCAGCTATTGATCCTATAGGCATTGAAATGTTATAGTGAGAGAAAGATCGGAGTAGGATTCTCGTGATCTAATGTGGATCGCGCAGAAACAAGAGCTGGGATCAAAACGTGGAGATTTTAATGACCTAAAAATATATCACGACACGTCAACAATATGCAATGAAATACAGTATCGCTCTATCTTTTATGTAAGTTATTCTATCGCCAACTGTCAGCACATATATATCGACATTGTATCTTGCAAAGAATATATTTCAAAATATACATCAGAAGCTTAAAAAAAGATGTCATCCAGGGAGATGGGATTTTTTTTCTTTCATAAAGATTGAAAAACAAATTACATAAATGCGATGAAAATTAAAGAAAACCAAGAAAACAAGACTCGGCAGGAAGAGAACTCACGCATTGAGACATGCGACTGGTATAAAGGAGCCACGAGTATAACATTATTAAAATATTGACCCGGAACATGCGCGAGAATAAACTGCTCAAGCTGCTAGTTTATAAAATAATACGCTATAGGATTAAAAAAAAAGACAACTAATGGATTTCTGCTCGTATTGCATTACAATTTATGTTTTTGTGGGTTGTATTTTTTTAAATTAAGTCTTGCTGTTTTAGCTGATTCATTTATTATCATGATCCAGTCATGCAAGTCTTTGAGATGGCTGGCCTTAAAGGTACACGGATTGGACTGATATGATTTACATATCTCGAAATAGTGCTAACATGATGTCAGCGGAACGTCTCACTTCACGGGGTTGCTGTCAAGTCCATAAGGATGAGACCCTGCTTTCTCCACTCACTACATAAGTTTTGCAAGGATTTGAACGCTGTGCCCCTGCATTTCAGTCCCTATTCCCTACCATCTGAGCTATAAAGCGCCTCATTGTAAAGATTTGGAGCAAGAGTGTCCGAGCAAAACAGCATTCTCACCAAGGTCATCAGAGTGGGTTATGGATGACTGTCACAAAAATCATTGGATGTCAATCAGTTTGGAAAGTGTGGAAAGTTCTTGTAAAATCGTTACAACAATCTATGTGTCGAGAGTTTCTATCGTTCGCAGGTGTCAGTCGCTTCTTTGAATTGAAACGCTTGTTTAATTCTAGTCCTGTTTGTCTTCCTCGAACAGGTAAAATATTGAAGTGGTGTGGTTTAACTCCACACTTACCTATCCTCTCCTGTTATTCTCACAAAGCCTTGCAGAAAAGTTTAACACAAGCGCTTATACACATGGGTTGTCACTGAGTTGGCAGTCAACTGTAGATTATTAACATGTTTTTTTTGCTCGATTTTCCGCGCTGTTGGCGAATAATAAGATTGTCATCAAAGGATTAATTGGATAAAACAAGAGCAATCCATGGCTGACTTGTTCCAGCTCGTTATTTGATCATTCCCGTGTTGCCTTTGCTCTTGACCATGGTGACAACAGTTCGGTGCATGGAGTAATTTCCTTTCCCGCTACACTGCTACACTGCTATCTGCTGCGGTAGATGGAGCAAGGCTGTTGTAGCCATCGATATTCTTGTTAGCTGCCGTTGCGCAAAACACTTGAATCAGCTAACTCCACGTCTCTCTCTCTCTCTCTCTCTCTCTCTCTCTCTCTCTCTCTCTCTCTCTCTCTCTCTCTCTCTCTCTCTCTCTCTCTCTCTCTCTCTCTCTCTCTCTTTCACCCTTTACTATGTTTTTGAACTTCCATTTCCACCTAGTGTTGACTGGAAGGCCTGTTTTCCCACCAGCTTCTTGCTTTTTCTTGCAAATTATTGATAGGAAATGTTTAACAACCACCTAATTGTTCACTCACCCTTGTCATTAAAGGATTTTTTTTTTTATAAATTGACATTTCTCTCATGAGGTATGCATGTAGCTGCAGATGTGGATATAATAATGTTGATCTGCAGCAAGGAAAGGTTTCAGACCATTTCACATTGTAACAGGAAGCACGATCGATTTACTGTACGCCTCTCATATTTTCTTCATTGTTGTTTGCACGGTTTGTACATCATATTTTCATTCTTTATAAATCAAGACGTGTTTTTTTTTTTTACGCTAACATAATCATAGCATTACATCTTGCAAAGTTTCCCATGACCATTACGGATGTTAACATTACACCAATCGTAAAAACTATAAAATGAAGCAGTTGTAAGAACGTAAAAGGCATATGCATTCGTGCGAGCTCTACGTTGGGAAACATAGAGAATAAAATACAATAGCCTTGATTGTCAGATCATCGCAAGAGAAATCTACCCACAAAAAAATTATTTTGAAGCAAACAAACAAAAAGAAGAAAAACAAAACTGAGGTAATGTTCAAAGAGCCATTCTCGGCTTTGTGATTTGACCTCATGCTTCACTTTTTATATATTGTTTAACCTACTGGCAGCAGCCATCGAGTAGCTGAAGACAACACTATCACCGCAATATCACCACGCCCCCATATTTTAAATGGTTTCTAGGAAAGTTTACTCTCCCACGGCTTGGGCTATCAAAAGTTATTTTTGCACGAGTGCTTCAGATTGATTGAACAATGAAATGTTTAGTTAAGCTTGCCGCAATGTTGACGCTTGTGACGGTTATCAGGACAGATGGATTGTTTTGTTATCAGTTTTTAATCGTGGATGTTGCGTTATCTCGGTTAATTCATCGCTTGTTGACTAGCAGCAGCACGCGGGAAAAACCTGACAGATGAAAGTGATAGAGAAAGTGTAACGTGTTTGACGGGAATACTTACACTAAACCTACTGACATTCAGACCAACCTCCGTCAGGCACTCTTACACAAAAACTGCCGACATTCAGACTAGCCTCCGTTAGGCACTCTTACACAAACCTACCGACATTCAGACCAGCATTCGTCAGGCACACT
This sequence comes from Elysia crispata, assembly GCA_033675545.1. Classification (NCBI taxonomy): domain Eukaryota; kingdom Metazoa; phylum Mollusca; class Gastropoda; family Plakobranchidae; genus Elysia; species Elysia crispata. The sequence goes on along the minus strand of JAWDGP010007856.1, from coordinate 339,804 downwards.
TGCACAAAACCTGTCGACATTCAGACCAGCATCCGTCAGGGCAAGCATTGTTAAAGCTCTTTCATCCATATTTTGCCCCATCACCAGATAGTCAGCGCTGAAAATTGAACCCCAGGCACTCCAAGAACGAGGCAAACTTCCACGGAGAGGTTTTTCCGGTGACAGAGCTAATTGCTATATAAGTATAATCATAGTTGTTCATCCCTATGTGGTAAGGTTGGGAATGCTTGAATTAAGAAAAAATAATGCAATATTTTGATTGTCTGTAAGAATTCATATATCGATATTGTATTATAGGTTTTTTTTAAATGAAAAAGCACTGAAATAAACTGACGAGACTTCTATTGGAAATACTTGCGGCTTTCAAACATAACTGTAAAATTATGTAGAGAAAAAGACAAGAATTTTAGAATCCGATCGGAGAGTGGCCTAGGCAATAGTTTACCGGACTTACTGCACAATCAATATTAATGTGAAGTAATTGGTTATGTAATTGCCTTTTTAACTTAGAGTACTGCAGCACCATATTACTTGCAGTAGTTTTGCGCGTATAGGAAGTCTTTGCAACCACAAATTGGAGAATTTAAATAAGTTACCAACTTTGTATATCTGCAAACAAACGCGCCTCTCGGATCTAATGGAAAGAAAGTAGAATGATAGTCATCAAACCAGCATTCTATCGAGGTAGACATTTCCTTACTTAATTTACATCACACCCACAACAATCGTGACCAACACCCACCTAAACACCAAACAGGTGGTATACAGCAAGAGCAAGCCACCCTCACAGAAATTCTACTCCCTACTACTGCAGCACGTCAGGTTGTTGTTTTTTTTTCATAATTGTAGGCTGCGTAGTTCATTATTACTATTATACGAATCCGCATAACTCCATAGTATTGCAACACAACTTCGATTATTCCCAGTGTGCGCTTCCAGTTAACAAGGTTTGGCTCTCAGGCGTCGAAACCGGGAGTTTAGTGATGGCGTAAACCGAACTGCAACGCCTTCATTGGAATCAGTCCAAGTCAGTGAGGCGTGACAGAAACCACGTCTAAATGTCGACAGGTCTCACTTGATTATTCCTGGTAAACTGAGTTAATGATATTTCTCAAATGATTTCTTTGCTTCTATTTGTAATTATTTCTTACGCTGAAGTCATGTTTTTAATTATGCCTGAAATGCCAAAAAAAATTTCAAAATTGAGCTTAAAAATACAGAATTTAGCAACCCGACTCAGCATTGTAGCTGCAGCCAGATCTGGACCAGGCGGCTTTGAGCATGTCCTCCTCCTGTTGTGAAAGGTTCGTTTAATGGAAAGCAAACAAGACCAGTGAGGGACAAGTGGGCGCGAGGCGGAGACAGTTCATTGTTTTAGATCTCCAGGAGAGCCAGGGGAGCTAACCCCACTTTCCTCTTGTTGTTTTGATCGAAATGACTTATTGATCGATAGTCATCAGAGTCAACAACGGAGAGAGGGAGGGAGAGAGAGAGAGAGAGAGAGAGAGAGAGAGAGAGAGAGAGAGAGAGAGAGAGAGAAATTGATGATAGATGGAAAATATCGAGAAACTATGAGTAAAATGAAAGAACAACTTGTAAATCATAGGTCATGGTACTGTAGTACAAGTGGAAAACAAAACCTTACATTTCAGGGGGAAGAAGTGGCCTCGAAAGAAAATTACATTAAGAGTCTAGATTTTAGATTACTCGCGAGTCACAAGTCGCCAGTCACAATAGGGCCAGACTAATTTCTTCTTAGTAACACGTTCAGTCATTTTTTCGTCGGAAGATAAAGAAAAACTCGCACGATCTCTTCAAATATTCAGTAAGACGAGGAATTTAAGCTTGTCCATCAGTCCGACTTACCAGGAATCTAAGTTTAACTCTTTGAAATAACTGTCGAATCACTTGAAAATCTTCATCTCTGAGAGAGCATTCTTTAATTTAGCTCTGATATTAAATTTTATTGAAATGAGAAGTATTTAAAAAAGAAATGTCCGATCATTGTGTTAAACTCTATTTCTCCACAAACTAGTGCTGAGAGAGAAAATAAAACCTGTTTTTTTTCCCTTACGACTTTTTTAGTTCCGTGTTTTAAAACAATATCGTCCGTCGTCGGCACAGAGAGCATCAAGTATGTCGCTAAGGTGTGGAGAGATAGAACAAACTTGTGCTGAACGTCCTTCGGCAGCACAGACAGCATCAAGTATGTCGCTAAGGTGTGGAGAGATAGAACAAACTTGTGCTGAACGTCCTTCGGCAGCACAGACAGCATCAAGTATGTCGCTAAGGTGTGGAGAGATAGAACAAACTTGTGCTGAACGTCCGTCGTCAGCACAGACAGCATCAAGTATGTCGCTAAGGTGTGGAGAGATAGAACAAACTTGTGCTGAACGTCCGTCGTCAGCACAGACAGCATCAAGTATGTCGCTAAGGTGTGGAGAGATAGAACAAACTTGTGCTGAACGTCCGTCGTCAGCACAGACAGCATCAAGTATGTCGCTAAGGTGTGGAGAGATAGGACAAACTTGTGCTGAACGTCCGTCGTCAGCACAGAGAGCATCAAGTATGTCGCTAAGGTGTGGAGAGATAGGACAAACTTGTGCTGAACGTCCGTCGTCAGCACAGACAGCATCAAGTATGTCGCTAAGGTGTGGAGAGATAGGACAAACTTGTGCTGAACGTCCGTCGTCAGCACAGAGAGCATCAAGTATGTCGCTAAGGTGTGGAGAGATAGGACAAACTTGTGCTGAACGTCCGTCGTCAGCACAGACAGCATCAAGTATGTCGCTAAGGTGTGGAGAGATAGGACAAATTGTGCTGAACGTCCGTCGTCAGCACAGACAGCATCAAGTATGTCGCTAAGGTGTGGAGAGATAGAACAAACTTGTGCTGAACGTCCGTCGTCAGCACAGACAGCATCAAGTATGTCGCTAAGGTGTGGAGAGATAGAACAAACTTGTGCTGAACGTCCGTCGTCAGCACAGACAGCATCAAGTATGTCGCTAAGGTGTGGAGAGATAGAACAAAAACTTGTGCTGAACGAAGGTAAAGCTGCAGCTTGCTGCAGGGTATTTACTCGATTAGCTGATGACAGCGCCTCGTCCCTTTTAATCTCAGCGTGTTTTGTTTGTTTAGATACATTAAGTGGCATCACATTTTTCTCACTACCGTATCTAGTGTATTTTTTTTTAATTGAAAAGTTAGAATACACTCGTTACGATCAGACACATTATCTCTTGGTGCTCATTCAAGCGTAACGCCATCTAGCGGCTGATGTGTATGTACCGAGTAAAATAAGATGGTAGCAATTGTCAATTACGATTTTATAGCTTCTAGTGATATCATACCAAAAGCTGATTAAATAATAGAGTAAAAAACAACTTTGATCCCTCTTGGTATTAAAGATCCCTGAAATCGTTCAGCATAAACTTATTACCAGGTATTCAGTAAACTGTATGTCAACAGCAATGGTTAGATCGGATGGCATTGAGCTTCCTGCAGACACATCGATAGGAGCTTGGAAATTCCCCAATCGTCGAAATCTTTTCTGCTGTGTTGGCCAGTGAGTTGTTAAGCACTGTTAGGAAAATGAATATTTTTAAATAATACAAATAGCCATCGATCCGACCTCTTATTTTCATCCAATGATTTTTCTGTGCCATTCTCTGCGCACCTGCCCGTAGACTCTTCGCCATGATGCCGGTGAAGAGTTGTACCAAGAACTCACAGTTAAATCTAGATCTAGATTCTGGATGTTGTTGCAAAATAGAAACAACCTCAAGAAGTTCAACGTATCCATGTCGATTCTTCAAGAGTATCTCAGAAGGTTGACGTACTGTTTTTCTTTTCTTTGAAAAAAGAATCAGATTTTGAAGTCTTTTGTTGAAATTTATTGTGAAATTGTTGAAGTGCTTAGCCCAGTTGCTAGATTTAGATTAATGTAATCATTCCTTTCATCGTGGGTAACTGGTGAAATCATATTGGTGTACATCCTAGATTAGAACTAGTACAGGTAGTATCGATAATTACCTTTCAATGAATTTATGCTTAAATAGGGCGTGGCTAATGCAAGAAAACAAGAATAAACCAATCTAAAGGCCTTTTATCTTAGGTTGTATGATCATTTTGACCATGAATTGTGTTTGAGCGTTAGCCAATAAATACGTTGTATGAAATGTATCCGTTTCTAAGTAAATCATCTTACTGGCATGAATACCAATTTTACCATTTTGTATATTAACGTGTATTTTATGCTTTAATGTTAGCTTTTAAAACTAGTTACTTTTTTTTTTCTTTCATTGTATCAAAACATGCATTTTTCTTCTATTTTTTTAAAACTCATAATGTTTGTAGAATGAAAGACAATTCATTTCAAATAAACTTGAATAAAAGAATAATATTTTGAAAATGCTGTATTCATTTCAAACATTCGTTTTCCCAATATGGCAATATCAATATAAAAAAAGAAAGAAGTCACAAAGCGGCGGCGAAATTGGACCATTTAGAAACTCCGGTCACAAGAGATCTCCGTGAATGGGCGCTAGGACCACTCCATTTAGGAGTATTGATCGCGGGTAACAAGTCAGGAATGGGACAGATTAGTGCAGGAGAGATCACTCTGAAAGAAGCCAAAGAACGCTTGAAACATGACACATTAGTCGGACTGTGACCTGCCCATACTTTAGAAAGACCAACAAGGCAAAACACAGTTTATCAAAAAATACCAATGTTTTCCGACGTAGGCTCAAGTTTGATATGCAAAAGGAAGGCCTTTGCTTACTGTGTGGATGGGTTATATAAAAAATCAAACAAACAAACGATCTTAACCAGACCGCCTCATATGCTTCTCTGACATATAATCAAGTAAAAAGTTTTTACGCATTGATTTTTTTTTTCATTTCGTCATTTTAACTATTTTCCCTTTTAATCTTACGAGTTGAACATCTCTTAAAATAACTCGTATAATTAATAGTTCTATACAAAGCAGATATTTCTTGACGTGCCTACAAAATTTGAAAACAAAGTTTATCATAATTCACTTTTGTGAACTGCTATTTTCTCCTGATTTATGAATAAAACAATTTTAATTAATACCAGGTTTTGATGAAAATCAATTTCTTTCCCTAAAACCTCTGGGTCAATGGTCCATAAATGTTGTAAATCTTAACAAATGTCAATTCGGTCCCACTAAATAAATGGATACTGTTTTATAATTTGTATATATCCAAATCAGAGCACCTAATACATCCTCTAATTGCACGAAATATAAAGAAGACTAGTGTAATTTGCTAATTTTACTTGGGACCTAAGATCAGAAATGTTTATGTGGAAGGCTTTATCCAAACCGAAGCCCTGCCTTCTGAGTTCCAAAGACTCTTTCAAAACAAAGACTACAATTTCAACACATTCCAGTGCCGAATTAAAGTTGAAGTTCAAAAGTAATTGAAAAAGAAGAAAAGATGTTTGTTAAAATTAGAAACAAAAATATTTAATTTCAAATATTTCTCGGAGCTATTGTTGGAAAAAGAATAGAAAAAGTCACATTTCAATAGTTTTTTGTGGGTCTGGGATAGATTTAACAAATTTTACCTGCCACAATAATGCCAAATTGAAGTATACACTTCCGTGAAGATGTAAAAATAACATTAAATATTTCTCTTACTTTACACATTTTTAGCTCTGTCTACAGTCCTCTACAGCTGGCATGATTTCTTCAATTTTAAGGGTTTCCTCTTTATTCCTTTTTCTAAGTGTTATCTTTTTTTCTCTATACACCCACTCGGCTTTCCCGCTTCTTATCTTTATATCTCTCCACCTGTCTTTTTTTTTAGTTTTTTTTTAATTTTCCTATATGACCTTCGCTCTTTTCTACCCCTATTTCTGTGTTAATATTTCCCTCTGGCCATTTTTTCTCCCTTAAGGCGCTACCATAGTTAAACATTTTCATTCCGTTCAAGTTGAACTTCATTTCTTCTTTTTTTTTCTTGTATTTCTAATTAACTCAGTCTGCTTATCTATTTGCCTGTGTCTTTTACTCTCTTAATCTCTCTCTGTCTGTCTGTCTGTCTGTCTGTCTGTCTGTCTGTCTGTCTGTCTGTCTCTCTCTCTCTCTCTCTCTCTCTCTCTCTCTCTCTCTCTCTCTCTCTCTCTCTCTCTCTCTCTCTCTCTCTCTCTCTCTCTCTCTCTCTCTCTCTCTCTTTCTTTTTTTCTGTCTATCGTCCTCTCCCTGTAATTCTAGACCTTTTTCCTTCTCTTGCTCACAATAAATCTCCTCTATCAGCACTGACATTATTTTACTCCTACCCTAATTTTCATCCAAAAATTTTTCTTCCCTTAAAGTGGATCTTGCGATATTTGTTAAGTTGTTACTTTTAATTTTGATTTGAACTCTCCCGTGCCCCATAACGCACTGGCTCTCACCTGCGTGTCCGCAAATATAAAAAGTGTTACAGATTTTTAACTTCTTTCAGTTTACGATTTTTGCGCAGCTTGCCTATTTTCTGTCAGAACTTGGTCACAGTCTCGATCATTTTTCATTTTATACAGATTTCTTCTGTTCATATTTTTCTGTTCGCTTTTTAAAAACAGATTACTAACGAGTCATCTCTCTTCAATAATTGTTCCGAGATTTGCCATGATTTGGCAAACGAATTAGGCAGAATTAGTGTGCTTTAGACCTGTCTAGTATCGAACATTCACGCTATTGTTTTTGTTTAAATCTTCGTCAGTCTTAAATCTTCGTCAGCCTTTATATACAAAGGAAAAGGTTTTCTATGACTGCTAGTTTTTCCATATTTTGCGCTATGAAGCAACAAACCAAGAGTTGGGACATTTTAAAAAGGCGCAATGAACGTAACTGTTACCCTTCGCTGTTATAATATAGAGCCGATAAGTCGAGGAGTTTCACGTCCTCTGAACTTCCAATGGAATCTCATAAGGACATAAAGAAATCTGGATACAACACAAAAGGGAGAGAGAGAGAGAGAGAGAGAGAGAGAGAGAGAGAGAGAGAGAGAGAGAGAGAGAGAGAGAGAGAGAGAGAGAGAGAGAGAGATGGAGAGAGAGAGAGGGAGAGGGAGAGAGAATAACAGACAGATAGACAGACAGACAGACAGAGACAGAGACAGAGAGAGACAGAGAGAGAGACAGACAGAGAGACAGAGAGAGATACAGATAGAGAGACAGACAGACAGACAGACAGGCAGAGACAGAAAGAGATACAGAGAGAGAGTGAGAGAGAGAGAGAGCGACAGAGAGACAAAGAGAGATACAGAGAGAGACAGACAGACAGAGACAGAGAGATACAGAGAGAGAGACAGACAGACAGACAGACAGACAGACAGAGACAGAGAGAGACAGAGAGAGCGAGAGAGCGAGAGACAGAGAGAGAGAGAGAGAAAGAAAGAGAGAGAGAGAGAGAGAGAGAGAGAGAGAGAGAGAGAGAGAGAGAGAGAGAGAGAGAGAGAGAGAGAGAGAGAGAAAGTTTGTCCCAATCATACATTTGTAAGATTAAAGAATAGAAGGTTAACCATACTCTCATTTTGGTTTCAACGATGGGAGGAAAAAAATAAAATTCAAACATTCAAGTTTTGATTATTTTACAGCTATGTTTTATCAAATGAAGTGTGTGTGTGTGTGTGTGTTTGTGTTTAATCTTCAAGCCCTGCTGACGCAGTGTGGAGCAGCCATTAATTCCTTCAGGCTAGACTGAACATTATATCCAACACTTCTGTCCCAGACAATACTGTCCGATTGACAGAATATTACAGCTGGGGAACTATACGACGACTATGTTTAGTTCTACTCCGCATTCTAATTTTACTCTTATTATTATGTAAAAAAAAAGTAGTTGATGTCTTAAATCAACTTGGTTTTAAAAATTTTACCTCATATGTAATGAACCCCCCCCCCCCCCCTCCCCCCTCTCCCATAAAGTATGAGAGAAAAGGTCGATTCAAACTTTCAACGCATTTCACGTCACTGAAGTGTAAAAGAGATTTTTTTCAACGTTGGCTTCGCGGCTGTTGAAGAAATTTCTAAGTGCAAGTCTACTTAAACCTGTTATATGAGGTGAAGTAATATCTGAAGACGATGAAAGAATCAGCATGACATTGCCTCATTTTATTTTAGAACATAAATAAATTCTTTAGCACCAACAAGATCTTGAGAAGTATGAAAATTATGAGTTTTTTTCCCGCTTTTTTTAGGTTTCGGGATTTTTACCCTTGATCCGCACCGAAACACTTACTTTGATAAAGAGTTTTGAGATTCGTAGGGAAGTTCCATGGGATATTTTTAGATTAGACTTCAAAGAGAAAACTTTGCTAATGATACAGATCTGATATTGATAAACCTTCGTTTTTGAAGTCTTTTTCATGTACCAAATATCCTAAAGTTACACATCATTACCTCTTTTTAGAACGTGTGGCTGGCATTCTCCGTCCAAGCTATAACTCATCTCAAGTTAATATTGTATTTCTGTTTCATCTTTTTTTTTTTTATGTATGTGTGTATGTCCAATATTCGTCAGCCTCAAGATCCTGGCCAGCGGCTCTCAAATTGTAAGCCGTAATGTTTTCATTTTGATAACAAATAAAGCTGTAGGATGAGCGGTTCTCAAACTGCCAGACACTATAATGAGCGATAACATAGGAGTTGGATGGAGACAGGGAGTCGAACAGAAGGAGGGGAAGATACAGGTCGAGAAATATAGAAAAGAAGACAGAAGAAAAAGAGACAGAGCAATTTTATGACAGGAGACAGAGGTTATAGCGAGAAAGAGGAATGGTGCGGAGGAAGACAGAAGAAAAAGAAGAAAAAGAAGAAGAAGAAGAAGAAGAAGAAGAAGAAGAAGAAGAAGAAGAAGAAGAAGAAGAAGAAGAAGAGAGAGAGAGAGAGAGAGAGAGAGAGAGAGAGAGAGAGAGGAGGGAATAGTATGGAAGGGGAGAGAAGATACAGAGAGTGGCGCGATATGAAAGAAGACAGACATAAAGATAGAAGGAGAGACAGAGTGAGAGAATGAGGAGGAAAGGTAATTGAAAGGGAAAGAATTCTGAAGGGGGAGAAGAAGAATGAATATTTAGGATCATCTTTAAAAGAGGAAACACTGGAGAGTAGAGTAGGGTGCACCCCCCTCCCCCGGGCTCTGCTGTCCGACGTGTCTAAGGCGGCTTGTGAAGCTGATTAAAACTAGATTAGATCTCTCTCTCTCTCTCTCTCTCTCTCTCTCTCTCTCTCTCTCTCTCTCTCTCTCTCTCTCTGTCTCAATCTTTGTCTCTCCCTCGCTCATATCACAGGAAAATTTAAGCTGCTTTAAAAACATCCCTTTCCTGGGCTTGGGGATTAAAAACAGAACGACACAATCACTCATAAAAAAGTAAATGTTAATAAAGCCGATATTGACTTGTTCTGGATAAAGACGTTCTGATTATAAAGTTTGAGACCGACAAATTTTACATCAAACAATATTTGCTTCAAAGTTTGAACAGAATCAGAAGTTTTAAAAATCACGCCAGGCCGAAAAGGAGTTCAGTTGGTAAAATTAGAAAGCTGACATAGTCTCTGCCTCCAACTTTTTAAAGATAAGATAACATCAGACACGATAAGCTTTATTTTCATCCCTTAAGGGAAATTCTTTTTCACACAATAAAATTACATGCAGAAAAATTATACACAAGTGCAGATTCATTACATTATTTCCGAATTTAACTTTTTAAAAAAATACAAAATGAAGAAAGAGTATGCACATGATTATATTTCATATAACTTTTTGTCATTCGATGAAACTAGCTAGGAGCCATCACTACCGGAAAAACCATTATGACTTCGCATGGAGTTTGAATTCCATAGCCTAATGCTGTGTGTGATAAAGAAGTTTAAATGTCTGTCACTTTCAGTGAAAATGGATAACAAACTTTTACTTCTAGATTGTTTAATGACGGAAGAGTTCAAGGGATGGCCTGTGTCTTCAATTATTTTATTTATCTTCCGCAGTGAAAATATCATCGAATGAATCAATATGTCTAGTAAATTTACTGGCTCTTACTTATCGCCCTTCCAAAGGCCTTTTTATCTTGCTCTCCACAATTCTCGCCTTAGGCTGTTATACAAGAAGACAATACGCTTGGAACAACTGATTTATAATCAAGAATAATAAGTGTTTTGTCAACATGTAACTTTGTGAGTTTCCTTAGAAAATACATCCTCTTGTTAATTTTTGCTTTTGATATTTTTACATGATCAGACCTACTATTTCACCTTTAATGGGGAAGGGCTTTTTATCTTTGTTGTTTTGCATTCCTAAAGTCAGTGCGTAATTCTTTTGTCTTATCTAATTTAAAAAAAAAAAGAGTTGACCTCTTGTCTATGTAATAATTCATTATCACTTAAAATCAAATCTTGTAGAGTTGTGTCGTCTGCAAATGTTTATATTGGCACGTGATCCCCTGAACTTTGACAATCATTGGTAAAAATAGTAGACAAGACTGGGGACACGACACAGCACCAATGTTTGTTGCTGTGAGTTTTGATTTCTTTTTACCAGTATGAACATACTGTGTTCTATGAGTCAAAAAAGTTAAGAACACATTTAGTTATTTTTAGATTTAACTTACTACTCTGATTATATCAGTCTTATTTTTTTCACTTTATCATATACTGTTATCATATTATTATTATTATTATTATTATTATTATTATTATTATTATTATTATTATTATTATTATTATTATTATTATTATTATTATTATTATTGTTATTATTATTATTATTATTATTATTATTATTATTATTATTATTATTATTATTATTATTATTATTATTATTATTATTATTATTATTATTATTATTATTATTATTATTATTATTATTATTATTATTATTATCATCATCATCATCATCATCATCATCATCATCATCATCATCATTATTATTATTATTATTATTATTATTATTATTATTATTATTATTATTATTATTATTATTATTATTATTATTATTATTATTATTATTATCACTATTGTTATTCATTTATCAATTTCTTTTCATAATTAAAAAGAGTTTTTTGAGATTATACTTTTAAACATCTGATAAGAGGAGCAAAGCGGTAGACGCCAATAGATATGGTTTGAATTTTATCAGAGTTTTAGGATTTTCTCACCAAAACAAATAAAAGAGAAAAGTAATATAATTTTGTTAAACTTTTGCCTTGCCCTTTTAAAGTCATTGCTGTGAAAAAGCTCATTTTTCTATTCAAGTTAACAGATTTAATGAAACTTATTTGTGCAAAGCGGTATTACGTTCATAATTTGTAACTACAGCGGTAAAGTTTTGACCATCAAAACAACGGCAGAATTGTTGGAAAGAGTGACTTTGGAAGTAACTTACTATCTGCAATAGCGACCAATTAAGATGAGTCTTTCTAAACAACGACTTGTATCAACCTGGGGAATCAAATTACTGGAACGTCATTTGTTCATATTGCTAACAGACTTTCAGAACACCCAGCTAGAATTCAATGTTAATTGTTATTAGCTTGTTGATTTTTTTTTCAGAGGTGTAGAATTCTTTGAAACATGCGAGAATGTTTAAATTACATTGATAATAACAGCGCAAGGAGACACAGTTGTTGGGACTACAACTAAATAGCTACATAATTTCACTGAATCACAGTCTTTATCAACCAAGTGTTTCCACGCCGTAATAACGATATGGTGAGCTTTTAAGAATTTTTTGCTTTAATTTATGACCGCAGAGTAAAGAAGTTTTTAAATTATGGGAGGCTATATAGGATTTAATCTGGTTGCTGTAATTAAGCCAACGGCCTGGTCTATAAATTTACGTTCCAGATAGAATATGAACAGGGACGAAACAATGTTTTGACAGACCCAAATGCATTAGAGTGTATTATATTGAAACAAACTGGATGGGTGGATTAATCTGGAATGGTTTTGTATTTCTCATCATATCTTAATGTTATTTTTGGATTGTTATTATTTTGATTTTATATATTTTGTGCCTGTTGCCAGTTTCCAGACTGCCCTGTGGTGGTGGTGTTGCTTTCTTTCATGTAGAAATTGCTGCCGCCTGTAGGTACCCCTGTCCTTTCATTGAAAACAAAACTTACAGAACAATTCGGGGTGTAAAATAGCATTCTATTTACAGAAACTCGCTTTTGCGTAAACTGTCTTCATTGAAGCATTGTGAATAGCTTGGTTTTTGTCTTTACCTATTTAGCATAGAACCGCACCTCATTAATATCTTCTTACAGAGTGAAAGGTGTGAAAGGTTAATCCTCGCACGTATATTTAGTTATAATCAAAGACTTTTATGCTAAAACTTCCCAAATAATAAAGAATGAACGAAACAAACAAGTCAGATCAAACAGGGCTGATGGTTTCAATGATCAACGATCTCGGTGTGAGGCTAGAGACAATGAGTCTGGCCGCTCTATGGTAAATGGCTGAAAAGTAAGGCTGGATCTTTTATTTACAGTCCTTTATCTGAGAGAATAGAGAAATGGTCAGTGCACAAAGCTTGTCATCGTTTAGAAATCTTCTGTTGCTTTCAACAAAACGCCCTCAATATGTAGCAGTTTACTTCGCTATATTCGTGTTTACTATGTATTACCTTGTTTGTGTTTCATATTTTCAGAACCCACTTTAACCTACCAAAGATTTGTTTTCAAGAAATCCAATCAATTGAGATTCTTAATGGTATTCAGATTAAAATCAATGATTTCTCGACGTGTTTACCGCAGGGAGGGATGTTTGAAAGTAGAATCCCAGCAGTTGGTGATTTTCCACTGCGAGTGGAGTGCGTTTCAATACGACACCAATTGGTTCACAAAATACACCATAGCTCACTTTTTTATTCATACTCATAATGTGAGTGGTAGACCTGGGCATGTTACTAAAGACCTGTGTGAAGGTCGTCCAGTGCGTGTTTTGTTTTCGGGTAAACCAGTTAAACCACTAGTAAACCAATTGCAAGGCTCGTAAAAACTCCCTTTTTGATCGAACAACTAAAATGGTGGAGGGTAAAAGGAAGTTTAACTCCAATTTCCGCAAATCAAAGTGGATTTAATTTCGCGCATGGACGAGCTCTTACAAGGAACCACGATATATGGTTCTAAGGATGGAATAAGTCTACTAGCCTGACGCTTATAACATCCAACCAGAACCACATCCTAATGGAAAAGTCACGGTATCCTGCAGTCAGCATGTATTTTTCTGTCGAGCAAGATCCCATACAATGCTAAGATTGAGGGGTCTCAGTGTTCAAATGTAACAACGCATTTGAAACATGAATTGTACCTCGAGATAACATTGAACTAGAACTAGAAAAAAAACTTATTGTGTCAGCAAAGTAATGTACAGCTAGTCCTTTGACTAGCTTGATTTATCGTAAGGTATCCAGCTAGTCCTGTATGTCACGTTAGTCATGTACCACGCCTGTTTTCTGGTATAGTGTCCAGTTAGTCCTGCACCTTCCCTGTTTTCTCGTATAGTATCCAGCTGGTCCTGTAACTCCCCTGTTTTCTCGTCTAATGTTCAGCTAGTCATGTATCTCGCCTGTTTTCTGGTATAATGTCCGGCTAGTCATCTACCTCGCCTCTTTTCTGGTATAGTGTCCAGCTAGTCATGTATCTCGCCTGTTTTCTCTTATAGTATTCAGCTAGTCATGTACCTCGTCTGTTTTCTGGTATATTGTCAAGTTAGTCCTGTATCTCGCCTGTTTTCTGGTATAGTGTCCAGCTAGTCATGTACCTCGTCTGTTTTCTGGTATAGTGTCAAGTTAGTCCTGTATCTCGCCTGCTTTCTGGTATAGTGTCAAGTTAGTCCTGTATCTCGTCTGTTTTCTGGTATAGTGTCCAGCTAGTCATGTACCTCGCCTGTTTTCTGGTATATTGTCAAGTTAGTCCTGTATCTCGCCTGTTTTCTGGTATAGTGTCCAGCTAGTCATGTACCTCGTCTGTTTTCTGGTATATTGTCAAGTTAGTCCTGTATCTCGCCTGTTTTCTGGTATAGTGTCCAGCTAGTCATGTACCTCGTCTGTTTTCTGGTATATTGTCAAGTTAGTCCTGTATCTCGCCTGTTTTCTGGTATAGTGTCCAGCTAGTCATGTACCTCGTCTGTTTTGTGGTATAGTGTCAAGTTAGTCCTGTACCTCGCCTCTTTTCTGGTATAGTGTCCAGCTAGTCATGTACCTCGTCTGTTTTCTGGTATAGTGTCAAGTTAGTCCTGTACCTCGCCTCTTTTCTGGTATAGTGTCAAGTTAGTCCTGTATCTCGTCTGTTTTCTGGTATAGTGTCAAGTTAGTCCTGTACCTCGCCTCTTTTCTGGTATAGTGTCCAGCTAGTCATGTACCTCGTCTGTTTTCTGGTATAGTGTCAAGTTAGTCCTGTACCTCGCCTCTTTTCTGGTATAGTGTCAAGTTAGTCCTGTACCTCGCCTCTTTTCTGGTATAGTGTCAAGTTAGTCCTGTATCTCGTCTGTTTTCTGGTATAGTGTCAAGTTAGTCCTGTATCTCGCCTGTTTTCTGGTATAGTGTCCAGTTAGTCCTGTACCTCGCCTGTTTTCTGGTATAGTGTCAAGTTAGTCCTGTACCTCGCCTGTTTTCTCGTGTAATGTTCAGGTAGTCCTATACATTGCCTCTTTTCTCCTTTAGTGTCCAGCCAGACCTGTTTCTCTTGTGTTTTATTGTATAGTGCCCAGCTAGTCCTATACCTCGCCTATTATCTCATATAATGTCCAGGTAGTCCTGTACCTCGCCTATTATCTCATATAATGTCCAGGTAGTCCTGTACCTCGCCTATTATCTCATATAATGCCCAGCTCATCCTGATGGGCGTCATTTGTTCAATAATTACAGTGCTTAATATTTCGCTATAATTTTTAGGAAGCAAAAAATGAAATCAGTGCCTATTTCAATCCGTCTCATGCCTAAGCTACTCATCAGGGTGTAATCACGGCCCACCGATTCTGGATTTAGTCTTGCCCTAAAGACAGACTGATGGTGATGTGAAGATCTCACGCACAAGAAGCAAAAAAACAAGCTAAATATCCATCGCGCGCAGTTTGTTCACCTTATATAAAGTGATGGATAAAGTTCATTAAATTTACCCTGTACTGTCACATAATGAAATTTGTTTCTGAAATAGTGCGTACGCTCGAGTAAATTAATCAAGAGAGAATTGATAAACCACAAGGTAAATCTTCGTCTGGTTAGGGAAGTCTATCTGATTTATTTATTTTGGTTCTATCTCTCTCTCTCTCTCTCTCTCTCTCTCTCTCTCTCTCTCTTTCTCTCTCTCTCTCTAACAATCTATCAATCAATCTATCTATTTATCTATCTATCTATCTATCTATCTCTGTCTCTCTGTCTGCCTGTCTATCTCTCTTTCTCTCTCTCTCTGGCTGTCTGTTTCCTGTCTCTCCTCTCTCTCTCTCTCTCTCTCTCTCTCTCTCTCTCTCTCTCTCTCTCTCTCTCTCTCTCTCTTTCTTTCAAACAACCGACAAGATCTTTCCTTTTTTTTCCACTTATTGTTACCGCACGTGTTTTCGAAGCAAATATTAGAAATTAATCTGTGGGACAATCAATTCAATATTATTTAGCCGAGGCGCCTGTTATGTGGGCGTGCCACTTAACTATTGCAGAGGCCACATTATTTTAGATTTAGATGTTACCTCTGAGATACAGTGGACGAGTAGAGACCTCTCACTGAAATCTGCTTGGAATCTTTCGGTCCCACTCACTGCATGACTGAGGTTTCTATAGGATTTGTATTAGGATCTCAGATCGGTTAGATAATTAGGGATGAAAAAATCTATCCAATAATCGATAGAAATGATAACCTTTAAGTGGACTTGTCGGCACTGAAACCTTAAAACTTTGTTTCTAGAACTACCTGTTATCTAAAAACCACCGAATAGGATTCCTCCCACAATTCAATGAAACTGGGATTTGATTTGGGTCTTCTTATTTCAGCGTTTTAAGCGTCAATGCTTGTTGAAAATTGAACTTGTGATTCATGACAAGACAAATTTATAAAAAAAAATGTTAAAGGGGGATACCTTTTTTGTCGTAGCTTATCATCTTCGAAAACATGTCCTTTCTCTTGCTACGAATAAAAAAGAATCAAGATAACAGAAGTGTGGTTCAAACATCCATAGTTGCTAAAAATGAGATTTTTTTTGTCAAAGAAAAATTCTGCATGGTACAATATAAATGAATGCTCAACTTGCATAGCTCTCGTCTTGTCCAATAAAACTGGAAAGAGAATATTCCAGACATTTACCGATAAATAAACTCTCAGAGCTGGAGACAGATCCTGTAACCAAAGGACAAAATTTTTTACTCACTCACTTCCCCGATATAAGACAAGGATTGAAAGTAAAATTGGAGCGACTATCAGCTTTCCTTGCCCTGGTGCACGCTTGGTCTGACTGATCTTTCTTGATGTTGTCTCTTTCAGTGCGAGCGCCAGGATTCTCAACTGGAATGGAGAGAAGCACCTATGAAGAGAAGGCTTTACTTTTAAAGATGTAAGGACTTCGGATGAATTATTTCTTGCCTTCATAGTAGAACGGTGTGTAGAAGTGGGTGTTTCCTTTATGTTTTTAATACTGAAATCTGGTTTACTTTGATAATTACGATGAATATTTTTAATATGAGTTTTCTCCTAACTCTGATGAAAATAGGAAATCTTTGATGTAGATGAGCTTTCTTTATATATTCATGGAATATTGTAAATTTTCACAGTTATTATATGTAGGAACTGGGCGTTTTAAGGTAGGATACTATAAATTTCTTGAAAATTAGTATTACATTTTGCTTGCAAAAGAAGTACTAGTATTAGTAATACTAGTAGTTGTTGTTGATCTTATTGTTGCTGTCGTCATGGGTTTCTAAGTTTCTTTGGTACTTTCCCTTTTCTTTACTTTGGTATGTTAGTCTTAAACTTAAACTGAAGATTTTCATGTTTTGTTTTAATTCTGTTAAAGAATATTTAATTGATAATATTCTGCTGCGTTTTGATATATTTTAAATTTTCATTTTCATCATTGTAGAAAGGAGTTGCATCCCATGCCTATTCCCAAAACCTCAGAGTTGAAAATCAAATACTGTCTTGTTCATAACGCAACAAACTTTGAAAGCTTACCTCGCTACTTTGTTTTTCAGGCAGCAAGTAATTTGATTGGACATATTAATTGTTAGTTTTAACTTACTATTTTTTGTAAGGTCAGATCTATAAGCATTTACCTTTTAACAAAATATCTTAGTTGAGTAAAAGATGTTGGTGAGGGACAAATTTAATTCTGTTAAGAAATGGAATATACCTCCTTTTTGCCCTGTTTCAAACGTCTTTTCGTGTCTATAATTATCCTTTTTTTGCTATGAGTATGAATCATCCTGGTTATTAGAAAGAAACATAGCAGTGATTTTATGTGTACATATTATTTCTATAGAAAGGATCCTGCCCAATTTTGGTTTCTCTATCCTATTTTCAAGCCTACGCCACTGGCTATGTGGGCGATAGCCTGAAGAAGAGGAGACTCTTGAGTCAAGTTTCAATACTTGAGAAATGGTCGCATGACGATCAGACTCAAAATAGAGATGTGATGACGTCAACTTGTTTTAATCAGAACAGTGGGAACATTACACAATTAGTCCCATATATGGATCGTCTGTTTCCGAGTGAATGGGTCACTGTTTATAGTAAACTCTGTGTGTCGGTAATACAGAGAAACAAAATAGCCGTGTGCTCCAATACCTACTGTTAACGTTTGGAGACCGAAATAGACTAGAAGTTTACCAAAGTGCTGGACTAGCGAGATTATGGTAGTGATCTTGTCATCTTGTTGAGTAGTAACAAGTTTGAGTTACATTATTGTCAAATGGTAGCTATGAGAGTAAATAGAGAAGTATAAATAGATCCGTGAGTAATTAATTGCTGGTGATTACTATGAGTTGTACTAATACCTGTGTCATTTCAACAGCGAAATAAGAATTAAATTTTGGTAAAACGAAAATAATAAAAGAATTATGTTTGCATAAGTAACAGGTGGTTATGGAACAACCACAATCTTCATCGATTTGACATATTTTCTATAAACGTGCTAATTGATGATTTTCAATTACCACAGTGGTCTTAAAAAACTTTTTCTTCTGTCACAAACAACTCTTGTATGGACCAGAGAGTTGCAAAGCCATATTCCAGGCGTACTTTTTACACATCTGCGGAATGGCGTAACTTAAATTTCGGTTCATAACAATGACAATAATTGGACGTTCATTTAGTTTAATTTGAATTCCTTCCGACATTGTTCAAGTTCTCCTGGAGCGGGTTCATCTGGGTGAAGCCCAAGACAATCAGGTCGTTACAAGTCTGTGGTAAGATGGTGGACATTTATTGAAGCCCAAGACAATCAGGTCGTTACAAGCCTGTGGTAAGATGGTGGACATTTATTGAAGCCCAAGACAATCAGGTCGTTACAAGTCTGTGGTAAGATGGTGGACATTTATTGAAGCCCAAGACAATCAGGTCGTTACAAGTCTGTGGTAAGATGGTGGACATTAAATTGAAGCCCAAGACAATCAGGTCGTTACAAGTCTGTGGTAAGATGGTGGACATTTAATGGTACCTGTGGTAAGATGGTGGACATTTACTTAAAGCCCAAGACAATCGGGTTGTTACAAGTCTATGGTAAGGTGGTTGACATTTACTTGAAGCCCCAGACAATAAGGTCTTTACAAGTACCGTAAGATGATGGACATTTAATGGTATCGCATGCAGTCTGAATCCTCATGTTGTATTGTAATATGTAACGATCACTTAGTTTATTATCATGCGTATTACGATGTTGATTATGGGGAACTTATAATTTATGATACGGTACAAATTCAAAATATAAACGAGCGTTACTATTTGTTTGCTTTATTTCGACATGTAATAGAAGTATATATGGGTCTATACTGTGTAATAATGGAAGACTAATTTCTTTTTTTTATTTTGTCCTAGTCATTCGCTCGCCTGTTCCATGTTTTGCCCGAAGTATACGATTCCTTATTTTTGTCTTTATTGTGTCATAGTTCTATCCTGTTTTTTCAATCCAGCTCCTTATTATAAAACAAATGTTCCAATGGGTTTTTGCCAGGTGGTTGAACTCCTGATTTTCACTCTTTAACCGAGACAAGTTCTTGAACATAGGTACCTTCCATTTTGAAAGAGCCACGCTACTATTAATACTCAGAAACACGTCTAATTTTTTTTCTAGTTACTATAAAAACTGTTTCTATTGAAACCATCGTTAATGGTGCTGTAAACAAAAAACACCCATGTAATAAAAGTGCTAAACTTTCTAAATAGCCCACGTTATTAGACAATACGTTATATATCTTGCAGCTTGGCATATCAATGGATTTTAGAAACTCTCCCCCTTCCTATTTTATAGAAATGACAAAATAAAAGCATTGGGGCTCTAGAGGAAACTCAGATGAGTTCAAGCATTTACAGTTTCCACTGGGGCCATGTCATAATCAGCCGTACTGAGTAAGAATTTTGAAGTATTTATTTTATGAAATAAAAACTTCTTTCGAACTGATGTAAGAGGCATGTGGCATACGCCTTATTTAAGCTATGCTTCATACCGCTGTGTGGCGTGTCTAACATTCTTACATGCTCAACACTTCTGAGGACAGAGATTTGGGTGTCTGAGTGCTAATGCACTAAGGAGCCTCCAGACATGATTTCCGCATCTCTGTCTAGAGGAGGACATCCCAGAGACAAAAGGTTTTGACAGACTCACCTAGACGCCGGCGTCGAGAGGAGAAAGTAAACTACAACAAATTAAGTTCTTTTCACAGATAGCTAGAGGACCTAGAGAATCAGGCAAATCCAATTAAAGGAGTCTGACGGTCAGGTTTCTCGTGTCCTGGAGATAAAGCGATGGCCGTCTGCCAGAACAAGATCTCTGATTTACGGGCGACTATGACCTGAACAGAAGTACGAGAACATCCCTCTTTATCTTTCCCTTATCTCTCTCTCTCTCACCCTCTTTCTATCTCTATCTCTTTCCTAATCTTCCTGCGCTTATTTTCTTTTGACTCCCTTGCTTTCCCTATTTTTTTTTTGTTCTTTTACTTTTGTGGCTGTGTCAGTCTCCCATTCTCTGGTTCAGCTCGTGACCTCATCACCCCCCCCCCCTCCCAACCCCCTCTTTCCTTCCATTCTTCAGTGCTTTATGAGGGGATCTCCGTCTCTACGCCGCTGTCACTTTTGCTCCTCTGTACACTTGTTTCTCTATCTGTCACTTTCTCTCTCTCTCTCTCTCTCTCTCTCTCTCTCTCTCTCTCACGCTCTCTGTCTGTTTCTCTCTCTCTCACTCTCTCTGTCTGTTTCTCTTTCTCTGTCTGTTTCTCTTTCTCTCTCTCTCTCTCTCTCTCTCTCTCTCTCTCTCTCTCTCTCTCTCTTTCTCTCTTTCTCTCTTTCTCTCTTTCTCTCTGTTTCTCTGTTTTTCCCGCTCTTTCGGTCCAACTATCTTTGTATACCATCCCAAGGTTCCATTATTAATGTTTTGCTTTACTCAGCCTGTCCCACTCAAATCAAATAAGTCAAGTTAACTAAAAAAAAAAATAAAAATAAAATCCCCTGAAGGAAAGTCGTCCGCTATGACGATAGTCCATTGTGGTGTGCTGACAGTTGGGTTGGAAAACGAAGAACGGACTGTAAAACACGGAATTGACAAGCCGGAGATGGACAAACTTAGTGATGTTTATTTACTTCCTTTTTTTTATTAATATATTGATATTAATATTTGTTGAAAGATTCATTGCATTTCATTTTCTATTTCAGTGTATGTATGGCTCTAACTCGCTCTATACCTGCCTGTCTGTTTATCTGTGTGTTTATCTCCTCTCTTCTCTTTCTTTCCCTCTCTCTATCTGACTCTCTCTCCCTCCCTCTCAGCGTTCCTCCATTACACTGTCTTTGTCTTCCTCAATTTGTCTCTCTCTCTCTCTCTCTCTCTCTCTCTCTCTCTCTCTCTCTCTCTCTCTCTCTCTCTCTCTCTCTCTCTCTCTCTCTCTCTCTCTCCCCCCCCTACCTTTTCATACTAAGTCTGTTGTCAGGAAATATATTTCAAAAATTGTTCATAACATAAAAATACAGTTTCTATTATGATTACAAAAACTTAAACTTGTTAAAAAACAGGTTCTTGCACGAGAGCCAAATTGCAAACTACATGCTTAGTTGTTTTTAAAATTTCGTATCAATATGAACGAGACTTTAATCCTACGATAACATTTAGGATGATTTTTATAGCACATCTGTATTTGTTGCATTCAACCTTACTTTAATTCCTCAATAAAGTTCAATATTAGAGGGATTTTTCTTAGTGTATTTGTGCGTCGTAGTCATGGCTATAACTTATAATCCTACCTTATTTCATCTTATAAAACCTGATCATATTTTTGCCCTAGATATATGCCAGCCCCGTTTTTTCCATTTTTTTTTATTAAAGTAAACTGTACTGATGAAGGTCTGTATTTTCAGCGACCTACCATTTTTTCCTCAGATCTTCTTACCTTTTTTTCTGGATTTACTTTACCTTACAGATTTTATAGGGACGCTTAAAGTCATAACTATTTCTTTACTTCTTTGCGCATTTGTTTAAAAATTTCATAATCTATACAGCAGGCTAAACGCTACTGATCTCAGTCTCAGCTATAAGCCTACGTAGAAAAAACGTTATCTTACAGAACAGTTGCCGCAAGGTTTCTGATAGAATCACCAACGATGTACTAGTAAAGTTTACTATACGGATGCCATCGGCGGAAAAAATCACGTGACTATTGTTGACACCAAGCCCGCATGCAGTTTCACATCGACGACGCTTTCAAAGCGAAGAATATTGAGATACCCTTGACAAAACAGATTTTAAAGGGCAAGATCTAGATTCTTTGGGGGGGTCTAAAAGAATTTCAATGGAGAATTGCAAAAAGGCTCCCACCATTTCAAACTGTTAAAATTGATACCGTAGGCAAGAAAACTGGTTTCGGTACTAAAAAGACATGTTTTAGATGAAGGTGCTAGAAGAGAAAAGAACACTTAATTCCGACCAGTGTGCTGTAAGTCTTCACAGACTAAACCAAGATTCCATGGAATTGTCTCTGAAGCATCTTGGTATCCAGTACGATAATGCACGTCCCTATACAATTGCTAGCTTTAAAGGACTCGTGGAGTTGTCCTCCCCCTCCCTCCCCTCTTACACCCACACCCACACTTACAAAGCAGATCTTGCCCTTTCTGACTATTATTTTTCCATTTTTCTTGGATTTCACCACAAGTTTTCTCTAGCATTGTACCAATGTCTAGTATAGGAGGACATCACTGGCTCCCAGCTAAACAGAATAAAATTAAATAATTTTTTTTTCAAATTTTTTAGGACTTTTTTAAAAAGTACTATTTGATTGTTGTTTTTTCAGCGTTGCACTTTTGACAAAATTAATCTTTAGAGGAATAGCTACACTGATTCCGGGCTCCTAACTGAAGCTGCCATCTCTGCAGGATTGTGTTACTGAAGATTATTTCATAGAGATCTATGGTTTCTTTACCAACTGAAATATTTTTTTAACTGCAGTTTGATCGAAAGTTCAAGTAGCTAAAACAGCTCTAGCAACAGAACTCCGGAGTAATCCGTACTCCATATAGCTTGCCTTTAACAAACTCTGCGTGTTTTATAGAAATGAGCAGAAAATGTTGCTGCTCGGACATGATTTAAGATAAAGAGGGTATACGTCTGGACCGAGGCATTACAGGGATTGAGAGTTGCTGCTTGGACATGATTTAAGATAAAGAGGGTATATGCCTGGACCGAGGCATAACGGGGATTGAGAGTTGCTGCTTGGACATGATTTAAGATAAAGAGCGTATATGTCTGGACCGAGGCATTACAGGGATTGAGAGTTTCTAAACTATTGTTAGAAAATTGGCCGAGTTCTTTCAGTGAAAGTCTTATCAAACATTGAGAGTTTCTAAACTATTGTTAGAAAATTGGCCGAGTTGTTTCAGTGAAAGTCTTATCAAAGATTGAGAGTTTCTAAACTTTTGTTAGAAAATTGGCCGAGTTGTTTCAGTGAAAGTCTTATCAAAGAT
Source organism: Elysia crispata (assembly GCA_033675545.1). Classification (NCBI taxonomy): domain Eukaryota; kingdom Metazoa; phylum Mollusca; class Gastropoda; family Plakobranchidae; genus Elysia; species Elysia crispata. The sequence goes on along the minus strand of JAWDGP010007856.1, from coordinate 316,645 downwards.
TGAGAGTTTCCAAACTATTGTTAGAAAATTGGCCGAGTTGTTTCAGTGAAAGTCTTATCAAAGATTGAGAGTTTCTAAACTATTGTTAGAAAATTGGCCGAGTTCTTTCAGTAAAAGTCTTATTAATATCTTATCATGCATGACATGATACAAATACCCCGGACTCGATGCTCTACAAGACGGATATACTTACTGTTTGATATATTCACAACTATAGACCGTTTCTAGTAGTTAAGGCAAACCTTGAGGAAACAACAGAGACCTGGAAGGACGAGACGAAAATCTTTATTATCAAACACGCAGGATTTGGACTCACAACTGTAAATCCCGACAGAATCCAGTCCTCAATTCCTGGCCACCAACACTATGATAGAAAAACTTCAATGTTAAACTGTTGACTAAACCAAGTAGACAATGTTCAAGGAAATGTCGAATTTGATGCGGTGTACAGCAACTGTTGTTGGTCATCTGTGGCTGAGGTCTAGATGAGGTTCAGGGAGGCTAATGGTCAAAATCAAGAATCTAAAGTCGACTGATGCCTCAAGCAAATAAGGATGGTTCTCTATCGCCCCTTGCGATTGTCCAGGAGAAATTATTTTTATGGAGGGTTGAACAGGGCTAAGATACGTGCAAGCAGAATAATAGAACAGACAGTATTGGAGGTATGGGGTTCACAAGTAGAGAGAGAAAGATAGGTAACAAGTTAAACAAATGAACATTTGGATAGATCGAGAGAAATAGAATTTGATAAACAGACAGAAATAAAATAATGGTATAGTGGGGAGGGTATGGATGAAAGGCCAGAATAATGATAAAGTACTGGTAACATGAGCGAAAGTCACAGGGTTTATATATCAATTGGGCGAAAGATCAAGATAAAGAACTAAATGGTCTATAAAAAGTCAAGAATTAATGGGGGTGCGAAATTTAGAAACAATATGAGATCGCAAGGAATACTTAGATGTGAAGTTAATATAGGATGAAACTACTTTTTTAATGACAATATAGATTTGCTGGGTATTAAAAAGCGACGAAATAAATAAGTTTTGTTAAGGCAGCCGTTAGGAGCTAACTTTCGGCGAGTTTACTGTTACTGCTTTCAACGAGACAACACCAATCTTACCATCTTAATATCATTGGAGATACAGGACAACTTGTAGTATAAAATATAAGGGAATGAAACCATGAGACTGGCCAGATCAGGAAATATTTCAGGAAAGATGCTGCAAAAACTGTTGTGAGTGCTTTGGTTTTCTCTCGACAAAACATAATATGCATTTTTGTCTTACGGCATCGCACCCCCCCCCCCCCCACCCCCCACACCCATACCCACTTTCCCAGTTTTTTTTTTCCTATTCTTTAACATTAGAAAGCGCGAAGATCGTCCAAAAGTATTATTATTATTATTATTATTATTATTATTATTATTATTATTATTATTATTATTATTATTATTATTATTATTATTATTATTATTATTATTATTATTATTATTATTATTATTATTATTATTATTATTATTATTATTTTTATTATTATTATTATTATTATTATTATTATTATTATTATTATTATTATTATTATTATTATTATTATCATTATTATTATTACTATTATTATTATTATTATCATTATTATTACTATTATTATTATTATTATTATAAAGAAGAGTTTTGAAACCAATCCCTCCTGGATTGCTACAAATTCTTTCGAATAATAAACTGATTCAATAACTCTCGAAAACATATGAGCCGAAGCGAAATGTTTCCTCGCAATATTACGCTAATTCGAAATAGGTTTTCATTCACAGAAATCCCGTTGATTTTTTTAGTTGGTGTATGTGTGTGTGTGTGGGGGGGGGAGGGTGGTATTTTGCCATGGGCATTACCTTCGGGAGTACACAGCAAAACAGCAAAAGAGCGAAACAGCAAAAACCATTTTCGTGATGAAAGGGCGGCGTGGATGGCTTTCAGAGATGATCTGAGATCTCACCTCTCTGACCAGAAAATCTCCAGGGCTCTCCAAACAACGCTATTATTCTAAATTGGTTTAAAAAATAGTAAAAAAAAAAATATTTCGGTCACAGCCATGTTTGATCTTTTTTTGGTTCCCTATTGAGTACTAGAACTGAGAGGTGCAAAACAAGCGTGTCATTATGAAACGTTTTTGGGGTGAACTATTTGCATGTAGGTCTTTAAAACGATGCTGAACAAGCAAATAAACAAACGCGTTCAAATATTGTAATATTAAGGATCATTTACTACAGAGAAGGAAAAAAACAGTATACCCTAAAAGACTTCGTCAACTAGAGTAAGAAGAGTATGAAAAAGTGGAGTTCTTTTTCCCTGTTCTATTTTTTTTAAATTCAAATGTGTTTTTTTTTTCGGGAAAAATATTTCACAACTATTATGATTTTGTTTTCCTGGCAAACTTTGAGAATAGTACCCATACAGTTTTGGTTGTTTCACAGCGTATGAGTTTCAGAAAACTTACAGAAATGTTTTCACCGAAAGGCTGTAGAATACCACCCTGTTAAATGTTGTTAGTTTCTACTAATGTTAGTCAATCATAAAACAGGCTCACAGTCCGACAAACAGACAGTCAGACACACAGGTACATACAGAAAAAAAGTGAGACAGAGGCAAAAATATGAAGAGAAGTTGAGCGAAAAATTATTTAGAGAAGATTTAAAAGTTCAAATATCAGGCCGTTAAACTGAGCAGAAGAAAGAGAGAGAGAGAGAGAGAGAGAGAGAGAGAGAGAGAGAGAGAGAGAGAGAGAGAGAAAGAGAGAGAGAGATAGGAAAAGAGAGGCATAGATGAAGATAACCCCAAGAAAAAAGCAGAAAGAGAAAGAATGGTAAAAGGAGCAGAAAAGGCTATAAACAACGTACAAGGGGAGAGATATATATATTAAGAGAGACAGAGAAAAGTACAGCACAGAGAAAAAGAAATAGAGATATCGCAAGTAAAAGAAAGAATCATAAAACCAGACGCACGCATCATATATTTAACACCGACAAAGACAGTGGAAAAACTTGAAAGATATATGAATGAATAACAGACAAGAAAGGGTGATATAGGAGTTCATGGGACATTTTATACCTGCAAAATCTGGACATGGCCTAATGGCATGTGATTTTGACATTAATTTTCATGCCACGGCAAACTTTCCAAGTGTATGCAGGCCCATGGAATTCAAAATCTAAAAGAAAACCAACTAACAGATCTTCATGTCAGTTTTTTTTTGACCCAAGACACACAAGGCTTTTATTTCTTTTGTTGAGCATTGATTAGATTCGATACGTTGTTTTTATTTTTCTGTGTTAGAATGGGCAACGCGATTTCAGAGAGATTTATGCAAAATCGTTGTTGCAAGCTAGCTGTGTCTTCAATTTTTACTGGTTCATGATTCTATAGCGCTCTAAAAGGGGGAAACTTGTCGCTAATTTCAGAGCTCATAGGTTGATAAAGTCATGTCAACAGAAGACAATAAAACTCGCACGTTCTGTCTCACACATTCTCTTTAGTGCTTGTATGTGACACATTGACACAATCTTTGTTGGTTCCTCTCTATTTTCTGGCTTTCTTCTTTCCGTCTCTAGGTGTGCATCTGCTGCTCTCTGTGTCCCTTCTACTTTTTTCTTTTTCTCGTTCACTCTCTTTATAATTCCCTTCATTTGTCTATATCCCCTCTTTATTTATGCATCTTCCTGTCGATCTATCTACCTTTATGTTATCTTTTTTTATTTATATAAAATTATGTCTCTCTCTCTCTCTCTCTCTCTCTCTCTCTCTCTCTCTCTCTCTCTCTCTCTCTCTCTCTCTCTCTCTCTCTCTCTCTCTCTCTCTATATATATATATATATATATATATATATATATTTATGTATTTTAAGATAGATATATAGAGATTTATAGATGTAGATGTGTGTGATCCTTAAATCTTTAATTCATATTTTCATAATATAGTATTTTATACTGAGGATAGAGAGTTTTTAAAAAGATATTTTATTTAATACAAAATTGCCCTATGCGTTTCCAAAATTTTCCTCACAGGATCATTACCAACTATGATGATTTTATAAATTATAAATAGAGCAGCGTTTTAGAAATTTTTGTGTTACCCACGCCTCTGAGAAGATTGAGTACTGCCTACAGATAAATTGTTGTTTTACATATTTATGAGGTAAGATTTGCAAAGACTTTTGTCCAAATATTCAATTTTTCACCTGACAGAGCTAGGATTGAAACCTGGAATAGAGTGATACAAAAGCCAAACATATCTTTCACTTCAAAAACGCTAAAGCAAACCTGAGAATTGTAAAACCAGCCAGGACACAAAGCTGCGATGATTTTCACCTTCCTCGCGATCCACGGGTTTCCAGCCCCTCTCTCTCCCGAATGCCTCATGACAAACACGACTTCCAGCATTATTCTTCTACCTTTTTTTTTAATCTCTCCTGATGTAAAAGTTACCGTGAAGATTGCAGTGACATTGATCGCGTCTTGATCTGTGGTTAAGTAGAGGTTTCAGTGGCATTGCTATATGCCTCTAAGGCATTGCCTCTTTATGTTAAAAAAAACAAAACAGGTTACTGTGACATTGGTCTTAAACATTGCCTTGGGTGTGCACTGGTAGTTCCCCTTGGGTGTGCACTGGTAGTTCCCCTTGGGTGTGCACTGGTAGTTCCCCTTGGGTGTGCACTGGTAGTTCCCCTTGGGTGTGCACTGGTAGTTCCCCTTGGGTGTGCACTGGTAATTCCCCTTGGGTGTGCACTGGTAGTTCCCCTTGGGTGTGCACTGGTAGTTCCCCTTGGGTGTGCACTGGTAATTCCCCTTGGGTGTGCACTGATAGTTCCCCTTGGGTGTGCACTGGTAGTTCCCGTTGGGTGTGCACTGGTAGTTCCCCTTGGGTGTGCACTGGTAGTTCCCCTTGGGTGTGCACTGGTAGTTCCCCTTGGGTGTGCACTGGTAGTTCCCGTTGGGTGTGCACTGGTAGTTCCCGTTGGGTGTGCACTGGTAGTTCCCGTTGGGTGTGCACTGGTAGTTCCCCTTGGGTGTGCACTGGTAGTTCCCCTTTGTGTACTGAGGAGTTGGAAATAGCTTGATGGAATTGGCTTGAGAACAAAATATTCCACATGGAAGGGACTTTTTTGATTAATCAAGAAAAAATAAAACTACAGAGAACTACTAATTCAAAAAAATAAAGTAAAAACGTCTGACATAAGAACTGGTATGAGAATTACTAAGTCCTTTGAAAATTCTATGTAAAATTATTATTAAAATCGACAAAAGCATACACAGCTTGGCTTTTAAATAAAATTAAACTTTCCCGTGCCAACATTTTTGCTTCAGTTTTAGTATAAACATGACGATCCTTGCTTTTAAAAAAAATATAGGCAATGGAAAATCGGACAAAATGTATGATGAAATGGGCTTGTAAAGCCATTTATGCATTACTTAAGAAAGAGATGTTCGCTAATTTATAAATCTATTCAACTCAAGGGAAAAAAAAAAGAGAAAACAATTATTATAAGAGTGCAAAAAGCCAGTTGAAAGCAATGATTTTGTTGTCACTCTCTTCGTGTCTTTAGTTTAATATTCCAGCTCTATTTGGTGGTCAAATCTCTTTTTTGCTTGCCTACATGGGAAATGTCTACAAGTGTTTCCCCGATTTTGCTTTTATTTTATCTTGTTGCTATAGCGAGCAATCTCTACGGAGCATTCCTAAACCTATCTATCTTTTAAAAAGAGGCTCAGTTCACCATGGAAGCATGTCTCGCTCTATCATATCCGTTGCCCTCTGATGTCTCGCCCTATCATATCTGTTGCCCTCTGATGTCTCGCCCTATCATATCTGTTGCCCTCTGATGTCTCGCCCTATCATATCTGTTGCCCTCTGATGTCTGGCCCTATCATATCTGTTGCCCTCTGATGTCTCGCCCTATCATATTTGTTGCCCTCTGATGTCTGGCCCTATCATATCTGTTGCCCTCTGATGTCTCGCCCTATCATATCCGTTGCCCTCTGATGTCTCGCCCTATCATATCCGTTGCCCTCTGATGTCTCGCCCTATCATATCCGTTGCCCTCTGATGTCTCGCCCTATCATATCCGTTGCCCTCTGATGTCTCGCCCTATCATATCCGTTGCCCTCTGATGTCTCGCCCTATCATATCCGTTGCCCTCTGATGTCTCGCCCTATCATATCCGTTGCCCTCTGATGTCTCGCCCTATCATATCCGTTGCCCTCTGATGTCTCGCCCTATCATATCCGTTGCTCTCTGATGTCTCGCCCTATCATATTTGTTGCCCTCTGATGTCTCGCCCTATCATTTCTGTTGCCCTCTGATGTCTCGCCCTATCATATCTGTTGCCCTCTAACCGTACTCTTTAGTTTTCCGACCCACTGCTATTTTCGACCAAACTTTGTTGGTACTTCTTCATCTATCCTCTCCTGGCGTAGTTTCCACATCAATTGTTCCACTTTTTTGTCTCATCCGATACATAAGAAATCATTTTCTTAAAATTCTTTGTCCTTTCTTATGGTTTCAGTTTCTGTTTTTTCCTTCTATCTCTGTTCTCAATGACTGTAGTTCATATTTTCCTGAATTTCGTCGTTTTCATGCCCTTTTTCATTTTAACTCCTAATAATTGGTTTTCAGAACTGCAGATGCCTGACGTATCACAAAGAATGATTCATATTTTATGCCGGGTTATGCATTGGAACATACTTTGATGGCATTAGTCTAGGAAAAAGCAAATACCACGCAGAAATTAAAGGTCATTTTCAATTAAAACAAAACAAAAGAAAATTAACAGGAACAAAACATCAACAAAATCGCTCCAAGAAGTGTAAAAATAGATTTCTGTTTAACAGTAACAAGTTTAATTATTTAAAGTTGTTTCTTCAAAACAATGCGAATTGCCCCTTGTAAAAGTTTTGTGTTCAGTTTTAGCATAAAAAAGTGTAGCCTTGTCTTATTGGGAAAAAAATTGGAAGCAAGGAAATGTGTAAAATAAATGGAAATAATTAATCGATTTAACCGGGGAAACAAAAAAGAACGTGCATGTGCTTATTAGCCGCTCTACAATTATTCCAGTATTGCTGTGTCCATCTTGCTTTCTGTGGCGATCTGTGGCGAGGTTCCAATTACGGTGTCAAATCGTTTTTTCCTTCCTGTCTGGACGTAAGAAAATCTAGAAGTGTTCCGGTTTACTTGTTCCGAGTTTATCTTGTCGTCAAGTTTTTTGCTTCTTCTCTACTTCGGCTTCTATAGAACATTCTCAAACTATCTGTACTTTGTACCCGTACAAATTTCTCCTGAAAAACAATGTCCTCTGAATGAATTCTTCAAAACATTTATTTTGAAAAGCTGATGATACCCTCGACCATATTATTAAAAAGTTTTGTGTTGTTCCTAAGCGTTACCTTTTTTCCACTGTCCACTGGTTTTTAGATTCTCTGAATCCCATAATTATCTCCTGATCGAATGACATCTAGCGCCATTTTTCGAATTTACTTTTAGAGATTGTTTCTTTTCATCTCGACGCCGTCTTCAATCTTCCCCATTCTCTCAAGGCTTCAGTCGTCTTTTCAGGCTTTCCATTTTCCTCGAAATCATCTCTTATATTATCATATCCGGCTACTTGCAAGCTTACTTTTCTTTTTTCCTCCTTCTCATGCTGTTTCTCCATTCCCTCCAATGTTTCTTCACATTCTGTACTATCTTTCATATATTCTTATACTTTAATGTGTTGTTCAAATTTCTTTTTTTTTTTTATTTTCTTTTTTCCTGATGTTTCCTTCTACATTTGTTATCTTTTTTTTTCTTCCCATGGTTACCAGATTTTGTTGCATTTAAAAAAAAATATTTTTTTTTATTCTACCCCTCTATGATTGGTTTCATTTCTACACTTTGGTTCTTGTAGGTAATTAAAATCCTCTTTCTTTCCTGCGGTTTTCTCTTTTCATTGTCATTGTTTTCTCCTCCTGTCCTGCTGTTTCCTTCCCAACTTTTCCTGTGTTCGAGTCTATTTTCCATCTTGTTCCCTGTAATGTAGTTTCCATGTCCAGAGATACGGCTTTCATAACGCAGAACGAAATGAAAGAGTTCATTTTATATTGGATTGGAAGTTACTTTGATTGAAAGTTAAAAAATTCGCTTACGTCAAATATGACAATCAATAAAATCGTTTAAAAATGCATACAACTTTTTTGTTTGCTTTCATAACATCGATTGGTATATTTACAGTTGCTTTTTTTAAAACGCTCAAGTATTGGTAATTAAAATTAATGTAATTGTTGCTTCAGCCTTCGAACAATTTTTTGCAGCCTTGCCTTGAAAAAGAGATGAACACATTGGAAAGAATTCATTGAAGAAATAGTGCTTTAATGTAGTAAGACACTTCCTCGCCTCTCTCACAAATAGTTTTAATTCTCGGCCTCAAACATAAAAGAGGATTATCTACGTGCCTCTCTTGGTTAATTAAATCTAACGTTCTTACCTCACTGAAAGGTCTGTAGCGATGTTCTAACTAGTTTGACAATATCAAGTTTGCATGAACTTGAAACAAATCTAGGTGTGTTGAAAAAATTTGGTTCAATTTGAATTTGCTTTATCAATCAAGCCTTTTTTTTTCTTTTTTTTTTTTATCCCCAACGGACATTTTGAAACGTGTTTGACATCTGACGAGCTGACGTTCATCCACATCATTCTCTCATGATTTGATTTCCTCCATAACCAGCCCCTGGAAAAAAAATCTATCTAAAAATGTGTGTACATGAATGCTACCTTTTACCACAGTATTAAAAAATACATGCTGTTATTCAGTGGTTTTCAAATCCTCTTAATTGACCGCCTCTTTGATGCATAATTTTATGGCCATTTTCGGCTTTCTTTTGATCTATAAATTTTATGTCAAAGCTCCTTCGATCTTTACCTTCTTTCGCTTCCAGCCTCTTTTCATCCAGTGTCAGTTTTTCTAGGATCATCTCTTGCCCTATCATATCCAAAGTTGTTTCGATTTTCAATGTGATTGTCTTCGGTGCACTCCCCTTTCCTTTAAATGCTCCTATACATCCACACTTTTCCACCTTTCTTTCTAACAAAGGCGTCAGATTGTTCAGTTGATGGGGCGTCAAGCCGACAGAAATGAGGTTTGACACCAAACCCTGTCCTGAAATATCTATTGGTGAAGTTCCAGATGTAGAGGCTACAGTGCTAGTGATATTGCAACAATTATCTCTCCATTGAAGCAGCAATAAGTGATGTAGGCACCAGGTGTGAATTTAAAGACTCGAGATCGTGTATGGCCCAAAAACGCTCACGATCCAAACCCTTTGCTTCAGGTTTTGGCTGCTTAATGTGGCTTTCACTCGATTTCCTCCTCTGCCCTCCTTCTCTCTCTCTCTCTCTCTCTCTCTCTCTCTCTCTCTCTCTCTCTCTCTCTCTCTCTCTCTCTCTCTCTCTCTCTCTCTCGCTCTCGCTCTCTCTCTTTCTCTCAATAACTCTCTCTTTTCCTCACTCAAACACCAATCATCTTTCTATTCCGTTTCATTTTTCTCCTATTTGTAGTTTTAATGCAGTCTTCTACTTCCCAACTACGCTACATTGTTCAGTTATGCTTTTCCGATTACCATCTACGCTTAGTTTTCCTTTTTTCGTCTAGTCCGTTTATACTGTTTTACTTTCCTTCTATATCATGTTTTTCATGTATACTGTTACACTTTTCTTCCATTCTGTGGGTTACATGTATACTGTTACACTTTTCTTCCATTCTGTGGGTTACATGTATACTGTTTCACTTTTCTTCCATTCTGTGGGTTACATGTATACTGTTACACTATTCCTCTAACGTTATGCCGTGATGTTCATACATACTTGTTCACTAATTTTCTATTCCGAGTGGTTTTCATGTATACTTTTTCATTTTTATTCTAAACCATAAGTTCCCTGAGTTCTTTTCCAATTTTTTCCATCCCGTGGTTTCCCTGTATGATGTTTCACTTTCCTTCTATCCCGTGGTTTTCATGTTTACTTTTTTATTTTACTTCTATCCCTTCTTTTACATGTATACTGTTCCGCTTTCCATCCATCCCTTCGTTTTTTTTTTATGTATATTGTTTTACTTTCCTTCTATCTTGTGGTTTTCATACATGCTGTTTTACTCTCTTTCTATTCCGCAGTTTCTAAGTATGCTGTCCCAGTTTCCTTGTATCCCATGGTTTACATTTTACTGTTTCTATTTTCCTGTTATATTGCTTCACTTTCCTACTATCTCGTAAATTCCATGTATACTTTTTTAACCACGCTTTTGGTGACTTCTTGACCTCTTCCCTTTTTTTCTTTTCAATTCAGTGACTTGCATCCCTCTATCTGTTTTTTTCCTATCCGACGACTTTCATACCTTTCCTTCATATTCTGTTTTATCCAAAGGCTTCCGTCCACATTTCTCTCTAATGTCTCCTATCTGCAATATAAACCAAACTATCTTTCAGATTTGACACAGGTCTGCATTGTTAAACAAAAATAGAAGTGTAGCTTACATTACAACCATCAATGTCAGAACAACCTTAGAGGAAAGTACTTTTGAGTAAAACTGGCCTGATTCCTGTTCTGTTCATCAGATCAACACATCTATTTTTAATGCTGAATTGAGAGTGCGCACTTCGGTGTAAATAAATTATAGATTCTCGAGCAGAGGGTGCGAAAATTGCATTGCTTATTCATTTTCGTGAGTGCAGAAAGTTTGAGAACAAAATTGCAAATTGATTAACTCTTATACGTAACAAAGGGCGTCATCATTTCAAGTCTCTTGTTATTGTCTGAAGTCTACGACCATGTGAGCGCTCACAGCAAAGATGACTCAGACATCTCTTAATCAAATGGGAAGAAAAACTGGGATTCTAATGCCTAGTAAAATGCATGAGATCTCTTAAACCGAAAAGAAAGTCCACTTAATCGAGTCACAAAACTAAATTATTAACAGAAATCTGTAACGAGCACACTCTGTCTTAGCCGTATCTATAATTATGACGAACTTCTCAGTAGAGAAAAGCTTCTCAGTAGGGCGGCCTGTACTTGGTTTGAATAACCTTCACATTCAACTGTCCAGAACCATAAGCGCCCAAAGAATAGATTCAGCAATAGGTTGGTTGCGTGAAAATGTTCCCATAAAGTTTCCGCATTAAAGGTTTAAAGTTAATGAAATAATCTGAGTTTTTCTTAAAGATGTGGAGCAACATGAAGCCAACATTTAATTTTTTTTTTTACACTGGGTCTAGAGGGGGCCTACAGCTTGCTTTGCTTCAAACATGTTTTTTATGTATGGGTATTGCATTTTTTTTGCTTTGTTCACGGATACCTTTCTCATTATAGGGAGACGCATAGCAGAGATTTTCTGTGCATAATTATGTCATTTCTGTAGAAAGCGCTCTACATAAGATGGTTTTGATAATTTCATTCACGCTTACGTTGCTTGCTATGTGAGCCAGATACTGGATAAGAGGAGACTCCTTTTTCATATTTTCAATTCATGAGGAATGGGCAACCATTTAACTAACCCAATTAAACATGGGTTCACGTCTATTTGTTTTGATCAAAGTCAACTATTAGAGCCCACCTGTGGTCGGGATCTATACGAGTTTCGGGGAGGAGGCGTAAGGAGTGCTGGTCAAGATGACGAATCTCAGCCTGGACCGATGCTTCAAGCAAAGAATGATGTTTCTGCCGCCTCTTGTGATTGTGCAGGAAAAGTCATGTTTGTGACTGGTTGAACAGGGTTAAGATATGTCCAAGCAAATTAATAGACGAGACAGTTTTAGAGATTCGGGAGGTGGGGGGTTGGGTCACACGAAGAGAGAGGGAGAGAGGTAGGAAGTTAAACAAATTGATTTATAGATAAATAGGGATAGTTAGATGTGCACAGGAGACAGGAATAAAATCAATGGTATAATGGGGAGGATATGGGTGACAGACCAGGAAATGATTCATTAATGTTGAAATAAGCGAAAGCTATCGGATTTATTTATGGATTGGGCGAAACTGAAAGATCTAAATAAACAAGAAGATGGTAGAATTAATGGGGGTGAGAGTTTTTGGAACAAAATGAAATCGCTTTGAATACTTAGATGTGAAGTTAATGGAGGAAGCAGCTAACTACTTTTCTAAAAAAAAAAAAACAATTTAAATTTGCTGGGAATTTAAAAGCAACAAAATAAGTAGTCTGCTAAAAGCAGCCGTATGGGGATATTCAGCAGCTAGCAAAATGAGAACGTCATTGATAATTAATATTTTAATATAATTATTTGTGGCTCTTATAGAAAATCGTGCAAGTCAGATCTAAAGATCTAAAATATCTTCAATCTACAGTTCATCGAATAGATTTCTTAGTCAATGAGAAGCAACACTGCATTAAAAACATCAAAATGAATTGAAACTTAACAACTGCAAATCTGAAATCTTGGTCTGCATTTGATGAATGATACTGACTTTTACTTCAGTTGGCGGTTACAAACTAACTTTAGGCGAGTTTATTGTGACTGTTAGCAACGAAGCAACACTTGTCCTGATTAATCTAACCTGCTTAATGCCATTGGAGACACACGTCAACTGATAGTGTGAAATATTGAGGAAAGAAAACATAAGACTGGCCACATCAAAATCTTGTGAGTACTTTCGTTTAATCTCGACAAAACATACATTTTTTCCTTACGGCTTTTTTCCGTCCTTTTTTAATCTTGTGAAGCGTGAAGACCCTTAAAGAGGATTATTATCGTTATTATTATTATTATTATTATTATTATTATTATTATTATTATTATTATTATTATTATTATTATTATTATTATTATTATTATTATTATTATTATTATTATTATTATTATTATTATTATTGTTGTTGTTGTTGTTGTTGTTGTTGTTGTTGTTGTTGTTGTTGTTGTTGTTGTTGTTGTTATTATTATTATTATTATTATTATTATTATTATTATTATTATTATTATTATTATTATTATAATTATTATTATTATTATTATTATATTATTATTATTATTATTATTATTATTATTATTATTATTATTATTATTATTATTATTATTATTATTATCTAAAAGAGTTTCGAAAACACTCCTTCCTCGATTGTACAATTTTTTTCGAATAACAATGTGAGCAGTAGTTCAATAACTCTCGGAAACATTAGAGCAAAAAGTGATCGGAACATATCGTTAAATCATTATCCAAAAACGTTCTATTCACGAAAATCCCTTTGATTTTGTTGTTCTTCTTGTGTGTGTGTTGAGGGGTAAAAGTGGGGGGGGGGGGTTAGAAGTTAGTTTTGTGAGTTTAGGGAGTACAGAACCAAACAGCGAATACCATTTTTGTGATGAAAGGGAGGCGTGGGTGACTAACAGCGATGATCTGAAACTAACCTCTGTGGTCAGGAAACCTTCAGGGCTCGCCAAACACTATTACTTTAAATTGGTTTAAAAAACATAGCTTGATAAACAAATATTTTTGGTCGCGGCCAAGTTTGATTTTTTTTTTTTGGGGGGGGGAGGGGGGGGGGTGTGTTCCCTCTTAATCCCGAGAAATGAGAGGCCCCAGACTTAAATGCCATTATGGAACGTTTTGGGAGGGAAACTATTTGCATTTACGTTGTTAAAAAGATGCTAAACAAGCATCTAGCAAAAGAGTTTGCATATTGTAATATTAAAAATTATTTGCTATGGAGAAGGAATGAAAAGTATTAGCTAAAAGTCTTGGTCCTAGAGTAAGAAGAGATTTAAACAGTGTGTTCTCAGTTTCTGTCCTATTCTTCTAATTCAAATATGTTTTCAGTAAAATCAATCGAACACTTAAAGTTTTTTATTTCGTGGCAAACTTTGAGAATAATGCCGTTACAGTTCTCGTTGTTTCACAGCGTATGAGTTTCAGAAAACTTACAGAAATGTTTTCACCGAAAGACAATGCAACACAAACTTATTAAATGTTGTTAGTTTCTTCTAATCTTGGTCAACCATAAAACTTTGTCAGCTGTATATGTCTTCATTACTTTTGTTCAAGAGCTTTGGTTTATTAAATGACATATAATTTAGCCATCGAAGTCATTCGTGTCCTCATTAGAAAATATAAGAGTACTCTGGGTGGCCTTGGCTAATGATGTTACGAAGAGTGATTTGTCCAACAAATAGATAAAGGTTTAAAGATTGTATCATATGCAAAAGAAGAGGAATGAAAAAAATAAAAGAGAGAGATAGACAGAAAGAGAGAGAGAGATAGGCAGAGAGAGACAGACAGACAGACATACAGACAGACATACAGACAGACAGATAGACAGACAGAGATAGACAGTCAAACACGCATACAGAAAAAGAGCAGACAAAAATAGTGAGATAGAAGCAAAGGTATGAAAACATGAAGCAAAATTAGAGGGAAAGTTTGAAAGTTAAAATATTAAAGAGTTAAACTGAGCAGATGAAAGAGGGATAGACAAGTATAGAGAGGCATAAGTGAAGGCAGTCCGAAGAAACAGAAAGAGAAAAAAATGAGAATCGACTTGTAAAGAGACCATAAATAACTTACAAGCGGGAAGAGATATATTAAAAGAAAGATAGAAAAAGACAGACAGAAAAAAAGAGAGAGATAGAGAAAGAGATAGCAAGCCAGTAAAAGAAAAAATAAGATACGCAGAAACAAAAAAAACATGCACGCATGATACTTAGTGACACCGACAAAGACAGAGGAAAAACGGAAAAAATATAGGAATAAATTACGAAAAAGAAAGGCTGAGAAAGGAGTTCATGGGACATTTTATACCTTCACAATCTGGACATGGCCTAAAGGCATGTAATCATGGCATTAATTTTGTTGCCACGGCAAACTTTTCAAGTGTATGCAAGCTCATGAAATTCAAAATATAAAAAAAAATACCAATAGATCTTCATAAATTCATGTCAGACTTTCTTTGACCCAAGACACCCTAGGCTTCTTCTTTCTTTTGTTGAGCATTGATTAGATTTGATGCGGTTTTTTTTTCCTGTACTAGAATAGGCAATGCGATTTCAGAAAGATTTATGCAAAATCGCTGTTGTATTTTCAGTTTTTACTGGTTCTTCATGCTATAGCGTTCTAGATGGGGAAACTTGAATCGTTCTAACGTGTTGTCGCTAATTCCAGAGCTCATAGGTTGATAAAATCATGTCAACAGAAGACAATAAAACTCGCACGTGCTGTCTCACATTTTCTCCTCAGTGTTCGTGTGGGACGCCCTGACTCAATCTCTGTTGGTTCCTCTCTATTAATTTTTCTGGTTTTCTTCATTTCGCCTCTACATGTTTTTCTGCTACTCTGTGTTTCTTCTACTTTCTCTTTCTTGTTCACTCGCTTTATCTCTCTGTTCATCTGTCTATCTCTCCAACTTTATGTACGTATCTTTCTACTAACCTTCGTATATATTATCTTTCTTTCATTCTATCTATCTGTAATGTCTATCTCTTTTTTTATCTATCTATGTATATGTCTATTTCTGTCTTACTGTCTCTAAGTGCCTTTTAACTGAACACCCTAACCTGTCCATCTCCGTGCTCCTGTCAAAACAAAAAAAAAAAACCAACTCAAACCTATAACTGTCTATCTCTTCATCATCCGCTCGAGAGAGCAAAACTTCTGGTAAAGTATGTCATAGCTGCTTGTGTGGTTTGTAAATCCATCCGTGTTTCTTCTTCTCTGTTTGTGTATTTGTCCATATCTATCTGTCTCTGTCAATGTCTGTCTCACCCTGTCTATATGTCTTTGTCTGTGGCTGCCTCTCTGTCCCTTCTTGCCTGTCTCTCTCTGTCTCAGCCTGTCTATATGTCTTTGTCTCTGGCTGTCTCTCTGACTTATCCTGTCACTATGTCTTTGTTTCAAGCTCTCTCTCTCTCTCTCTCTCTCTCTCTCTCTCTCTCTCTCTCTCTCTCTCTCTCTCTTTCTCTCTCTCTCTCTCTTTCTCTCTCTTTCTCTCTCTCTGTGTCTCTTCGTGTCTGTCTGTTTGTCTATCTCTATTTCCTCTCTCTCTCTCTCCCTCTGTGTGTGTTTACTAGCCTGATTACTCATTGCACCTTTCAAAATAACAATCGATCAGCACTGAATAAGCAAACTTGACCTCCTTACCGCTTGACTTTAACTTGAGGTAAGATTTGTAAAGTGCATTTATCAAAGATTATATTCAATATATCACTTTACTTAGCCAGGATTTAAATCTTGATGTAATGATACAAAGCTAAATGTATCCTACAAGACACAAAACGCTAAGTAGTATATTCTTTCATGCATTTGGTTTGTTTGATGAGCCCACGTTTGCCATTAGAAAGGATAACTTTTCTTAGCCACCGTGCTATTTTCTCTCCATTCATGTTTGTTTCTAGACCTTCATAAAATGTCGATAAGCCTCAATTCTTCTCCATGATCTTGTTGCATTTATAAAGGATTCATCTTGCGGAGGTACGTTCGACCTATTTGTATTACTTTACCTTGACAAGTTTCTATACTGTACCTTTTCACTTTCACTGATATCAGTAAAAAGGATAACTCAAAGAAGCATCCTATTTCCCCATGTTTTACTTGATTAAAGAAGTTCGTTCACTATCTGTAACCATGCTTCGATTCTTGTTAGTGAGAGATGTAATAGTCATGTCCGATGTATTTAAACTTTAATGCCAATTCTTTTTTCAGCCCACCTGATCTTTGAACGTTTTGATTCGGACATAACAAGTTTTGTTACCGTCTTTGTACACTTTTTAAGTACTTTTCCAAACATGTTCGCTTTTTAAAGAGCTTGAGTTCCTCTAGATACTTATGTAGAGATACCTGCAGAGGTGAAATCTTCTTCCCTATTTAGCTATCCTTTGCAAGCCTCAGAATATTAGAACCAGCTTAGCTCCTAAAGGACTGGTGTTCGGTGAATTTTATCTTCTTCACGACCCACTGGTTTCCAACTTCTCTCTCCCGCATGCCTCATGACAAACATGACTTCCAGCACCAATCATCTACCTTTTTTTCAAACTCTCTTAATGTAAAAGTTACTGTGAAGATTACCGTGACATTGACGAGAGTTATCACCTCTTGATCTGAGAGCTGCAGTGGGCTTGCTCTAAGTCTCTAAGGCATCGCCTCGGGGTGTTAATACAAAGAGAGGTTACTGTGACATTGATCTTAATCATTGCCCTAGGTATGCACTTGTAATTCCCCTAATATGTGTACATTATTTGGAAACTTTAAAGGTCAGTCGGCCGAAGAGTGTGCCAGAAGGAACCCGTAATCAGCCTGTGGGGTTCTCTCCCTCCTCTTCACTTTCCCGCGATGGGTGTGTTCAGAGGAGCGAAGTGAATCATGAAGAATGAAAAATGATCGGAGATATCTGTATGTCAACTCAGTGGTTGAAAATAGCTTGATGACATTGGCTCGAGAATGAGATATTCACATGGATGCGAACTTGTTTGAATAATCTAGAAAAAGAAAGACAACAGAAGTACACATCATTTAAAAAGAAAAGAAATAAAAATGTTTATTGCTTATGAAATGAGAACTGGTTTGAGAATTACATAATTGAATAAAGTTAAGTAAAATTATTGTTTCAAAATTAGCAGAAAAGATAGAAAAATTTAATTTTCGCGTATCAACATTGTTGGATCAGTCTAGTATAAACATGTGCACCATTGCCTTGAAATAAAAAAAGAAAAGGCAACGGAAACCCAGACAAAATGGGTGATAAAATATCGTTGTGAAATCTTTCATGTTTTACTTTATAAAGTGGTGCTCGCTATATCATAAATCGGGTTAACAGAATGGAAAAATAAAGAAAACAATAAGTGCGCCTAAGTGCAAATCAGCCATTCTAAAGTAATGATATTGCTGTAACCCTCTTCATGTTTTCAGTTTAATGTTCTAGCTTTACTGAATAGTCCTGATCACTGGCTTTAAGTGCATTGTCGAATGTGTTTCGCCGATTTGGGTTTTGTTCTATCTTGCTGCTATAACGAGCAATTTATATAGTGCCTATCTGACTTTAAAAAAAAAGTCTCGTTTCACTATATCTATTTTCCGTGTATTATCTTATCCGGTCCCTACCATACCTACACTCTAGTTTTCCAGTCTACTGCTACTTTCGATCAAATATTTTTTTTTTTTTTGTACTTCTTTATATAAGCTCCTCTCCCGTGGTTTCTACATCAATCGTTCATCTCTTTAGTGTGACATAGATCAGATACATTTCAAATCGATTTTTATTTTGGTTCTTTGTCTTTTTTTGTGGTCCCAATTTCCATTATTTTCTTCTTTCCTTCTATCTTGTGGAATCCATGGCTATTTTTCCTATTTTCCTCCATTTCATGTTTTTTAAATCTTAACTCCTACATGTGGTTTCCTGGACTACAAATGCACGGCACATCACAAAGAATGGTTAATAAAAAAAAGCGTCATTTTATGTCGAGTAATACATTTGTAGCATTCTTTGATGGCACTGGTCTAAGAATAAAGCAAATTACACGCAGGAAAATTACGATCCATTTCAATCACAACTTTAGAAACAGGAACAAAAAATCAAGAAAATTGTTTCACAAAGACATAAAAATAGATTTTTGTTTAACACAATGAATAGATATAATTCCCATTTCGAGGTCAGCTTTAGCATAAAAAAACGCAACCTTGCGTTATGCAAAAATAATTAAAAGCTACAAAATGTGTAAGGGTCCAATGAAAAAACAAAAAGAAATAATGGATTTCACCTTGAAAATAAATACATGACGATGTGCACGTGCTTATTAACCGCTCTAAAATTATTTCAGTATTGCTATGTTCATCTGGCTCTCTTGGGGGATCTATGAAGAGAATCCAATTGCGGTGTCAAATTGTTTTTCCTTCCTGCCTGGACGTGAGAATATCTAGAAGTGTTCCGGCTTACTTGGTTCCAGTTTATCTTGCTGTGGTTATTCGTTTTTTTTCTGGTTTTTCTTTTTTTTTTCTTTTCTTTTTTTTTTCTCCTTTTTCTTTACTTCCATTTTTTTTGCCCACTCCATCTGAACTTTTGCTGTAGGTGTGTACCTCAACAAACTTTTCCTGCAGTATGATTTCCTCAATACCATCCTCTAAATCGTTTCTTCAAAATACTTTTTTATTTTCAAAAGCTATCTATAAGATAATACCTTCTACCATATAATTTAAATGTTTGGTGTTGTTCCTCAGTTTTATCGTTTTTCCACTGTTCAGTGGTTTTCAGCTTCTGAACGAGTGACTTCTAGTGCCACGTTTTCCAATTTACTTTTAGAAACATGTTTTTTTCTTTCAGCTCGACACCTTCTTCAATCTTTTCCATTCTCTCTTGGCTTCAATTATATTTTCAGGCTTTCCATTTTCCGTAGATTCGCCTCTTACATTATCATATTTGGCTCCTTGCAAGCCTACATTTCACTTTTTCTTCCTCTAGTGCTATATCTGCATTCTCTCCATGATCCAATGTTTCTTCACATTCCGTAATATCTTTCACATATTCTCCTATATTGTGTTCTTGTTTAATTTTTTTTTCCATTTCTCATTTTCTGATGTTTCCTTCTATATTTTTTTTCGTTTATTTTTCTTCCCCATGGTTTCCATCATTTGTTTCTTTAATTGTTTTTAAACTACCTTGTAGTTTCCTGCTCTCTATTTTCTTTTTTTTCCTTTCACTTTCATTTTTGTTGTTGCTTGAAATCTTTTTTTCTTTCCAAGGTGTGGTTTGCATATAATTTTTTCTTCTTCTTTTTTCCTATCCTGTTCTTTCTTTACTCATTTGATAATTTTCATCGATTCGTGTCTATTTTCCATCTTGTCTCCTGTAATGTGATGATTTCTACGTCCAGAGATACGGCGTGCATAACGGGGAACGAACTACTGTGTAAATCCTGTTATGGCTTGGAAGTCACTTTGACGATAGTGTTGACTATAAGTTAAAAATTTGCTTACGACAAACATGAGATCCAGTAAAATTATTAAACTTTTTTTTGTTTTAATCATCGATTGATATATTAACAGTTGTTTTGTTGGCTTTTTTTTAAATGAATGAAGTGAATATTTTTTTGAGTAAAAATAATTCTTTAGTTTCATCAGCCTTCAAATAAACTTGAGTAGCCTTGCTTTTAAAGAAAATGAAAGCAGTTGGAGAGAATTCAATGAAAAAAAGTGCTTTAAATTATCAATCATGTTCTTGCCTTTCTATCGAATAGATTTAACGACTGTGGTAAAAATTAAAAGAGAAGATGTACGTGCCTGCACGTGCAAATTAGCAATTGTAAAGGAACAAAGCAATGGCCTTGCTGCAACTCTCTTGGTTCAATGAGTTTAACGCTCTCACTTTACTGAGGTGCCCATGGCGAGGTTCCTACTGGTTTGACAGTATCATGTTTACATGAACTTGGAAAAGATTTAGGTGTTTTTCAAGAGTTCTGATTCAATGAAAATTGCTGTTGTTATCAAGGTTTTTTTTTTCTTCATTTTTATTCCCAAACCACATTTTGAACGTGTAATACCTCTGAAAAGCGGAAGTTTATCCGCATCATTATCTTATGATTTGATTTCCTCTAAACCAATTCTTAAAACCAATTTATCTAGAAACTTTATATATATGATTGCTACCTTTTACCAGTATATATAAAATGCATGTTCTTGTTTAGAGGTTTTCAGCTTTTCCCAATAAATTGATCGGCCCCAGACCGAATGACTTAATGTCCTATTTTGAATTTTTTTTTCTTCTGATCTTTTAACTTTTTTGTCAAAGCTCCTTCGATCTTTACCTTCTTTCGCTTCCATCCTCTTTTCATCCAGTGTCAGTTTTTCTAGGATCATCTCTTTCCCTATCATATCTGGAGTTGTTTCGATTTTCGATGTGATTGTCTTCGGTGCCCTCCTTTTTTCCTTTAAGCACTCGAATGCAACCACACTTTCCCACCTTTCTGTCTATCAAAAGGCGCCACATTGTTCAGCATATTGGGCATCGGGCCGACAAAAAGGAGGTTTGATGATCAAACCCTGTCCTGATATATCTGGTGGTGAGGTTTTGGCTGCAGAAGTTACAGTGATATTGTAACAGTTCGTTATCTCTCCATTAACAGCAGCGATAAGTGATGAGCTCACCAGGTGTGGACTTAAAGACTAATCGCCGCAAGAGCATGTGGGGCTAAAATGCCCACGATCAAAATTCGTTTCCTTTAGGTTTTAGCTGCTTAATGTGGCTTTAAGTCCATTTCCATCTCTGCTTACCCCACCCCCTTTCTCTCTCTCTCTCTCTCTCTCTCTCTCTCTCTCTCTCTCTCTCTCTCTCTCTCTCTCTCTCTCTCTCTCTCTCTCTCCCTCTATCTCTCTCTTGTTTAAACTCTAGTCCTCTTTCTCTTTCATCTCATTTTCTTGCAATAATTAGTTTTAATGTATATTTTTCCATTTTGCACCGATCCCGTTATTTCCAATTACGCGTTTCCCTTTATCCTCTATCGTGCAGTTTTCATGTTTACTTTTTCTCTCTCCGTCTATCCTATAGCCGCGATTTATATCGTTCCACTTTCTTTCTATCCTAAACTTTCCATGCCAATTTTTCCACCTCTCTTCTATTCCATAGTTTCCGGTGAAACTATTCCATTTTCCTTCTATACCGTAATTTCCATATGTTCTTTTCCATTTTTTTTATATCCCTTGGTTTCCAAGTATACTGTTGCACTGACCTTCTATCCAATGATTTCTGTGTATTCTTCTCTATTTTCCTTCTATTCCGTGGTTTCTATATATACTGTTCCGCTTTGCTTCTATCCTGTGGTTTCCGTATGTATTTTCCACTTTCTTTCTATCCCATGGCTTCTATGTAATCTGCTTAATTTTCCTTCCATCCCATGGTTTCCATGTATTCTTTTTAACGTTTTTTCTATCCCTTGACTTCCATGCATACTTTTCTTAACAGATATCCTGTGGTTTCTGGAACTGCATCCCTCTTCCTTTTTTTCCTTCTATCCGATGAGTTTCATATTTTTTATTCATATTATTTCCTGTGATCTGAAGGCTTCCAGCCACGTTTCCTTCTATTCCCTCCTATGTGCCGTAAAAACCAAAGTATCTTTTGTATTTGACACTGGTTTGCATAGCTAAGGAAAAACTGAAGTACAAGTTACATTTATCAAACCATCACTGGCATACAACTTGTGAGGACAGTAATGGTGTTGGTGTACTTATAAGTAAAACTGGCCTGATTCTATGTCTACTCACCTGATAAATGTATATGTTTTTAATGCTGAATTGAGAGTGCGCACTTCGGAGTCAATAAATATTAGATTCTCGAGGACACGGTGCAAAATTACATTACTCTTTCATTTTGTTGAGTGCAGAAAGTCTGAGAACAAAATTGAAAATAAATTAATTCTAGATATGTAACGTACGACATTATGTGTCTCTTATTATTGTCTGGAGTCTGCGAGCCTGTGGACGCTCACAGCAAAGATGACTCAGACATGCCACAATCAGTTGGGAAAAAAACTGGGATTTTGGTGCCAAGTAGAATGCATGAGGTCTCTCAAACCGAGACAAAATTGATCACAGTGGACTCACAAAACCAATTTGTTAACAGGGAACTGTAATGAACAGACTCTGAATTGGCTGTATCCATAATTATGACGAACTTATAACAACACAACAAGGCTTTCCATTAGGACGGCCTGCTCTTGTATTTAATAATCTTCACACTCTACTGCCCAGAGCCATAAGCGCACAAAGAAAACATTCTGCAGAAGGTTGGCTGTGTGAAAATTTTTCCAAGAGGTTTCCACATCAAAGGTTTAAAGTTCATGAAATAACCTGTGATCTGCTTTAAGATGTAAAGCCAACATAATTATCTCTTTTTTTGAACACTGAGTCTCGCGGGGGCCTAACGAGAGCCTAGCACCAGTCAGAGCCTGATATTTTCTGATATGGTCAAATATGAACTACAAGGCCAGAAATCGTATGTTAGTGATGGGCCACTCGTTTTTCTTTCGCGCTGTTATTTTTTTTTTTTTCATTGTTATACCCTTTGCACCATATAGATATTTGTTTTTGATTTCATATCTTTAAATCTGACATTCCAATCACTAACTTAGAATAAAGCGCTACCATCATCTCCCAAGAACCTGTGTAAATACAGGTTCGATAAATCATCAATTAAAGAGATGGAAATCGCCGAGAACAGAGACTTGTTGCTCAAGCGAGTCCACTCAAACATCACAATTTTATTGGTTATCTGGAAGGACGCACCAAAGCGCCTCAATTCAGAGAGTCCACAAGGGACATCGCAGCAGATCCTGAACAATCGAGGACCCCAGTAGAGCAGACTTTGGGAGGAGACCGTGAACTCCGCATTACAGCAAAAAGTTGTCACTGATCAGATGTGGCATGAACACAGTGGTCATTGTAAAACACAATTTTTTTACAGACTTCAAAACTGCCTCCCATGCCCAACTCGCCAAAATTATCCATTGCCTGCAACACGTAACTTATGCTAAATATAATCTTTGATCCCTCGGCAGAAGTCAACGCCTTTTACAGGCATGGAGAAGCACAAATGTACTATAATCAGCTATTTTACTGCAAGTGAAGAAGTTTCTACATCAACTGGCTTTAATGAGTTACGACGGGCACCGTACGGGCTTTCTGTCCCTTTCTTGTGGTCGCTTTCCCCTCTAGGTTCGACCGAGTCAGGAGAATGTGGGACGCGACGCCGTATGAAAGTCACGGTTCTCGGAGAAAAGACCCACTAGGAACCCTGCTTTTATGGCGCCTCATCAATTTTTTCCATAGTTTTATAAATCGTTTTGGTCTCTTTTGCTGTCTTTCTCGTTTTATTCCCTCTTTATCTCTTTCTCACCTTACTCTGTGGCTTATGAATTAGATTTTAAACGCGCAATTTATCATTAAAATCACCATGCCTTGTTATTTAGGTTTGTAAAATTGCTCAATCTCTCTCTCTCTCTCTCTCTCTCTCTCTCTCTCTCTCTCTCTCTCTCTCTCTCTCTCTCTCTCTCTCTCTCTCTCTCTCTCTCTCTCTCTCTCTCTCTCTCTCTCTGTCTCTCTCTGTCTCTCTGTCTCTGTCTCTCTCTGTCTCTCTGTCTCTCTGTCTC